>JAZDUA010000266.1:1695000-2126688 GCA_038098605.1 Gryllus longicercus | reverse complement strand
ATCACAGAACTTTCACTATACTACTTATATTATTCCATATGTACGTACATACACGAGAAAGTAAAACAATAAATTGTGAAGATTTTTATCTGAATAAATATAGCACTCCAAGTAGTATTAAACTAAATATACAAATGATAGAGCAACTGACATACTCATACCCTACTAAAAAGTAATAAATAAAATGTAGAGGGAGAAATGTAACTTATATAATATATACTTTATATATAGTAATAAAGTATAATATATACTTTATTATTTAATTACACGTAGATATTCATTACAGAATATAGTAATATGGATTTTTTTTACATTCGATATTGTATTATCTTACGAGTTAAATATTGTTTTGAAAAACAAGGGAGAAAGTAATGCCTAAATTGTGGAAGTGTTGGCAAAGACGCGAGTATCAAATTGTGAGGAGCTTTTTAAAAACGTTTTTCACCAAGAGTAACATAATCCTTTCATCACATCCACATGCCTGACCTGGGTTCAGTGAATTGTTTTGCTAGATGAATCTCTTGGCAAAAAGAATGTACATCCAATATATAAACGCAACGAAAACAAAAGCCGCTCGTATTATCTGAAGAGACATTTTTCTTCCAACAGTCCGGGATTTAAGAAGCTGCGTAATATGCATGAGGAAAAGTGCAACAAAGAGCGAATTCCTTATCACCATTCCACATTTTTGTTTATTAAATCTAGTTCATATTTCTGTAGAATTTGTATTACCTGCGCAGTTCTTTGTATTGCCCACGTACAAATCCTTGTCTCAAATATTCATTTACATATACTTTTAATCTCTCTTGGATATTTCCTGTCTCCTTTATATCACCTCAGGTTACCACTTATTTCTACAGACAATTTTCACATTTTCTTTCGTATCTACACCAATACAATCATCGCTCTGCGATGTATTTCTCTTACACAATATACTACATTGTTCGCTCCAAATTTTTTCCTTAAATTTTTTCCATGGATGCTTAAAAGAATGGCGCGGATCTCATTTTCGTTGAACTCTGAATTTTCGAAAATTGCAAATTTAGAAATAATGAGATAAAATATGTGCTGTTGGATCACCGCTAGTTTATTCCCCTAAAATCTACCATCACTTCTCATCTTTGCCACTTCAATTATTGTCTGCACTCTCGACTTCTGATACTAAGTTTCCGTTGGGAGACCGCTCACCTCGGAGCGTTGCGGTTCAAATCAAAGTATATTCGTGTGGAGTTTGTGGTGCAAAAATCTGGTTTTTGGTACGTTTTCTAGGAGTTCTCATGCTTTTCCTCCTTTTCATTATCTCATTGCTCCATCGTCATTCAAATCATATCCATCAACATGTATCTCAGGTTCGACTGAAAATGCTAAGGACAGAAAAATAAGAAATAATACGCTTTCAGTTCTTTTTTAATGGTTAAAGCCTGATATTTATATTCCTCCCTAATATTTGTACTGCATTCATTCACTCTTGACGTCTCAAACACCAGAAAATTTCATAGCACAATCTTAACCCAGCTTAATATATATTCATTCTTAAATGCTCTCTCTTCCCTATTGATTTTTCTTCTCTCAATTCGTTCGTCAGTACATTCATCACAGTGTTAAGTATCTAGGGATTTAACAATTCATCTATGTTGTAAACATTAACCGCACAACGGATATTCTTCTTCTGTCTCCTCCGCTCGTCCGCTCAAGTACATATTCGAACGTATTGGACACTCTTTTCTGGAATTCCCTGCTCATGCATCTCCGTATTACTTCGGGGATACCGTGTATTGACCTTCAATGTTAAGTTATAAGTGCATACTCTTTTTTTAGTAGTACTCCAGCATTTGCTTCAAGACATAGACACAGCACTTTCTGGTTTTATAAGATTCATTAAGAACATAATGTATTCAGTTGTTCTAGGAGTATAAAATCACACTAATTTGGTAAAATGCCAGTTACATTTTGGGCATGTACAATGAACTAAGAAATATCCGAAATTGTACATCGGATAAACTTTTAAAAAATTATAATTTTTCGTTTACTTAAGTCACATTTAATGCATCACTATCTCTCTTCAAAAAGTCATTAAATTAACATGTAGGTGCTACACTGTCCTTGTAATATCATGTCCCCATCGCATTTGACAAATATGTAAAATGGCGCACTTGTGAGACCACGCAATTCCCAACTTTCTTGGACTGTATCTCAGGATGCGACATCATCTCAAGGTACATATCCAAATCTTAAATATCTGACCTTAGAAAAGTTTTATGATCGATATATTCGAAGTTTATTTGGGACTCGCAAAAGTTAGTAAACACGACGAAGTTGCCTCGCCCGGAACATACAGCGCGTCTTGAGAGCCGTCGTTTAAATATTTGGGATGCGCCTCTGAAAAATATATGTTCCACAAATAAAAACGCGTTCTACCTTTTCGAGAATAACGCAGCAGACGCAACGTCTCCTCCCCATCTCTTCGACGGCGCGGCATAGCGGCGTGCCACTCGACCGCGCTCTGGATTTCCATGCGGAGCATGTTTTCACGCCGGTAAAATCTTGACGTACTCCTGTGACGTCACACGTCGCGTACTGCGCGTAATAATTCAAAGCACACGGACATTTCCTGTGCGCCTTGTGAAATGAGGCCGCGGGGGGATCTAGTATTCAGCAGACACGTCGTGAGCCCTGTCGGTTCCCAGCGGCCCGGGACATGCAGCGCAGGCGGGGATGACTCGAGACACGCAGAGGGCGATCGCGCCGATTGGCAGCGAGCGGCGCACAACAGAGGACCTCAGTGAAGCTCGCGAATTCTTGGAAAACTAGGTGCAATGCGTCGCGAACAAGTCGGGGCACACACGTGCAAGCGGCGGCTGAAAGAGAATATGAGTGAACCAGAAATTATTAGTACATTATTGGGAATGGGTCGCAAACGAGTATATTGTCTTACTGCCAAGTAATTACATTACATGACGATAATTTTGATGAACCAAGTAAAGGCGAAAGCAATCCCAAAGGTAATCTGCAAGGAAATCAATTAAAGTAGAATCTTGGCACATTTTCTGTTAATTAGTCTAACATTTTAATCGTTGTTTCAAACCCTTCAATATCAGTTTAACCAAGCCTAAACAGTTTTCAAGAAGTGGTGACTGTTTTTTTAAATTCGTAGTGCTAAGTGTGTTAAATTAGTGTAGTGCTAAATTCGTAGTGTTTTTTTAAATTCGTTAAGTAGCTAAGAAAATGAAGTCGATCCGGATTTTTGAAAGCACATTTTTACGACATATTAAAACAAATTCTTCGCGTTTTATTTTAAAATATTTTTAAATGGATAATTTGTTTAAAAAATCACTTTAAATATTTAATTTCATAATAAATGCATATTTCATTGGGTACCGTAAAAATGGGGTAGTACTTTGGTGTTGTATATTACCTTGTGCGACACACAAAATACTGAACCTTGCGTACTTTTATAGAATGTGATTGCTTGCGGATCGTATACAACTCATGTAATTTGACATGAAATTGTAATAATTATCTGCAAATAAGTAAATGAGATTTTCGGAAAATACCTCTATTTTTTCGTATCTGTCGTTTATTAAGATAGAACACAGTACACTAAACTCTATGGCAGAAGTTCAATTTTCATAAAATGTTTGAATAAAGAATATATTCCTTTTAAACAAATTAAAACTTCTTCATTTTTGGTTCACCATCGTGGTGGTATAATTGCTTACCACATTGATCGCGTGAACTTACATGCTCAAATTGAAATAAACGCCTGGGGGGGGGGGGAATTGCAGGTTGGGAACACTCGTGGAGGCAAGGATTGGGTCAATAATGCGATCCCCAAGTGTAGTAAATCGTCGCCAGTGGCGAAAATGTAAGCTATATGTTTGTGCAAAATAATATGCAATTATCAAATATCCGACAACGCAATATTAGGTCAACGTAAGTGTTCCAAATAATATTTGATGTTGTGGCATCATTTTCTTACAAATGACGGGTAGTTTCTTTCTTTATGGATTGAGTGCGGTCCGTTCAGGTTTACGCGCATTTCTTCATCCCTCAAATATATGGCGTGTGAGAAGCACATTCAATATGAAAGTATTCCAGTTATTTAAATTCGCAGATTCACATTACTTAAAATAAAGCACCTTCATGAAATGTGAAGTGCGTGAGCATAGACTTACACCGCCATAAATTGCAACGTTCCAAGTTTCATATCCTAAAATCTCCCCTTTAGTAAAATGTACAGCAAGATTTCTGCGTGATTGCAGTATTTACTTTTCCTACGTGGAGTAAGATATAAAATGTGAAACGAACTTTCGCCTCTGAGGAAATTCTAGGCGCGCAGAAGTGTAGCTTTCCGCATCCACCTCTGCAACTACCGTGCCCGCGAAGCGGCTGGGAAGGCGGGGGTGGGGATGGAGATCGGAATAAAGGAAGGGCGAGAGGCGAGGATGAGGGCGAGGGTGTTGGCGAGGGATTGAGTGCGGGCGTGGGCGATGGCCAGGGCGAGGGCGGGGGCGAGGGCGAAGGCGAAGGGAGAGCAAAGTTGAGGTCGAAGGCATCGGTGAGCGTCCGGGCGAGGGCGAGGACGAAGACGACGGCATGGACAAGGGCGAGGGCGAGGGCGAGGGCGAGGGCGAGGGCGAGGGCGAGGGCGAGGGCGAGGGCGAGGGCGAGGGCGAGGGCGAGGGCGAGGGCGAGGGCGAGGGCGAGGGCGAGGGCGAGGGCGAGGGCGAGGGCGAGGGCGAGGGCGAGGGCGAGGGCGAGGGCGAGGGCGAGGGCGAGGGCGAGGGCGAGGGCGAGGGCGAGGGCGAGGGCGAGGGCGAGGGCGAGGGCGAGGGCGAGGGCGAGGGCGAGGGCGAGGGCGAGGGCGAGGGCGAGGGCGAGGGCGAGGGCGAGGGCGAGGGCGAGGGCGAGGGCGAGGGGCGAGGGCGAGGGCGAGGGCGAGGGCGAGGGCGAGGGCGAGGGCGAGGGCGAGGGCGAGGGCGAGGGCGAGGGCGAGGGCGACATCGAGGTAGGGCCTGCGGAACCGCGAAGGGGGGGAAGGGGAGTGAGGGGGAGGGAGGGGAAGGGAGGGGGAGAGAGGGCGGAGGGAGGGGAAGGGAGGGGAGGGAGGGGGGGGGAGGGCGTAGGGAGGACGATGTGCACTACACCTGCACAGAGCAGCCGCGGGGGGCGTGCAGTAGCTGACAGCTGACAGCGAGTTGCCGTCAACCCAAGAACAGTCTAGTACAGAACAGGGCAGATGCGGACAAGGGGTTGGTTCGGGGGAGGAAAGAACATGCTGGAGAAAGCGAAGCGAATCAATAAGAAGACTGTAAGCGCAGAATGAAGAGATTGAACGTGGAAGTAAGACGCAAGAAGAGTTAGGTGGACGTGGACATACGGAGGCATGTTAGAAAAATGCAAGGCAACGTAGCTTGCAGACACAGAGTGGCAGAACAAGAAGAATGAGAAGAGAAATTATAATGTGAAGGGAAGAAACGTGAAAGGCTATGTGCGTAAGAAAACTGACGAAAGATCGGATGGGATAGTTGATAGATGGGGAGGGGGCAAGATTGGCGGTGGCAAAGGCCGAGGGTGGGAGGGGGAGATGGGAGGGGATGACCCCAGCGGGGTCGGAAGGGATGCGCTCCGAAGGGGAAGCCTTTCTACGCCCCGGGAGTCGGTGTCAACTGCTGTTATTTTGCCCGGAGAAAAGCCCTCGGCTGACCTTGCCCTCGTCTTCCCCTTCGCTGCCTTATCTGGCATATGGAAATCGGGGCTCTTATTGATATTATCACTAGTATCCCTTGAATGGCTGGAACGAGAAAAGAGATGATTTCAATTTAGACGAAGACTTCAACTCAATTTTTATGTAAAAAATGTTTGCTGATTCACGGAAGTTGAATAACACTAACACGCTGAAAATAAAAGCACAGGAGCCCGAAGAAAAATCCTTACGCACGAATATAAAGACACTGGAAGTCACTTTAACAACGCCAGAGAATAGGTAACGGCGCAAACAAACAAGAAAGACGAAAAGTAAAGAGGAAGGGCGGCGTGATAAAGTTGCGGAGAGCGGTTGGCGCGAGGGCGGGAGCAGAGGCCGGCTGAGGGCGGACCTGGAGCGGTGGGGTGGCGGGGCGGGGCGGGGCGGGGGCGGGGCGGGGCGGGGCGGGGCGGGGCGGGGCGGGGCGTGGAGGAGAAGGAGGGTCGCGGGACGGAACGCCAGCGATGGAAGATGGTTGAGGACTTGAAAGCCTACTGTAAAATTCATCATCACACAAAGAAGAATGTGAACGCTTTCGTTCCTTGATGAGTTTCTTTTTATGCTGTTTTCAAGTGAAATAAAGAGAGGTGTGCGGTGGCGATGCCGGTGCCGACGCGCGGAATCTTTAAAATGCCTCTCTCTCGTTCTCCTCATCTAACACTTTTATCAGGAGATGCCTCTTTGAGGGCGGCGGCAGCGGAGGGGGAGGCGCGTACCGGCTGGCCTTAGCTGCCGCCTCCGCCGCCGCCTCCGCCGCCGCCTCCGCCGCCAAGGGCTACGCCCCGCCGCCCCCACCGCCAAGGCGCCGCCCCGAGAGCTGCACAAGTTGAAGTGGGACGCGAGATTCTCGCCCTGTGTCTGTCGGTTTTTGCTGGAATAACGGGATGCGGAATTTGAAGAGGAATAAAATGTTTGCAGTTTCTTAGGAACATTTTTGAAGGATTTAAATCGTATTTTCTTGCTAAGATTTACGTAAAAAATGGTCTTATAGAAGTTGTATTTTGTAGTCATGTATTTTAAAAGAAGTGCACCCTTATTCCTGAATTTTGATGTTTACCTGGTTTTATGAATTCTGATATATAATAAGAACACATGTTAGTATGCAGTAACGAAGATTCACACATTCGCCCAGTCTCATTTTTAAGCTTTAAACGGTTAGTACCCTTAAACGCACTTTGTGGATTGACCTTACCGAAACTAAAATTGCATAAAATAAATATCCCACCAATCGTTGTTCTGTGTAATGAAGACAGAAAATCGGGAGATTTTATTTTACTTCTATAACGGACTAGGGTAACCAAATCTCACCTATTGTATTCCCAAAAATATACAATATAAAATATACAGAAGTATTTATATTTTAAATATTATTTGAAGTTTCGCAAAAAGGTAGACTTGGCTATTTATTTCAGGAAAAGCTAATGAATGTGATTACATGAATATTCTAAGTTATGGCACGGTGGAGGTGCTTATGATGATCTTTGGGAAACAGTGCGAATACGTTATTTTTCATAAAGAATTAAGAGTATGGGTCCAAAACCAAAGGTCCTACTTCATGTTATCAACGTTACTGAAAAACTAGATAGTATAATATTATAATTAAATACATTTTAAAATGAATAAAAAAATTAATATATTTTTCAGAATTTTCTCTTTGTATTTGATTACCTTGGGCAGTATTTTGGGAATCTGATTTCAAATTTGGAAGTAGTTTACCGTTCATATTGACAAATAGAAAAGACACTAAAGCAGATTTGTAATGTATGTTGGTCAAATACACTTTGCCGTTGAGTTTTTTGTCAGATGTTATTTTTATGCAAAAATAATAAATTCATCTGTTTACGCTCCGACTTTTGGAGGGTGACATCAGCTCGCTAAACTGTGTGTCCTTAGAAAAGGAACAGGATATGAAGAAAAATGCAATAAATACGTGAACAGATCTGCAAGTTTTTGCCCTCATGTCATTTATCTCGCTTTCCGTCTTCTCAGTGTCAGAAGCCAACAGATCACAGCGCCGATGATAAAAGGTAGCATTTGGAAAATATATGCCTATCATAATTTGGTAGCGTTATTTTCAATAATAGCGCGACCCTATTGATAAAAATTCTGTCTTAATTTATTCTCAACCTTAAATACATCTTTGCCAAAAACATTTTTGTTCGGAGATTTAAACATCTAAAATCTTTAATAAAATAGTACGTAATTTTACAAATGAGGCACGAAACTTAACTGGGTACATCATAATATAAAATTTCATCATAATTTGAATGTATTTCACGAGTGAAAACGCACAATTTTCCTTTTAAGAATAAATACAGCTGTATTTCACTTCGTAAAAGAGTCGTTGATGTGGTGAAATGATTACAACATTCCATCGAAATGTAAATGAAATGTCAAATTAAGTGAAATAATTTTTACTACACAATAGGACTTCGGAGGATTAGGCGACGACATTCCTATGACGTCCCGCAATGAAGAAAATCGCAATCCCGTAGAGCACTCCTCGCCCATCTTCGTGTCGTTAGGCCGGAGCGAATCCTGTTTTGTAGAGCTCGATGGGCCGCGTGGGGCGAGAGGGTGGATGGGGAAGGGGTAAGAAGGGGAGGGGAGGGGAGGGGGCGGGGAGGGGCAGAGAAGGAACAGGACGGGGGCGGGGAAGGGGCGGGAACCTTCTCGCCGGCGACAACGGCCAGGGCGGCGACCGGGGGCGCCGGGGGCGGCAGCGGCGGGCGCCGCGCTGCGCCGCGCTGCGCCGCGCCACGCCGCGCCACGCCGGCGCCTGGGCGACCGCGGCGGGCCGTGTCGGCGTCGGCGGCGTCGGCGTCGGCGTCGGCGGCGGCGACGGCGGCGGCGGCGGCGGCGGCGGCGGCGCGTCGGGCGCCGAGCTGGCCAGACCCGCCCCGACAGGGCTCAGCCCGGCTCCGAGCCGCCGCCGTCGCCGCCACCGCTCAACCATCGATTCTTCTCGGAAGCCTTGCTCGATATTACCGCGTTGCGATTCGCAGAACGACGAAACACGATCTACTTCTCATTTTTCATGCATCGTCTCTAACGACGTTTGTACTGGCCGAGTGCGAAACCTATTCGAACGTCCGTTTCAACCGCCAGGAGCAATTAACGCGTTCGCCGGTGCAGTTTGGAGCCATCAGTGAAACGAGGAAACATGCTATTCGTTTTTGGTTGATGTTGGATAACCACTTTCCTGAACTGGAGTAACTAGAAGTACTCTTGTGACAAGCGGAATGCATAATCAGTATTTACATTGAGGCGCGGATCCCAGAGCTGCCTAAGGAGAGGATGATGTCCATAATGCAATTTTATAGAAAAGATTTACTTCGATTTTCATCTACTATCATCGACATTAGTGTCTATTACACTGTAGTATCAACAATTAATGAAAGAAACATTGTCGTAATAACTAATGAGTTAAGTCTTTAATTAATTACTAATACTTTGAATGATTTACTTTCATGATACATCACAATCAGAAACTCGGTGCATTCAATATAAAATGTCATATTTTTATGTTTGTAAGTATATTTAATTCTTTGAAACGAAATTTTAACAGACGAACTTTATAATCTAACATAGGGGAATAATATACATTAAACATTTCTAGGGCCAAGGAAGAAGTTACATATTCTGAGAACCTCCCGTAGAATCCTACATTCTGTAAATATCCTGTAAATCTGAGTGAAAATCTCTAACGAACTTCCTGAAATTATTTTTCTCTCTGCATATTTTTCTCTTGATGGTAAACGTATAGTAGCGACGAGACCAGTCGTGAATGTGCTAATGGCAATGACATCTCATAGGACGATTGCCAGTTTGTGAAAAGAATAATGTTATTTTTTGGCCAATCAAAAATCATTATTTATTTTGTTGCTTGAAAGCAATCAGACTTGCACTATTGTTCTTTCAGGCCATCTAAGAAAATTATTGTTTGGTTTTGAACGAAAAAATACAGTACAACTTGCTCAAAGCGGAACGTGCACAATGAGGAAATCTGTCTAATATGAACATGAATCGTTTTCCTGCCAAACATATGTTCTACTGTATTACATTGTATAATGCGGAATCTTGTCTAAAACGGAAGAAATGCCGATCCCTGAAAGTTCCACATTGAGCAACTTTTACTGCATTTTGCATCTGGTGTCATGAGAGTATTTTAATGCTTATTTACATGATATCTTGGATAAATATTCAGTACAGTCGGGTAAAATAGACGACTGTATACGGTGGAAAATTGAGATGTTATTAAAAAACTGAGAAAATGTGCATGTTATTAAATATATGGTATAAAAAATTCGTTCTTTGAGAACATCGAATAGAAAATATTTTATATTAAGGAAATTAATATGAATAGTGTATTTAACATATCACCTTCCTCAATGGGAGGAAGTACTGGGTGAATAAATATACATCTACTTTCTACTTCTTTAATCAATATATTATTATTATTATTATTATTATTATTATTATTATTATTATTATTATTATTATTATTATTATTATTATTAATATAGGCCGGCTTAAAAACAGCTGAAGTCATTAGCTACCACTATTATTAAGCATACGTAGCATCTTTTAAAACATTAATATAAATTACAATAATTTTTCAAAATAATTGAAATCAATTTATTGTTTTCGTTTAAACTCACTTTAACCGTTATCCATCATCCCTATTGACTCATTCAGAAATTCAATAAGCGATAAGAGTGACCTTCTCCCAAAGTTAATCTTGCGATATAGTTTGTTTTAGAACTCTCATACCCTATCTGAAGCAATTATTTGTAATAAAATATAAATCTAAGAAGTTCCCTGAAATCCTCCACGCTGATTAAATGCTTATTTTTTTACTTCTCTGAAAGAAACTTTACCGTTCATTATTTGTCTCGTCCGCAACAAGCGACAACTCGCTTCCGAGGGGTGAAAACGTCCTGTCTCCTTTAATTTCTCGCTTTTGTTCGTATCTGCAGCGAAGTATAAAAGGATCGTATGAAAGATATGCCTTAATACACAAAGCATATTCAAGGCACTTAAGTATTAACCTGAGTTTCAGATATGCTGCCATACACGGGTGATAGGTAACGTAGAATCTAACACTGTAGCTTTTTCACGTCTGACTACAGAAGTTGAAATGCTGGCCATTCGTTGTAAATTTTTGTGCATAAAATGTGTTCGCGGCAAGTTTTCTCGGGACCCTCACAATTATCTTGTCGCGATATCCATCATACAGCCCCTCAACAAAATGTTTTTGTTTTTAGTACTCCTTAACAAATATTTTATCTGTTTTTTAACGATAAAACGACACCTTATATACATTTTTACAGCACACAGTGTTTGTATTCTTTTCAAAATATTTGCAGCAGTACTTCCCAAACCTGAGTTCTGTTTTTATTTATTATCCACGCCTGGGATTAAGGGTGACATGTAGCCAGCATGACGAACTCCCATCGCCGTATATGGAATACTTGGCCTGCCGAGCTTTTCTTTCGTCACACAGCTATAGAAACTGATATCATTACATCAGCTATTTTTTTGGTCCGACCGGGAATCGAACCTGTGATGTCATTACAGAAAGCTAGTACGCGCCCCGAGGGGCCAATAACAACAACAACAACAACAACAACAATAATAATAATAATAATAATAATAATAATAATAATAATAATAATTGAATACGGAAAAGTAACGTGCACATACCTCGATAATCAAGTCTGAACCCCGGTGCGATGCGCGTATCGCGTGGCCCCATGATGGCCGATTCGCGAGACCCCCCCCAAAGAAAAACATACAAATTCACATTGAACTGTGTGATTTTGTTGAAAAAAATTGTGATGTCCGAGAAATGGGATTCGGCAACTTTTTTGATTTCAAATTCGCAATCAATCCCAAAACAATGAAAGTTATCAAAATTTTCAACGTAAATAATCACACATTTTCTTACACGATGACGATGGATAAACGGTTATTATTAGGGTTAAAATTGATTTTGAAAAAATATATTTTTGGAAATGATGACTTTGTAGTATAGTGTCCAATGTTGTGTTACACTGTCTTAGAATGTTAGAAACTATGAACAAAACTATTTTAAGATCTCGATATCTTTTTTGGAGATCTTCGTTTCGTTCAGCGACACTGTTTTCGTTCAAAAAACGTTTGATTCCTATATTTCCTTGAGTCACAACGTAGTCCTATTACAAATATTGTGATATCCCAATAACATTTTTTTTCGCGTATTTCGCCAACTCGGACCAAATGTGCATCCTTTACAACAGGTGCTAGTAACTTTGTCGAGGAGGTTTAGCATTTTAGCTAAATTCCGATTTTTATCTCCCAAGATTGTTAGCCTCCACACACACATTATATATATATATATATATATATATATATATATATATATATATATATATATATATATATATTGTGACATACCTGGTGGTGCCGGGTATTTTCACTGCAATACAACACTAAGAGAGGGTATCTTTTACGTGAATGGGTCCCTGGATAAGTTGGTGCAACGTTGGGGTGATTAATCATAAATTGAAATACAATTATAAACAAGATTTATTTTAAATCAAATTTGTTATTTACATAATCAGACAACGTTTTTACACTCTGCCTTGGTACCAAGATTAAGAGTGAAATGCATTTCTCATACCTGCGGGGCCCCGATCGAATACCTATGATGTTCGTAGAACCGCTCGTGCCAACAGGATTGTCGACCTCTGCTACTGCTGCGGGCCGTCAGCGTCGGATGGCGTGGTAATCGCCCACGGCTGATGCTCCAGCAATTCTTCCCCGATCAGGATCTTGACACCTCGGCTTCGCACCTTCCTCGAATCACTGTCCGTTAGTGGGTTTAATTACTTAACCCACGCCTACTCTGTATACTGGTCACCGTTCTGTACTGCACGATTTCAAGAAAGTTCCCTCCGCACCAACTAATAAGAGCGACATCACTTATTTTACCAACACTAATCTTTCACCATACTGATACTTCTAATGTTCTATTTACACGTTTGTGATATCCTACAGTTTCAGATATTTCCACGGCTATATTGCCTGTCTACTGTGTCCATGTATTACTCGCGAGCTCTCGCGGCACGTCCGCACTCGCCGCCGCTCCGCGGGCGTCTCTGATTCTCCTTACGATTCTTTCCTGCTCGGGAGCACGCCGGCCGCGTCCTGCATCGACGGGCGGCACGGCTCGACTGCCTGTCCCAACGGCTCTCGTCCGCGATTCTCGTAACGAACTTTTGCACGTGCGCGGTGCCCAGTTCCAACCGACATTCACACGCTAGCCTCCCGGCGGCGGGCACCGTCGGCGGTGGCAGCGGTGTCTCGCCGGCCCCGGCGCGCCGCGCTCAGCGCGCGCACCGCGCAGTTCAAAATAGCAATTGGTTTCTTACACTAATGATTTAATTAGTGTAATGAAACACATATTATGGGTTTCATCACCCCCCCCTTTTCTTTTTTTGAATTTTTCCCGCTTCTAGAAAAATTCACACTAGTAACATCGTCACTGCCGATGGTTGCACACTCTTGCATATTGCCCGACGCCCTATATGCACTTATGACTTAAAATCGGATTAACATGTGGTTACTTATTATTAACCCTAACATTACACTTATTTACACTTCACTATCTTCCGTCCATGTTGAACCAGGTTTCCGATTTGAAGCTTGTGATGTCCTACTATGTCTTGTCTCTTGTGCGACAGTTCATCCCCATTTTGCTGATCGTGATTTCCTAACTCACAGTTGTAGGACATAGCTTCCAGCGTGTTGAACACATCTTGATAGGTATCATCCCATTTCCAGCTACGACCTCTTCTACGTTTGTACCAATGGTTGACCATACCATCACTCTTCCCTCGCCCCTGACTTCGCTCCATTCTTGACCTGCCTACATCTCCTTCACTCCCATTCGTTGGGGCGTCTGCAGACATAAAGTTGTACCCCTCCAATATCTTCAAACCCTTTCCTAAATCGGTATGATCTGCTCTGCTCAGTAGGCTTTGCACAGTGACAGGATACTGTCGCGTTGACATGAAAATAATTCCTTGATATTTTATAGGAGCAAATAATGTTTTTGGCTCCATAACGCTCTTCGTTCTGTATTCACTACGACTTCCCGTGATGTAGTTGTGATGGCTATTCCTCTGGTCGCTCTTGATGTTTATTTGGGTTTCTTCATTCCGCTTTCGTACAGAAATCTTGTTTTCAAATTCCTTCAAAAATTTCGGAAATATACCAAAATTCTCTGCCCATGTCCTGGCGTTCTCTTCTAACATTGGGTGTAATAACTGGATCTTGTATCCTTCCAATATGTTGTTTGATGCTAGGTGCCGTTCTTCTGCTCGCAGAACTACCTTAGGGTTTTCCGTCCCATCTCCCAGAGATTTCATCGACTTTGGAGGCATAATTGGTGTCACCCCATACTTGACACTTGGCGACATTTTCCCGTCTTCTTCCTGTTTAAACTCTTCTTGTACTCTTTTCTCTTCGCACCCTTGTATATTTTCCCCGATTTCTTCTTCTATTATACGCTCCATTTCTTCTATTTTCATTTCCATTTCTTCTTCCATTATTAACTTCAATTCTTCCGTTTTCACTTTCACTTTATAAACATCCTCCTCGGTCTCGATTTGGACCTCCACCGTTTTGCCCTCCGCTGTCTTGACTTCTTCATGGATTTGGTTCGTCATCCCCTCGTTTCTATCTGTTACCGCTACCCTAGCATCTACTTGATGGCATGATTGAAATGTTAGCACCTCATCTTTCCTATCCAGTTCCTCCGCTTTCCCATACGGTTTTTCGCATATTTCGATGAGCTTCCTATTCCGTTCTTCTGTGATTCTTCTCATTTCTTCTGCCGGCTTCTTAATCTGTTCTTCAACTACCTTCCCGTTCTGTTCTTCTATTAGTTTTCTATTCCGTTCCTCCGCCTTCCTATTCTGTTCCTCCTCGGATCTTTTCTGTTTACCTAATTCTTTGCTCTGTTCTTCCGCAAACTTCTCAATCTGCTTCTCCGTTTGCTGCCTCAGCTGTTCTTCTAATGAATCTTCTGCCATTACGCCCGTACACGCTTCGTATTCTTCGTCCATCCCCAGGTCAAATCCTACCGCCTGGCTCCCCAGTTCTACCACCTGCCGTTCTAGATCTATAATTGCTCTGTGATCGACCAGAAAATCCGTCCCTATGATTACCGAATACAATAATTTTTTGACTACCAGGGCCACTATCTCGTATACTTGGTTGCCAATCCTGGCTTGAAACATAATTTGTTTTGTGATGGGGCTTGACTTCTTCTGAGTTGCCCCAATCACATACGCCCTATTCATGGGCAAACACATTACCTCTTTTCCTGTTGCTTTTAACTCCTCATACATTTCCTCTGATATTACTGTGGTCGTGCACCCTGTGTCTACTACTGCTTCTTTAATTATTCCCTCACATTCTATCGATATCGTGGGACATTTCCTGATTCTGATCGTTGAGTTCTTACATCTCCGCCACGGTTGGGTATCGTAGGTTACCGGCTGCATAGCGTTTATGGAGACCGCGTTTACGTCACCGATTTCCGCGTCCGCAATGGGGCCACCTATCACCGCGGACTCTATTCGTTTAAATAGTGTCCTTGATCACTACTTGTGCTAGGCTGTGCTAATCGGTCGGGTGCATTCCCGCCCCCGCCTCGCGTCTCCGTATGGTTTGAGTTAAATCTGTTCCAGTCCGGTCTCTGGTTCCCCGGCTCTGGTCTCCATCCGTCTCCCCCTCTTCCGCGTTGGTTTCTCTGGTAATCGTTGCTCCTATCATTCCCTTGCCCCTGGTTACGTTCCGATCTAACCATATTAACATTCCCTTCATTTCTGTTCTTTGGTACGCCTTCAAATGTCAAGTCGTACCCTCCTAACACATTCTGGAATCTTTCCAGGTCGGTGTGCTGCACACTACGTAAAAGATTCTGCACCGTAACTGGGAACTGTCTCGTCAGTACACATATTATTTCCTGATCGCTCATCGGTGGGGATAGCGTTTTGTATTCCATAATACGCCTTGTTGCGTATTCCCGCAAACTTCCCATTGACTGGTTGTAATGATTATTCATTAAGCTGATTTTAAAATTAATTTGAATTTCCTCATTCCAATACCGCTCAAGGAATCGATCTTTAAATGCCTTTACTGATTCGGGAAACTTATCAAATGTATCGGCCCATATCCTTGCGTTGCCTTCTAACATTAAATATAATAATTGTATTTTACACCTTTCCGAAGTATTGATAACATCTAGATGTCGTTCTGCTGCCTTCATAAATATACATGGATTTTCTTTCCCGTCTCCTGAAAATTTTAGTGATCTTGGAGGGGTAAATGGTACCGTCCCGCTTGCTGCAATTGGGGATGCCTTGCATTCTTTTATTTGTTCAATCTCTGTTCGTAGTAACACAACCTTCTCTTCGCATTCCCGCTTATTCTCCTGCATTTCTTCCTTGACTACTAACTGCATCCTTTCAATTTTCTCGTCCTGCTTAGCGGTTTTAGCATCTAATTGCTGGCATAACTTATTCTCTAATTCTCCCCCCAAACTAATTACTTGGGATTCTAACTCCTTTTTCTGTTTCCCTAATTCTTCGGCAGTCCATTGCTCATGACTTTCCACCCGCTCCGCGATTTTGGTCATCTCATTCTTCGTTAACTCAATTTGTTCTTCAGCGCGTCCTATTCGCCCCCCTATTGCATCTAATTTCCTATTCTGTTCTTCTGCCAGCTTCCCAATCTGTTCCTCTACTTTCCTATTCAGTTCTTCAGCTAACCTCCTGTTCTGCTCCTCCGTGAATATTTTCTGCTCCTCGGCTGACTTCCTAATCTGTTCCTTTAATTTCCCATCCAGTTCTTCAACCTTCTCATTTAATTCATTAGCTAGCCTTCTATTTCGTTCTTCTGCTTTCGTGTCCGTTTCCTCCATTTTCCCATTCAGTTGTTCGAACATCTTCCTATTCCGTTCATCTGCCTTCCTATCCCGTTCTTCTGCTTTCCTACTCTGTTCATCTAATAACTTCCTATTCTGTTCTTCTAACATCTTCATCAACATCTGCATTCCATTTGGATGGATATCTTCTCCACCCCCCCGATTTGAATTTCCTGCTACCTGAATCATCGGTGTTGACGTAACTTGTACATCTTTATTAAAACTGTCCCCTGACGTATCATCCAACCGACTTCCAATACCACTATCCCTGCTTTCCGATGACATGCTATTATCGATTCCTACATCTATCTCCCCTACTTCATCCGTCTTCTCTTCCCGGTCCAGCACTACATTTTGCGCCTCCATTCTGTTGCTTTGAGCTGTCCGATCGATTCTCACTACACTAAAATACCGCACAAATTTTCCACTTGCCTCACCTACCAACGATATCACAGTTATCCTATGAAGTAACTATATCCGCCACAACACTGTATCCTTCGTGAATGGATTAATGCACACCTATTTCAATTGCTAACTAATGACGGACAACCCTCACTCACCACCAAAACACAATAACACTAATTCAATAGCCATATACATTTCCACTCACCTACCAATGCATAAACATAATCCTCACAATACATAATATTATTACCATTGAAACACATATACACTGCTAATAGACTCATTAATACTATTACACAACAATGCTTTCAAATTATAATAAATCCCTTATTAATTGAAATTACTTTTCAACGCACTTATTGCTATATTATGTACATAATCATCATTCACATTTGCATGTCATATCTCCTCCCTGAATTTTCCTCAATAATATCATATAGATATTCACAACAAACATTCACCATGCTGCTATATGTTTCCCAACCTGGTATCTTTTCTATTAAATTCCCCAAACTTTACCATCACCAATAAATAATGCACTACTGAGTGAACGTTCCCAGCAAAAAATTTTGTGCACAATTTGTACAACACTATTAACCACCTTTATACTCTCACAAGAATTATTACTACTTCCCCATTTCTTTAATTTCAATGTTATTAAAAGTTGCCAAGCAATTCAAATATTATTAATATGTCTTACAAAATTTGAAATTCTATTACATTATATTATTTGTAATATGTATATGTGTGGTTTTCATAACCTCAGTAACTACAATATTAACTATATATTGGATGCACACAAATAATTGCCTATGTCAGCCCGCAATTAATTACGCAACAACATTTTTGTAATTATCAACATTTCATTATGCTTACTTGACTTGTGCATGTTTTTGCTAACACATGTATTGTTATTTTTTTTTTTGTACTCTATAATAATACACTTTGCACTGCTTGCTTCTCATCTGTACCCTGCATTACTATACATCAATTACATGCCCATTATTTTCCAACATTTCACCAACTTTCCTAAGGCCACATTTCTTAACTATACGTTATCCACTTGTTCGGGCGCCAGCTGTGACATACCTGGTGGTGCCGGGTATTCTCACTGCAATACAACACTAAGAGAGGGTATCTTTTACGTGAATGGGTCCCTGGATAAGTTGGTGCAACGTTGGGGTGATTAATCATAAATTGAAATACAATTATAAACAAGATTTATTTTAAATCAAATTTGTTATTTACATAATCAGACAACGTTTTTACACTCTGCCTTGGTACCAAGATTAAGAGTGAAATGCATTTCTCATACCTGCGGGGCCCCGATCGAATACCTATGATGTTCGTAGAACCGCTCGTGCCAACAGGATTGTCGACCTCTGCTACTGCTGCGGGCCGTCAGCGTCGGATGGCGTGGTAATCGCCCACGGCTGATGCTCCAGCAATTCTTCCCCGATCAGGATCTTGACACCTCGGCTTCGCACCTTCCTCGAATCACTGTCCGTTAGTGGGTTTAATTACTTAACCCACGCCTACTCTGTATACTGGTCACCGTTCTGTACTGCACGATTTCAAGAAAGTTCCCTCCGCACCAACTAATAAGAGCGACATCACTTATTTTACCAACACTAATCTTTCACCATACTGATACTTCTAATGTTCTATTTACACGTTTGTGATATCCTACAGTTTCAGATATTTCCACGGCTATATTGCCTGTCTACTGTGTCCATGTATTACTCGCGAGCTCTCGCGGCACGTCCGCACTCGCCGCCGCTCCGCGGGCGTCTCTGATTCTCCTTACGATTCTTTCCTGCTCGGGAGCACGCCGGCCGCGTCCTGCATCGACGGGCGGCACGGCTCGACTGCCTGTCCCAACGGCTCTCGTCCGCGATTCTCGTAACGAACTTTTGCACGTGCGCGGTGCCCAGTTCCAACCGACATTCACACGCTAGCCTCCCGGCGGCGGGCACCGTCGGCGGTGGCAGCGGTGTCTCGCCGGCCCCGGCGCGCCGCGCTCAGCGCGCGCACCGCGCAGTTCAAAATAGCAATTGGTTTCTTACACTAATGATTTAATTAGTGTAATGAAACACATATTATGGGTTTCAATATATATATATAAACACTAACCCAAGTCCGAGGTAGGACTCAAATCCGCGGTCTTCTGGTTCGAGAACGCTGCGGCACTAGTGCCCTAACGATCTCGACCATCTGACCGGCTCAGTAACATGAATAAGCTATTACAAAACAAATTTTGTAAAATAGACTATTTCAATTTATATCTTTGCAATATTTCAGTCTCCCTTGTGATATCATAAATTTGATAAAGACTCGCATCAAATCATACATTTAACCAACAGCAATGAGTAACATGAGTTCTTAAATACTTAATGAAGCAAGAATACAATGAAATTGAGAATACTGGAGTTTCTAAGTCAGAAGACGATGTCATAACGACTGAGGTAGTTCATTTGCAATGAATAATTGGCCAAACCTGGGAGATAAATGAAGGAGCGACGGCTTGGAGCGACTGTTCGAATCGAATCCGCGGCCTGCGGGTGAGGAAAAGGTTGGGGCGCTACGTTTCCTGGCTCGCGATGCAGTGCGGAGATGGATGGGGCGGGGCGGAGTGGAGAGGAGCAGAGTGGAGTGAGGGCGAGCGGGCCGGGACAGAGTGGGTCGGGTCGAGGAGTAGTGGGATGGGGAGGGGCAGACGGAGCGCGTGGGGTGGAGCGAGGTGGGGCGGGGAGAGGCGAAGCGGGTTCGACCGGGGAGGAGTGGGGTGGAGCGTGGTGAAGCCGGACGGGCGGAGCGGCGAGGGGCGGGGCGGAGTGGGATGGGGCGGAGAGGAGTGGGATGGGGAGGGGCGGAGCGGGACGTGTGGGTGGAGCGGGGCGGAAGGGGGAGGAGTGGAGCGAGGCGAGGCGTGGACGGGCGGAGCGGATCTGCGCGACGCGACGGCGGCGCGGTGCAGCGCGTGGCTCGGCGGGCGTTCCGCTGTGTGCTCTCGGCCTCCGTGGAATGCAGCCGGCCAGTCCCTTCTCGCGTCTCCCCGCGCCGCACTCCACCATCCCGAGCGCGCCCGTCGATGTCCTTCCTTCAAGGGCGTAATTAATTTGGCCGATTAAGTTTGCCTCCGCTGTTTCGCAGACCCCTATCGCCTGCTTGTCCGCGGCCGTCCCTTTGCTGCGTCCATGGGCCTCGGTTGCGGTGGGCGGCCCAGATCTCTCCTCTCGTGGGCCCGGACGAACATCGGTCTGCATTATCGAAAAACCACCAGCGATTCAATCACTACACTGTGATTCCTCCTTCACTGCGTGATTCGCGTACAGACTGTACCCAATTGAATGCTATACGACGGAACTTCATCAACTGGAGGAATTCATGATGTAAATAGCAGTTTCAAAACTAAATAAATAGTTTTACTTTGGACGCAGAATGTTAAAATATTCAACATTGACATCCGTAATACTTTAGTAAACAAACATTTTCCTTAGTATAATTCAACTACGTATGTTGGATCGCCAAACAAACCAAAGGATTGCTTGTATATAGAAGTAACTATTTTTATGCAAGGAAGTAACTGTAAGTATATGAAAGTAAAGGGCTTTACGAGGTTTAAAGAGTTTCCCCCTTTTCTCTTATTTTGTTTCTTATTTAGTGGATTAGAGACATTGTAAATTACTCGAAGGGATGTGTTAAAGAAACTGGCAGGTTAGCGATCGGGAACAACGAGATATTTTTTTAGCAGTAAAAAATTATCAATGAACATGTCCAGAGGTGATTTTAATACTGTTACTCCCGGAAGCCCCACAACATGAATCATCAGAGTTGTAGAGTAGTTTTTTAGTCACGGGTACCTAATCTATTCGTACAATAGAACCTGCTGTTAGAGAACTTACTATTACGTTCATCTGTGAGTTTTGTTCTTCGTCCGAAAATTCTCTGACTGATAGCAATATTTATTGATCTTTTAAAATGTTCTTTGAAACATTTGATTGTTGAAGTGATTATTTATTAATTGTACTTAAAATTAAAGCACTTGATGGAATGCATAAAATAGATAAAAAAATATATAGCTTATTCTTACAATGTATGGATAGCATGCATACTAGCCCACATTGTAAACAAAGCACAAGTATTCCACACATTTTACGTAAGTCACAATTCATATTATTTTGGTCAGTACACATACTACATACTTTTTTAACAGAGCGTTTCACATCCATTGATTACGAATACTTTAAAATGAGAAATAAAATATTTTTCTTACTGTTCAATTAATTTCCCCATCGTCTCTAACATTTCTCGTTTCCATCTCTCACATTTATCTCTTCCACCTTCCGATCTCCCGCTCATCTGATTCCAATAAAGTTCCCTTTAGCCGGTAACGGAACATCTTGCGTATCAGCCACCAATATTATCATGTCTCGTCCGCGAGGGGATGGCGAAGTTGCGGCTCGTGTTTCTGCTTTCCGCCGGCGGTTCCCGTCCCCGCCCTCGCTACCGCTCCCGCCCCCGCTCTGTCGATGAGCCGTCCATCGCGCGCCCGTCGCTAGGAGGCCGCCGCGGACGCGTTGTCTGCGAGAGGCCCTCCCGGCCCCGTCCACGGCCCCGTCCACGGCCCCGTCAACGGCCCCGTCCGCTCGCGCAGCCGCTCGGCTCAGCCCGGCGCTCAGGGCTCAGCGCCGCTACCGCGTTCACTCAGCGCTCGCTCAGCCCGCGCCTTCCTTCCCTCCCCGCTCCCACTCCGCTTCGCCTCGCCTCGCCTCGCCTCGCTGTGCTCTGCCGGGCCACGCGCGCCCAGGCGTCAATAGGCAGAGCGCGCGTCAGTCAATTTAGCCGCGCGCTTGATGGCCGCGCGCGCTCGAGCTGTCAGCCGTCCACTCAAGTAAACAGGCCTGCTAAATTGATAGGAATTTAATCACTGGTTCGAAATTATATAATAGTTAATTAGCAGACCGCGCTAAACAAACACGGCGGCGATCGCGCGCGTGTGGCGCGACGCGACTCGACTCGACGCGGGTCGGCAAGGATAGGGAGAGAAGGGGTGGGGATCAGGGGGGAGCGTCCGGGTGAGGCGGGGCACGGCGACACAGCGGCAGGCGCGCTGTGGCCAGGCGTGGCGTGGCGTGGCTTGGGGATGTCGCCGTCCACCCCCGCACTAGCGTCCGCGCCCGGGGCACTGCCCTCGCCGACCTCGCGCCACCCCGTCCCCCGCCCCGGCCCCGCCCCCGCCCACGCCGCCGCACGTCCCTTCACGTCTTCCCCGGCCGCCTCGTTGCGTCGCGCCGTCCCCCGGCGCCCGGCCCCAGCGTCACCAGCCGCCGCCCCTGCCCGTCGCGCCGCCTCGTCGGGCCCGGAACTGCCCGAAGCGGGAGGCACGCGCGGCCCCGGGATGGAGGTGGCTCGTCGTGGCGAGTGGATAAATGGCAAGATGAACACTTCGTAAAACGCGTAATATGAAAATGAAGTCCAAAAATTTGGTCACAAAATTTTAACTTATGAATGTGATGTATAAAAGCCCAATTGATTATGATTCATAATATATATGTATTTAATAAAGTTAAACTGTTCATGGATAAAACAATCACAAGTTTTTTTAAGACTTAGCAACCAAATGTGGATGAACAGGGGAAAAGAAATCATCTTATTCATGTTCCTGTAACTCAATTTTTATTTTATTTTATATTTTTACTTTCTTAATTTTGAATGAATAGATTTAATAAATCTAAAATCGCGGTCATATAGTCATAAAATAAACGAGATTGAATTTGTCGGGAGATATAAAATATATTGTAAGTTTTGCGTTTTGCTAATGCTGCTCGGCTCTCCTCCTTTGTCGTAGGGGCTCCATAGTGACATCTTGCTTTCGCTGTGGGGACTGCTCGTATCTCTGGCTTCTCACTCGCTGACTCTCGTTCGTCGACCTCTTCCGGGCCACACTTCCGTGCGTCATCGCCACACTGTCTCAATGGCTGACAACCACTTCTCGTCCTATTGGGAATGACGAACTCGGTGCAAGCACCTCTCCTTTGTGGCGACGGGGCGAAAAGCACCCCTCTCGGAAGTGAAGAGATAAATAGTTTTTTTTTTAAATTTTTTTAACCCGATCAACGGGATCGCTACTTAATACTGAATAGAAACAGAAAAATTGAATCTATGGGAGTATGCATAACAGGGGCCCGAAGAATGGAGCATCTGCAATTAAGCCTTATTTAGCCCTACTCTCCATCGAGGGCATCATCTTCCTGGAACCTCTATGATAAAAGTTAATAATATAAAGATGGCAAAGGAAGGGAGACAGAAAAGTAGAGAAGCTGTATTCCTATTTCTTAAGATTCTGAATGCTGAAGAAGATTTGTGTACGGGATTTGATAGTTCTTGGAGAGGTGCTGGTTTTACGTAAGTTAATGTTGCTGGTGCAAGGTTCGCAAAGAATTTGGATGAGAGGGGTGATCTGCGGCTTATTTAGTCTACATATTATGTGAGACTTCCATCCCAGAGGATGCCTTGTTTTTTATTGATTTCTTCGAAGGGACTCATGAGGACGGGAAATTATTTATTTTTAAAGAAGATTTGTTTTTAGGGTGAAAATTTTCAGCTTCGCATTTTGAGGGATTCAAGTTTAAGCTGCATTTTTTCGCCCAGTTAGAAAAAAAGTGTTAAGAGTCTAGCCGCAGGCCATTTACTGCGTCTGAAAGTACGTAGTTGGACGAGAAGATACTTGTGCTATAAGCATAACCAGCCGTAGCACATTTAGATAGTTGGGGAATATCTGTCGTGGAGACGTTGAAGAGATTGGAGAGACAGAGGATCCTTGGGGGACTCCGTCATTGATCGGGGTGGGGAGAGAGGAGGTTTTGTTTATTTTTACTGAGAAAAAGATGTTGTTTAGAAAGTTTTGATGATATGGAATATATATCCCGGAAGTTCTGGATCTTTAAACTTTATATGTCACTATGCCAAACGTTTTCGAATGACTGTGCGAAGACTAAGAAAGCTGCTACGCAGTATTCTTTACGTTGATAAACTTAATCGATTTCTTAGATAATTCCTAAAAGTTGGTGGGTGAAGGGGGAGGAGGAAATGCAAATTGAAAAGCATTTATTTTATTAAGATATGTATTTAACCTGATTAAGATCATCTTTTCGAATTGTTTTGCAAATGCTGGTAGAAGACATTGGTATTTAACATGATGGGTGTTTTGGAGATTTCTTGGATTTAAAAAAGGGAACAACTATTGATTTTTCCAACACGGAGGGAAGAATCCGAGTGTTAGGCAGCTCCTTAAGATAACTGTTGAATGCACAAAGAAATACGGCGGGAGGTGCTTTAGGGCTAATTTCATATAAGATTCATAGTTAATTGGGAAAATTTTCCCATTTATACAGAATCATATATGCTCTGAAATATTTCCATTGGCATGGTTTACTTTCCATTGAAAATGCGACACAATTTAATCCATTATGAATGATCCCACATTAATTAAATGTAATGATTAATTTACTTCCACCTATAAATATTTTATTTGTATTAATTATACCTTTATTTTACTTTCACGCAGGCTACATTGTATGGTAAGAGAACTCTAGTTTCTTTAATGAACGTGTAGGGCAAGTTCCAAATAAGTTCACTTTTAGTCATTACGTCGTTTTCGAGTAACAGGTTCGCGGGGAATGTGTGTTTCAGCGTAACGTATGTTGCGGATTGAGTGTACTCCTGCTCTATTCCCTATATTTTATCCGCGAACATTTATTCTTTCGTCTTAATCTGACTGTGACCCTTTGGAGGTCATCCCTTTCGAGCAGTACTGCACTCACAGGGGTTTGAATCGATGGTCTCTTATGGTAACGATTACCTTTTGTTAACGTTTTATTATACAGAGAGAATAAGATTATTTTTCTTCCCTTTTCGTTACACACAATTTATATTTTCAATATATGAAAATAAAAATATATTAATTTATAATAATTCGTAATTTTAATGAGGAGCTTTTGTTTGAATCCCGGTTAATTTCTGTTCTTCAGATATAGAGTGCGGTTCGTCTCCTCCTTGTATAGCCCCTAACCCTATTCCCGCCCCTCCTCAGCTCGTGCTCCTCTCCCGCTCTGCCTCAAGTATGCTCCGTCACTCCGCGTCGGCGTCACGCCTCTGCCGATCTATCCCCACGCCCTCTCTCCTTCCCTTCCCTCTCCTTTCCTCCCCTTCTCCCTCGCTCCCCCGCGTGGCTGCTCCAGCGTCACGCCCTCGCCTCCCCCGGAGCCACGCCCCGCTCCCACGCTCGCTGCCAAACGGATTTTCCACTCCCGTCGCGGGAAATGGAAGCGCACTTCTTCATTGTCTAGGGTTACATTCATTCCGTTGTTTACGGACGGGATAACCCACACTAACATTAATTCCCACTCTTGCCAAAATATCAAAACAATCATTCGTGCGGGGTAGGAATACCGCAGGGTGGTTTAGTTGCTCATATGTGGCTTCGCGTATGACATATTATTTCGTGTGAGAACAAAGGGCGGCTTTACTTGGGTGCCATTCGTAATGTAAAACAAATCTCACATACCATATTATTATCATTTCAAATGCTAGGGAGGAAAAAAATCCACGAGCGAATTGACGCCGGAGTATGTAGCTGGCAAATTTAATTTCTAACGATTGTTAGGTTACAGTTTAAAAATCCTGTGTATTAATGCAGCTTGAAACTTTTGACGAATCGCTTCTGTGCTAAATAAAGTATGTATCACACCATTTCTATTATTACGATGTAAAAATTATTTTCTATGAATATGTATATATTTTTTAAGAAAATAAGAATATTTCGAGTTAAACAAGAGTATTATTTATTCGATGCTCTTCTTGGATTTTATCGATTGTATGAGTACATTTCCAGTTAGCAAATCTTTGCAGATTTCGAACGAAGCGGAAAAGAACGCCTGTGAGAGAGTCTTGCGTCTATCGCAGCACTTATCCATGTGTCACCCACCTCCCTTCACTCACCACTTGAAAGCGGTGATAGCGCGTAACGAGCCTCGTTTGATATAAGTGAAAGTGGAATGGAGTAAATAAAAGAGAAAAAACGTAGACCAATAAAAGGGACGTTTAAATAGCCTTATAAAAGGGTTTATGTAGTACGTCTAGACGAAGAACTCTTCATTCTTCAATTATATTCGCACAACGCACGATCTTGATATACTTATGTAAGTAAAATTTATTGACATGTAGACGTAACATTTTTACAAAGTAAGTTAATTCTTGATTTTCACATTATTTTATGGCTTGTGAAGGTTTTATAACAGTGAAGCCGTTGATGGGATTACGTTTAACATTTTCTTTGCATTTTCATTCCACATCTTCACTCCACCTTTAAGATCTACACTCGAACCATATGAAAATATTGCTCACCGGATTTAAGTTTATAAGGACGTTTTCCTGAATAATTTCCTGTAAATATAAATATTGGAAGTTCGTCGAACACGAAATAGCGTCTAAAACTATTTTCTGCGAGCGTATGTCGATGACAAGCCGATTGTATACCTGAATGCTCCACAATCCCAGGAAGTCCATTACGCGCTCCTGAACCGTTCTTGAATCCCCACAGGAAGCTTATTTCATCGCCATCTGCTGCAATCGCAAACCGAAATGACGAAACGCCTTCGCGAGAGGCGAGGCTCGTTGACACCCACCGGCGAACGCCGCCCTCCACCAGAAAGATCCATTTCCCTGCTCTCCCGAGCCCTCGCCTCCGCCAACCTGCCGCCAAAAAAACTGTCTGTCTTCCCGAGCCAGTGCGCCCGCCTCATCGGTTGATTCGTCGCCATCACAGCGATTCGTCGCGTGACGGGTGGCCGGCGAGCGCGGCTGCGGGTGAGGGCGGTGCGGGGACGGTGCGGGGGCGGGGGCGGGGGCGGGGGTGGAGCACGGCGGACGGCGTGCTCATCTCAGTCAATCTCCTCTTGGCAGGATGTCGGTTTCTCCGATCATCGCGGCGGTGCGGAGAGGAGGGCAGAGGCGGGTTGGGGCGGAGGCCAGCGGGGCGCGGCTGGCCAGGGCGGGGCATGGTGGGGACACTTGCGGTGGCTGAAGGTGACTGGAGGCGGCGGGACGGAAGGCTGTGAAGGCGGCGGCGGGTTTCGCAAGGCCGGTGCAAGCGCCGAGCGTGGCACCGGGGAGCAGGAGCGACAAGGGAAGGGCAGAGGTCGTAGAGGACGCAGACGGTGCAAGTAACAAATAAAAATACAGGGACGGAGGTTCTGATTGTCGGGAGAGAAGTCAAGACTCTTGAGGCTCCGATCAAGGAGACACGATCGGCGCAGATGGTGAGAAGTGTATAAGATGGGATGAGAGGGGAGAAATTGGAAACGACTGTGATGACGATTGAGCAGCCAGGGCGGAAAAAATTCACACGGCAGATTACAATTTACCAAGATAGTTCGCGTCACCGGTTTAACAGAGACGGATGATCGGGACATACACGTCATCAAAAGTTTCCTAAAAGACCTTACATTCTCAGTGATAGCCAAGAAATACCTGTCCTCTTCACACATTATCAAGGCAGGCGTGCCACAAGGCTCCCCTTTACTTTTAGCTTAGATTTTTAACTAGCATAAGCCTGAAAAAACCCACCTGTAAAGTACTTATACTGAACGATGTAATCTATCTGAATACCAATAAATGTGTTTATTGAAAAGTCTAGGCATACACATGTATCAGGGGGCAAATGAGAACAGCCTAATTGAAAATAAAGAAATGTGACTGCAATACCTTCCGCGGAAGATGACGGGAAATGAAAAATAATCTAGCATGTAATAAGCACCGACGCCAACAGAGACACGTAAGAATATGATACGTTGACATTGGTACAAGTAGAGTCGCATTGAAATGAATGTCGATGAAAAATGGAGTGGAAGACGAACACAAATCGAAGGAGTAGTCGAAACGACGTAAAAGCAGACCCGCCAGTGCTTACGGGAAGGTGAAAAGAGCAAGAGGGCAAAGGCAGTGATGCGGCCAAGGCAGAGAAGGCAGCGGATACGAGGGCGGCAGGGGGCGGCAGGGGGCGGCAGGGGGCGGCTGTGGGCGGCTGGAGGCCTCGTAATTCGCGACGGCAATGGTCTCCCGCCGGTCGATGCGCGACAGGAAGTTGGAGCCTCCAGAAGAAACGCCGCCGATGTCGACATTAGGGAAATGGAACTCCGACTGGGATACGCGAGAGGCGAAGGTTTGAAGTTTTGAGTTCACGGATCGACGGCGAGGTTGGCGTGCCTTCTCTTTATGCTCGGGTTTTTGAAAGCTTCTCTGTTTCCGAATTCGTGGACACGAAATCGTCTCGAAGTCTTTTCAGCAGGCCCCCTTTTGTATTCTTTACAAGAATGGAGTCTAAATAACTTAAGGCGGTGATTTAAAGAGTATAAATTCTACAACTCAATAAACATTTAGAGGAAGTATTCAGGACACGGTTTATGAAATGATCGAAAGAATGTTAGATGATATTAGGTTCGTTTTAAAAAATGGCCGTTTCACTGTCCTTCACAAGAAAACATGCTGTTCGTGAAAGGTGTAGTACCATTAAAGGAGTGATAAGTGGAATGTAATAGAGTCTTGAGTTGTGTAAGGGAAGGTTTATACTAATTATTATGAATATTATTATAAGTATTTTTAACAGTTACAAGGTAAAAAAGATGATAATTATGTCCATCTGCACTTTTTTAAGTGTTAATGTTAAATTGTCATAATAAAAAAGTTTTGTTAAATATTTGTTTAGGTGTGTAAATATTTGTTCCTATACATTAATGAATTAGCGTCAATTACTCTCTTATATAAATTTCAGAGTTTAGTTTAAGAGTTAATGGTTCCATCTCCACATACTTCCTTCGAGTTTGTCGCGGCAGTTATGTCCAAACAGTTTCAGCAGTTTTGCGAACATTAAGTTGGGTACAAAGGAAAGCTACTGAAGGAATCGAGCCTGTGGGCTGGCCAGTTTGGTGAAAGCGGGAGTTTAAACTGCATCGGGAGGAGCAAGGATTTAAAAATCATGGTGCTTACCTCTTAACGTTTTTACGATAGTTTCCATTACTAATTTCATAATACAAACGATTTTCAAGTTTACTAGAAATGTTGAATTTTTTCTCGGTGGACTCAATCTCTGTTCGCGTGCGTTCGTCTCTCTTGCTCTCTCTCTTGCTCTCTCTTGCTCTCTCTTGCTTTCTTTCTCTCTCTTGCTCTCTTTCTCTCTCTTGCTCTCTTGCTCTCTCTCTCTTTCTCTCTATCTCTCGTGCTCTCTCTGCTTTCTCTCGTTATTTCTCGCTCTATTTCGCTCGTTCTCTCTTTAAACACCCTTGTACATTCTCTGTATCTTGAAGTTGCTCGAGGCTACAATTTTTTAAACGCAGCTTGTCACTTGATTCAAAAGTTATTTTATGTCCACTACATTATCTTAAAGCTTGTTTGGGGGTTACATCGAGAGAATTCTGGTAACTCTCTTGACTTGTTTGAGTTCTTGTAGTTTTCATAAGTGTATCAGTAGCGAAAGAACATTGTACTAAATCTGCTTGTAAATCTACAGTTAAATTTTCTAGAGACCTTTTTGAATTTGAATTTTTCCTTAGAACCGGAAATTATATAGGCAATTAATATGTAATGTGTGCACGTACATTAAAAAGGGTCACTTGGATTAAAATTGGGAATTTTTTCACACGTAATATTTTTTGTTAGCAAAGTACCGACAAAATTCGGACTGTACGGCATGAATACTCAAGTCGCAATGAACCGAACGTTCAGTTTCCAAAAAGTATTTTTCGTTTATCTCTCTACACCAGCGTTCTCTAAATCGGGCATTGAATCCCAAAATTTGATTTCTTCTTGCTACCGAGAGTCCAGATTTACCCCCAGCAAACGACAACACACCATATGGCATTTCAGCTCTGAGAAAGATCACGATAAGATGGTCGAATCGTCGATAAGACACCCTCCGACCCGCGACACCTACGCAGCCAAGATAATTCGCATGACTGGTCGCGGAAGCCTTCGACACCAGACCCAAACAAGAACATACGCATATGATATGTTTTCTAATGTGTAAAAATAACGCAAAAACACGATTTTCTTCCACGAAGAAGTGTACATAGATAATACGTTCCCAATACTTAACAGTACTCGGGATTAAGCAAACTGTTTCGGTCGTGATTCAACACAGACCCATCGCCGCTTCGCGGCTGGTCGCGGGGCATACTTATCGCCGAAGCCGGAGTGCATTTACCTGGAGGTGAAGTCGCAACGCGGTATTCTCTGAAAAACGCGAGGGTGAACATTTACACCGCATACAAATGAAGCTCATCTTTGGGGTATGCTGGAACAACATCTATGTTGAAGGTCGCGAGTACGCCGAATGTAATCCGAATCGGCGTCATCCCCCACACACGCTGCGAATCGAGTTACCAGTGGGAACTTTTGGGATTGGATGAGACGTCATGTATGTCAAAGGTCGTCATCGGTGTGCTAGCCGCTGTGGATCACTTGAAAACCGAAATATTACGACGTTGAGGTTGTAGCGAGTTGCCGTAAAGAGGCCAATTTGAACTGTTTGTATAGCGGCAAATTAATATTTTTCCCAGTATAAAATGAATCATATAAATAAACCACCGTATTTTAAATTAACGAAACAGCATGGTGGCGAAATACCAAGTTTTAAAATATCGACATTTGTTCCTATTCCGTTCACTCCCTGCCGTCAACCAATAATTAAATAAAGGTTAATTAATATATAATTAAATAAACCAATAATTAACCAATAATTAAATAAACAAAGGTTATTTTTTAGAAAAGGCAAACCAGGGCCATTGACGTAATGGAACATATACACATGTTTTTCACAGTTTGCATTACGGCTGCATTATGTGGAATAAATACTTGGGTTTTGCACAAAAAAATGCATGCTTATGATTGTTTATTGATTATTTAATGTTTCCAGGTGTGTCAAGAACTATGGTCATTAGATCCTTAAGTGTAGTGCATGTGATAGCCAGGAAGATGGTCTCGTTCCACCCGTCTGGAACGTGAAATCCGAGGCAGACCTATGTCATGCGGGTTTTTTCCTTTCAAGGTGTTGCTCCCCGCGGGGCACTGTCCAAGCTGAGACTGGCACTAAACGTGTGTATGTTTATGTGTGCGAGTAAGGTGAGAGTATGGACAAAGATGAAGAAGGGAAGATCATGCGTGGTCTGTGGCGCGTGTGTTGCCCCTGCATATCCCTAGTATTGATCCAAGATACCATGGAAAATTATCGATCAGAGCAACGTAGAAAAGCATTTTAAACATAGAAAATCGGAATAGAGAACTGGCGTTTTCCTCTTTTAATACAAGCTAGCGGGGTGAAATTCCAACAAACTATTCCTCCCAATCTAGCGAGCTGAATTCTGCAATATTTGTAATTGTAGACATTGGTCGTCATCATTACAGCTATTTCCAGTTTGACGCAGTTCACAGGTACTTCTGACCACATGAATAAAATATATATTGGAACACTGGTAGATTAATTTCGAATTACGTTTCTTAATTTAATGTTATTTATTTAACGTATAAACAGTTAGAAATTGTATGTTTGTTACACACGTTCTTCCGAACTGCAGCACGTGTTTTCCTCAGGACATGTTCATAGCACAAATACACTGCTGAAACGGAATCGTAGGTACTAACTGGCTTCTTCGATTAGTTCACTACTGAGTCGCACAACCCAGTACGAATGGATACCAACTCTCTAGACGGCGGAGTCATCATACTCATTAAACACACTATCGACTATTTCGAAGAAAATTCAACACCCAACATTAGCATCGAAACAATAGCAGTTTCAATTACCAACACCAACCGGAAATTTACCATTATTGCCGCTTATAAACCCCCCAACGTATAAACAAATTTGACAAATCTAAACATTTTACTCTCTCGCTTTTCATCTTACGTTCGCACGTACTCGCTTTCCATCCCCAAACCCAATAAGAATCATAGCATCCCCGAAAACTTTAGGCCCGTAAGCCTCCTCCCCACTTTAGCAAAAATTGTTGAGAAATTAATTCTAACAAGATTACATAATTACCTTAAAAAATACACCTCATAACATTCTACCAATTCGGATTCACTAATAAACTCTCCACAGCGCATCGACTTTTGCGAATGTCAGAACATCTCCACTCCTTCCAAACCAAAACAATATTCAATAGCAGTTTTCATGGACATCTCTAAAATATTTGACTTCACAATAATTAAAAGCTTCCTCACTAACAGAACTTTCTCAGTTACAATAGAAAATCAAAATTTGAACCCCCGCCCAATCACAGCCGGCCTACCTCAAGCATCACCTCTCTCTCCATTACTTTATAACTTTCACTCAGCCGATATGCCTACATCAAGATTAACTAACATAGCCCAGTTTGCAGATGATACCGTAATTTACATGTCCCACTCTCTATTAATTATATAGGTAACGAAATCCAATCTCATTTAAATAAAACATAAACATAGGCAACGAAATGGAAAATCAAAATCTACAGCCAAAATCTTCATTTTCAGACCATATTCCTTCCCTATTCCGTTTAAAATAACACAATCCCTTGGACTCATAACAATGCCGTTACATATCTCGGCCTTCACATGGGCACAACCCACAACTGGAAACTACATATAGATACCACAGTTCAACAAGCCAAAGCGAAAATATCACAGTTAAAACCACTAATAAATAATAGTAAACTGTCACTAAATAATAGCATCACCTTATATAAAACAATTATAAAACCTCTTCTCCTGTACGCTTGTTCAATTTGGAGAAACGCGGCTAAATGTAATATCAATAAAATTCAGATAATTCAAAACAAATACCTAAGAACTATCAATCAAGCTCCCTGGTTCATTTTCAATAAACAATTACACCAAGAACTTCACCTAAAGCCCATCGCACACCACATAGCCTTTCTTGCCAATAAATTCTATTCTAACCTACCCCTCATTAATCAAGATAGACGTATTAACATAGGAAAATTTAATGAAAAACAAAGAATAAAAAGAATAAAAAACAGATATTATATCCATTCTTTTCTGGACATTTTTGCCAATGTTAATGATTTTAGAGCTTCTTGGTGAGTCCCCTCGTCAATTGTAGTTTAGATTATATTTAGTTTATAAGTAATTAGATTTAAGCCAACATTACAAATGAAGAGTTTCGTGTAAACTGAACTTTGTGATTGCTAATATAGAACGGAAGTGATTCGGCTTCCCTGACAGATCGCTGCTTTCGTTCTTCTCTCCATTCTGTATCGTTCATAGTATGACTTTCGCCCGTACATTGTCATGTTTCATCACCTCAGCAGGAAACGTCATAATGTTTTTGTCAATATACAAGTTTCGGTGTGTAGAAATAAAATACGTTGGGATATATTTTCATCCTGTCTAGACACACTAAATAAAGAAACAATATGAACCACAAAATACCATATATCAGCATTATCAGCAGTTTTTCGGAACCTCTGAATATTCGTTAATAATATGCATCGGAAATTTGTTGTGAAAGGGAAAGACACATCGGAGTAACCGTGATACAAAGTTCAAGATGCAAACATCTCTCTTGATAAACACGGAATGACATTACAAATAGTTTTGTTGTGGGTGTTCGCGATACATAATGAAAATGTGAAAAAAAGCTGGAGTTCTGTCCCTGAGGTATCACTGACTGGTAAAAATTTGCAAAAGGGGAAAGGTTTGACAGCTCCAAAGTCTCCAAATAGTTTAAGGTCGTCGACAGTGATTTCGTCTTCACACACAAACGATTCTTTCATATCGATGCGTGGTACTGAGAAGCTTTAGAACAGAAGTACGAAAATCTTCACAGACTTAAAACCCAAAACGGATGTTTCAGATGTGGTCAAAATTCGCACTGTATTTGGAAAGCATTTAAAACACTTCTGATACAGTAGGTAAATGTTAATTATTGTATAATTGTAACATAGAATAGTATTTTTTATCAACCGTTTTACATTTACATTTAAATTTGTTCTTGCCGTGTTATATGAGAGGGAAAAGTTACTTAGGTTAAGCGTGCTGTAGATCTATTGAAGTTGTTTGCTACAATCTATTGTACTTCCAGAAAAATAATTCAAAATAAAGAAATAGGCATTCGGTTTACGCGACTTGATCGGGCCTATCGTGTCACGCTCGTGATAAGGTTGGAAACAAGGCACGTCCGTGGGCGTGAGTTGTGTTTGCCTTACAGCGCACTTCTTCAGTCGCGCGCGAAATTTGGACGAGAATAGCAGCGGAGTCGACGCCTGCTTGACAGTTGACGTGTGACAGCTGAGCAGGTGCGCGACCCACATGCGGACATGGGACACGTGTTCTTGTCTTCAGCAGCGCGAGTGGAGGGATCTTCCAGAGAACAATCCTCTTCCAAGGAGGTCGGCGTTTTTCTAAACTCTACCTACGTCTGATGAAATGGAACCTTCCCCGCACCCGGTAAACTCTGATATCTTAAGTTATTAAACACATGAACGTTGCTATAATATGTGTATACGAAGGGGATTTAAGAAAAGGGATAGAAGCGGAAAAAGCGTTTTGTGTGATAGGTGACCGTTTAAAAAAATATCAAATAACATGGTAATGAAGAACAATAACAAGTAACTGAAATTGCATATTGTTTTATACGAAAATCTCTTTCTTTTGCTTTCTTAACACTCTTTGTTTCCCTATAATATACACAATCAGATAACTTCAAATATATACTTTTTTCTTATATTCCTTAGTTAGCTACAATGCAAATTCAATAATCCTTACCTATTCTACTAAATTACTAAACTCTAGAAAATGTATAGTAAATAATGTACACCACGTTCGTGTACGAGTGAATTCACCTACTGACATATAACAATATGCAACAAAGTATAGTACTAAACTTTTTTTGACTTTAGCCATCTATTCGCTCCAAGATGTGTGAAATAAAAGTAGCAAGGTTAGGTGGACATCCTATACCTGCACTTAAATTCAAATTGTTACAAATGTGACTTGCACACTTAATATGTATTTTTATCATACATATATACATATTTGGTACAGTTTATGTGAATCTACTGAATCTAGGATTGTGACAAAATTTGAGAACACTGGAGGTTTTGGACTTGGTGTCGTGACTACTCACAATATTTCCATAGATTCCATTCTACTAAGCTTTATTAATTTGTAGCTCCCATTTCAAAATTAGTATCCATATGAATAATATCGATATATCAGTGACTTCTAAGAGGAGAAAACGTCGTGAGGGACTCTTGAGCTTGACTCAAAAGTCATGGTAATGATTGTGAAATTGAGGTTAATCACGATATGGGATATTTTTCTGTGATGACCTTTTAAACCTTGTTTTCTTTTGAGAATTACATGTTAAAGACAAGCAAATAAAATAAAATTATATTTCAAGCTATTTGTGTTTTAAAATTATTTAATGAATGTCCAAAATTGGGGAGACATAAGTATAATTTTGTATTTGTAAATGCAGAATAAATGTGTGTACTTTCGGTATACCAATACATTTAATAAACGTGTTTGTTTTCTTTTTGTGTATGTGTAATTCTTTCCGTGTGCAATTTTTTTCAACCTGATATTTTTGCCCCACCTTTAATGGGACTTTACAGAACACGGTTCTTCTGCATCGCTGTTGAGAATGCAACGGGCTGTAACATTTTAACAAGCGAACTTCTTCCTTTCATATGGCTGGCAGCTCAATACTTTGATCATTTGATTTGCGTTCTCATAAGATTTATTCAGTTTTTTTTACGAAAGGAGAGTCTCGCAAATGACCAATAGAAATAAAACCACATGCTTGACTGAAAAGAAAAATCAGGACAAGAGGTAAATTAAAAAATTATACTAATGACAAAGAAATAATTATTTTTAAGCATAATGGGAAATTGTGTATTCTTAAAAAGAGAGATATGTTGCATTCAGACTTACTTACTGAAGATTATATTAAAACAGGCTGTATAAAATGTTTCATACACAATATTTTATTGAGAATTCTGATTTGTTATTTCGATCAGCTCCGAGATGAGTATTTCATTTAGAAGTAATTTTTAAAAAATAATTTTCTTTGCAAAGTAACACACATAAATATTGTATCTAATAAACATATCAAATAGTGTTCGAGTTCCGGCACTAGTAAGAGTTTGTAAAATCGGTCTACTCCTTCGAATTAACAAGGCCTAGCAAAAAATGCGTTCTGGATTCACTTCACCTTCTCACATGCTAAATTCGCGTGACTCGCTTCAGCTATTAATGGGAATGCATGGGAATTGTTAATAATGAAGTTTTTCGGTGAATTTTTCTTTAATAGTGTTAAATATAAAGCATCGTTTCCCTGGTGAGCAGCCATTTCTCATTAAATTAGTCATCCTACATTTAACACGAGTCACATTGACACAATTCAGTTGCTTAAAAATGATAATAGAGAAATAATTGAGACGCTTCTTTCGAATGTGGAGAAAATATAAGAGGGTTCATATACACTCAGAATACGTGACGCTTTCACTCGTACCGCTTACTCATCCGAGCAAAGGAGAATATCTGTTCGCACGAGCCCACGGCTAAAAGTCTCACGGTGGAGCCCGTCGTCTCCTGACATTCTTCGAAATGGAGTTTCGTGGTTGACCGTATACTGAACGTCTGGGCACGTAAACCCCAGATAACCTTTTGATAAACCCCTTCAGGTAAGGTAGCGGCGCATCCTAGCCCGGACGAAGGCGACCAACGGAGAGGCTGCCCCTATTACCGCCACCAGGACCCCACCATCACAACCCATAAAATACTTAGGACTTCACCTGGACACAGAAATAACCGGGAAAACTCATATAAATATCAAAATTAAACAAGCAAGAAATAAATTATTCCAACTCAGACCACTAATCAACTAACACAAATTCGTGTCTTACACAAACTCTACAACAATATATAAAACTATAATAAGGCATCTAATGCTCTTCGCAAGCCCAATATGGACAAACGCAGCGATCACAATTGTCAATAAAATCCATGTAATTCAAAACAAATTTATCAGATTAATCACAAATGCCCCCTGGTTCATAAGTAATACACAAATTCATTCCGAAATAAACATCAATACAAATAATAAACCAAACAGACTATATATCACACACTTTCTCCCAAAATCTAACAGACATCCCAGCAGCATCCCATTTCAAACTAACCAAAAATCCAACCCACGTCCGAATAAAAAATAGATTCCCGTTTGAAGCCCTTCTCAAAATCTTAGCCATCTATGATACATAACTCCGAGGTTTCCCCCTAGAGTATCATCTTCGATGTATAGATTAAGTTAGCTTGGATATTTCAATTAGCATAAGTATATGATAAAACCCACCGTAAAGTGATTATACAACACGATGTATTCCATCTAGAACAAATAAATCTGTTAAAAAAGTGGAGAGGCTGTGGAAGGGTTAGGTGCAGTCTGACGGCCACTGATGTAGGAACACGAGCCGCGCACGCGGCTAAAGCACTGTGTCTGTGGACCCCTTTAGGATAGATTAAACTCACATGAACATTTTATCTGTAAAAGAACTTAGACTCCAAAGAATATAGATTACTATATTAAAATGTTAGCACGTATAGTGACCTTCCGAATGTAGATTTTCAAATTTCTTGCATTGCTCACGATATTGTAAAAACTATACATGCCATGTTTGCATTAATCCTTAGTCTATAATATACTGAATTGGTGGCATATTTGTATGCCCTTTATTGTTTGTGAATTGGTATAAAATTATGCGAAATTAATAGTACAAGCAGTGTAGGTAATTTAAATTAATAATTACACTATTGGTATTTTTGCACAAATAGCATTAAAAAAGATTTTACAATAATATAATTTTGTTACATTATCGTAATGTAACACTAAAAATACTTCATTTTTGACAAAATCTGCTATCGTTTTTAACAATTATGAGTTGGAATTCTGGCATACTCAAATACTGGCATATATTATACAATTACCATTATAAAGTATTTTGGAATTCATTTCTCGATTAAAATTCCACACAGCACTAAATATCTTAAAGAGTTGTCGGAAAGTTTCGTTGTAATGTCATACTTGTAATTATAAAACTTCCCCCCATTAATTTTAATTTACTTACACATTTTATAAATATTCGAATTATTTATTTGTTTACTATTTATTTATGGTCGCTTCAAAACAACACAGGTCATCAGGGCCCTCAACTGTGTATGCATATATTCGACTTTCTTCTGTTTCAGTCTGTGAATTTATTGATTCTCAGGAAAAGACGGAAGGAAAAAGGATTAGAAGAAATCACTTTTAACAAAAAGTAGTAGAAACCAACATGCATATATTACGTCGCTCTATGAACATTTGGCCGTCTTATGTCTCTTCTCAAGAGGCTATATGCGATTAGACGGAACTTTACGCTATTAATTATCTTATACTTATGGAAAACATTGCAAAAAACGTACGATTTTGTGTGTAACGCCGAAATGCTTGTATATACGACATTTTCTGAGTACATTTAAAAAGTGACAAAATTTGTGTTTTAAGCTGTTATCCGGGTTCACTTTGACACTTAATCGTACGGTAAATAAATTATATTATTAAAATTTAACAAACACAATGTATCTTAATCACTTGGGCATGAAACCACGCATTATAAGACATAGTGCGAAGATTCAGAGTCATTTATGTATATACCATATACAGCTCGGAAAAGTAGACTGGTCATTTTTGAGGATTAACATCCTATAATTTCTCTCTATGCATTTATCGGAGTTCATGCATGGTATTAAAAGCATTTTGTGCCTTGTAAGCTTGAGTGTACTGGAAATCATTCGTAAATTACGGGCACTGGTAAAATTTTAATCCTCTTTTTGCTCGGTCGTTGTATAGCTGGGTGATAAATTTCGAGCTAGATCGAGTTATCTGGAAAAGCCACACTGCGTAAATAAAAAAAATTAAGATGTCTGTAAGTGCTATTAATAATAAACACAAATTTATTTCCTTCCAGCAATGTCTCCTGTTATAATTTACAAAGAACCAACATTTTTTACAATCACATTAAACAAACAAACAAAATGCGTTTTTAAGCTGTCTCTAGGAACACGCAGGGAAAGAACGGGATGTTGCCGCAGGAGTCTCACCCAGCTACACCAAATACGGATTAATGTTACATAAAAATCTGTAAAAAATCTTCTTTGTTAAGTTGCCGGCCTAGAGCCCTCTAGAAGTTGAACACCGTTGTAAGGAATTTGTAAGGAAATGGACAAACAATTACTCACCGATAAAACACCTGTGTTCAAAGCCAGAAGAATCCAGATTTTATGTCTAGACAAATTTTCGTCTTGCAACTCCTTTCTCCAAATCCAGCTCAAGAATTTCTTCCGCAAAGAAGTATTTTCATCCCTGGAACTAGAACATATAAAAAATAGTTAAGTTTCCCCTCTTTTAAAACACACGACATAAGTTTAACACACACATTATATACTAAACAACTATGTTGTTCAGGAAACAGCCTGATAGTTGACGATGGGATTCAGCGGTTTTCGGATACTGATTAACAAAGGAACACAATTTTGGAACACAGTGTTTGGGATCATGATAGAAGAGGGTCTTAACAATTTATTGAAATGGCATTGAAAAGCTAGAGTAGGGGATGACACTTTGAAAATAAGCCTTTCGATTTAGTCACGAACCAATGTGACTGAACGGTACTACAAGATGATAAATGTTCTTTTTATACTTTTTAAATCACAATATCGCTCCATTTTAGAATATTCACATTGGGGCTATTGTGTCATATTGGACAGCGCGCTTTGCGTATAGCCTTTTGATGAAATATTTTTCTTTCATGTAGAAAAGAGGACATGAAAATGTGTTAATTTAAGATACAAATTTATTTTGACGAAGTAAGTCAGGAGATAACAATGAAATTCGGATGGATATTTATAAGCACACGTCTTTAGAATTCTTATCGTTACGAAAAACGATTTTATAGGCACGCCCTCTTCATTACTTGATGCAAAGTAAGCTAAGTACATTCCTCCCTACGCGAAGTTCGGCTCCGCTTCACTCCTGCGGGGTGAACAAGGCTACGAGCTCAGCTGGCATCGAAGCCGGACGGGCGCGCGAAGCCAGCCTCCGCGGGTAGTGCGCTGGACGAACGCTTCCACGCCACAGCGCCTGCGTACGGCGCGCGGTGGGCAGCACGCGAGGCGGGCAGGGGGTGGGCGGCAGTCGCTGGGGAGCAGGTGTCCGAGATCTCCAGAGGGATGAGAAGCGACCATTAAAAGTGCCGAATTTATAATGCTACTGGCTGCATGGCCCCTAAATTATAAGCCGGGTAATACGTTAGAGCACGCTTCATCGTACGAAACAATATTCCGTTGATATATGCCTCTAACCGAACATAACAACGAACGACAATATCGCAGAGCTTCTAATGCACTATTATCTCGTACATCTGGTTAATAGCATCTGAGTATCCTAACGTTGTTGCTGGCTTTCTCTGAAAGACTAAATTGAATATTACAAAATGTGTATCGTTTCAAGTGACCTGACAGACATGTGAACTGACAAAACTAAACATTTGAAACACACTTCAAAAAAATTAAATATTTTAGTAATCAAAAACAACTTTTTAAAGCTACAAGAAGCTATCAGATACTTTAGTTCTATATATGTGCAATAAAATGGTTGATTATATGAAGTATGGGGATAAAGTAATAGATGCTTCATGCACTCTCCAAAAATCCTAATTGTAACCGGCACACTCTCTCATCGTATTAAACCAGAGTTGTTCCTTACACCCTATTTTTACATATACGCATGTTTTTGACATGTAATCTATATGCACTCTACACGACGCTTTTTAGATATAGACTACACAGACAATATAATATACGTAGACTATTTAATATTTCATACAAAAAAATCCAAAATATGTTATAATGTGTAGTGATATAAGTAATAGTTTTATATTTGAAACGTTATTTTCGATTCAGCAAGTCAAACGAAATATATAAACATAGTACAGACATTCCATCTGTCAGACCTTTTAAATGCTGAAAAAGGATGGCAAAACTATGTAAATATTAATACAGAGCGAAACTAAAAAAAATGAATTGAAAAAATAGAAGAAAATAAATTTACCTTTGTCAATGAAAACTCAAATAAATAGAGAAAGTAATCAATCGGAACCAACATATAACTTGAAATTTGACATAGAGGATATACGAATAACTTGAAAATATATGTACGCTATTTCACATATGTACGCTAAATCACATAAATCATTATGTACGCTAAATCACATAAATTGAGAACAGGATTACAGAAAAACCAACAATCCATTAGTATGTGACATAAAAATCACCCAAAAATTCATAAGTACATGTATTAATAAATTAAAAATTATATGGCTTATTTTAAATTTTTGGTTGGTTTTTGCCTGACACATTGTACGTTTTTATTTTTGATGCAGTTATGTTCTATTTTTCTGCTTTTTGAAAATATCACTGCACAGACATATTACGGAGATCCCTGATCACAACTTCACAAATCTCCTACTTTTTTCCTCGCAAAAAGATTACTTTTGTCTACACAGATTACGCAGCGCATGTTGTCTGCATATTGTTTCCATGTGCACGTAGTCTACGGAACATTACGAATAGATACAAGTGTAGGCTTTACTGATTAAGTAGTCTAATTATTTGTATCCACTATGTATGTGAAGAACCGCCCTCAGTGGCTCGTTAGTTAGCGTGCTTGCTTTCCACGGCGCAACCCCGGTTTCGATTCCCGGCCGGGGCAAAATAATAACTGTGCGCTATCCTTACTGTAGTTTCTCCGAGCTGAATTAGAAACTCACGCAGGTATTACTTTAACAATGATGTTTATTCGTTAAACAATGCTACACTAAATACTTGATTTATTTACAGATAGGTTACACACTACTCCGTTTTCTTAATTATTTATTTACACAGTTCACTTCTTCAGATTATTTATTTATACTGTTCACTTCTACACTATCACACAGTCCTGCACTGTTCATGGTCCACTACTCTGAACACAATTCACTGCGCGGACCACAATTCACTGCGCAGACTAGGGTCTACTGCACTGCTGTTTACCGCAATGCACACTTCACAGCTCAGCTTCCACTGCAGACTTCAGATTGCTGACTGCTGTTCACCCACTGCACCACTGTTCACCGCAATGCACACTTTACAGCTCAGCTTCCACTTCAGACACACTGACGGACTGACTGCTTACTACTTCTACAACTTGACTACTTACTCGCTAGCGGCCACTGGCAGCAGCGACTTTATACTTGGCCGGCGCTCGCCTCGAGCCATCGGGAACGTGCGCGACACCTCTACGCGACTCGCGAATAACGCGGAACCGTCTAGTTCGGGGGAGAAGGAGGAGCGCGGACAGATGATGCAATCTGCACAGCGAATTCCGGCAGGTGATGCAATATTCGTTACATTACAAATGTCGCGGTATCTTTTGCTGTGTGACGATGACAAAACCCACCCTAAGGTTATGAAGACCAGAATATACGGTGAAGAGATGTTTTCTTGCTAACCACACGATCACCTTATCCCATGGCAGAGAGGCTAGGTCACCGGTGGTCGGCCAAGGCCCGTAGCCGGCTGTCGACCCATAGGAAGGACAGCATGTGGAGAACAATAGGAAACAGTGAAGACAGATGAAAGATATAAAAATAAGTGAAAAACCGTACTGATAAATGCTATTTTAAATTAATCACGAGACGTACAAAGTGTTACCTCTCCAACACATTTTTGACTGCACATTTCCTGAAAACACATTCAAAATTCGTTCTTTTTATTTCAAGAAAAAATGTGGTTCTTGTGATCATATTCAATGACCAGGAGAATTTCAACTACATGACTAGAAAATAAATAAATGAATACGAAAAGTGAGGAATAAACATCAATGTAGTTCAGAGAAAATATATAGTAGTAGTAGGAGTTGGTTGGACAACACCGAGGTAGAATTTAATATGTAAAAGAAATAAAAACAAATAACAAATAATGATCGTAGTTTCATAGATATACTATACAAAACAGGCAGACAAGTTATTAGGACATTACACTCCTTGTTAGGGGACTCTGACGTAAACGGAAACACAAAATTACATTACATAAAACAATAGTCAAAACTGATTTACTTATAGAGTTGAGTTATGGACTGAAAATGCAATTTGGTAGTAATCGAATATCAGCCACCGTCAGGACTCGAACTCTAGTAAACCTAGTCAGAGTCGCGACTGACAGCGGCAATGCTGTGCAGACTCTCAGATGAACTCGGATGGTCGTTTAAGAAATTTTCTCCAAAATTGATATCTAAACCAATCTGGCCGCATACGAGGTTCGGCGAGTTTGAAACATTTTTTGAACTTTGAGGGTATTTACCTGAATCCATGAAAATATTTCCAAAATTTTCTCAAAAATCCCTCCTAATTTGTTAATTAAAATTTGTCCTTTGATAGCGCAAATAACGCTTAAAAATTATGCAGGTCTAATTTTTTTGAAACCTCTAAACTTTTGAAAATTGAAAAAGTTCAAAATTTTGTCGCAGTCTTCCGACAACAATATTGAAAATAGATTTTTTCCTTATTGAAGTCTGGTTTTAAAGATCAAACTTAGGTCGTGTTGACTTTTTCGAAATTAAGTGTAGTTTTCGTGTAATTTTGCGTGAAATATAGGCAATTTTAAGTAATTGATTTCTCAGAAATGGCTTATTATTTAACAAACAGAACAAAGGACGTTGAAAAGATTGAAGCAGATCTAACAGTGTGCGAACTCTTTCTTTCTTTATTTTATTTATTTATTTATTTATTTATTTATTTATTTATTTATTTATTTATTTATTTATTTATTTATTTATTTATTTATTTATTTATTTATTTATTTATTTATTTATTTATTTATTTATTTATTTATTTATTTATTTATTTATTTATTTATTTATTTATTTATTTATTTATTTATTTATTTATTTATTTATTTATTTATTTATTTATTTATTTATTTATTTATTTATTTATTTATTTTATTATATTACTTCAAAAACAGTACAACTGTTTTCGCTTCGGTGAGCGGCCAGGTGCGGAAGCAACGGACACTCGCCTGATCGTGCTGAATTTCTCACGCCTGATCTCCCCACTCCCCTAGACGGAGGCCCTGCTGGAGATGTGCTATATCCGATTGCTTTCAAGCCACGGGTGGTTTCCCGCGGGGCGTGACGCCGGCGCCGACGCCAGAGGCCACATACTCTTGGAACATGTGGCGAGTGGCGCGTGTGCGCTGCGGGAGCGTGCGTGCGGCGAGCGTCCAATTAGGCTCGCGCTGGCCACTGCCACGCAACCGATCTACTCAGAAATGATCATAATTGACTTCTCACGCGCCCATCGCCTCCTGCCAACCGGGCCTCCCGACGCTCAGAAATGCCGGCAGAGAACGGAGATGTTGAAGAAAGGAGGATAGGTAGATAGATGGATACATATATATTATTTCTGCAAATAAGTTTTTTTTAATAACTACATATCCGTATTTTTTTGTAGACAATTATGATGTTTGAAATTTTTCAAAACAGTAGAAATTTTACTCCTATACTATTTTTCACTTCATATTTTCATGTACAACATTTCAACCACAGTCATCGTCAGGTATTATTTTTCTAATTTTTTAAAATGATAAAACTCATTAATTACACATTATAAGTTTTTGAAATTTTGTAGCCTTATGACTTTGAGATAAATTATATATTGTACAGTAATTTGTCGTAACTGATTAGGTTATGTTAAATTTAACTCGGATGTTGCTTTGTGTACTGTACTGAGACGTTCCTCTTTGACCCCTACCAGCATTTTTGTTTACTCTTTCAACAAAATGACCTCACAAATACTGTCTAGCAAGCCCCTAACAAAAGGTAAATAGAGAACACTGTCAATGATCCACACTATTTAGATTCAGTCGAAGAAAGTGTTTCTGAAGCAAGTAAACGACAGTCAGCATGAAGCCGATAGTCTAGAACTTGTAAACCGCGAACCACCAGAGCTGAAACCCAAACCACTGGGGCAGAAAATGTAATGGTCAATTTGCCAGCATTGAAAGGTGCTGCTAGAATTTTAAGCCTGAATATGTGTTAGAGGCCTAAAATGTATTTGTTTCTGATACCATGCTCAATATTATTTCGTTACATACAAACGACAATATAAGACCGAGCAGAGACAGGCCCAAAGAACCAAACTCAACCTACACAAAAAACTTAGAGTTGATTGAAGTAAAGGTTTTTGTAAGATTGTTACATTTATCAGGATGCATGAAATCCGGACACGTTGTGGTATTATGCATCAGACGGTATTCAATGTACGGACACTGTTTGGTCATAAGGATTTTTCTTATATGTTCCTAAGAGAATTCTGGCAGTTGTTTTATCATCTTCGATGCACCAAGATCGGGAAATAATCGCAGAGAATGGAAAGCCAGACACGATAAATGACTATAACAATGCTAAAGGCAGTGTTGACTGCCTGGGTCAACTTTGCTCATTTTTCAGACAAACCAGACGGGGGCAAAATTTATTTCTCATATTATTAAAGTATTGTTTCCTATATTGAATATTATTGGTGTAAACAGTGTGACAGTTTTAGGTCCCTTGAAAATCCAAAGTAAATAGAGTGCAAAAAGCTCCAATGCAGCTTCGGGAATTTTTATTCGTTCACACATTGAAGGTAAGGTTTTGAAACATTCCCCTCGAGATAGCGACCCTCAATGACGAACAACAAAGAAAAACCAGATGCGAAGTGTGATTAAGAGATGCCAATAGAAAACCTAAAAATTGGTGCGAAAAATGTGGGATTTTTTGGCTAACATACCCATTTTGTTCGTGAAAATTGTAAGTTACCATAGCTAGCAAAAACTATATTTATTTTTTCATAATAGCATGCATTGTAAATAACATTTTGTTGTATCTGTCAACAGGGAGTCAGAAAAATTGAAAATCTTACGAAAAGTGAGAAATTTTTATTTGTGACCTATTTGCTCATTCTGTACGAGAAAATTGTTAATAACCTTTCCTCGTCAGAACATATTTTATAATTTGTCTCAATAATATGATACATAAACAACACATGTTGCGTTTTACGTGTTTGATTACTTTTCTTAATTTTGGGGTGTATAAGACCCTAAGCAGCATATAGTAATTTGAATATGCCAGCATAGTTAGGGTACACATATTTTAAAATTTGATTCTTTAGTTTGAAATGATTAATAGAAATTCATGTGACATGTAATACATAGGAGAAAATAAGTAGTTTAATTTTCTGAATAAATTTCCAAATGGAAAAATATGACTCTTAAATCCATTATTTTAATTATACGTGAATCAAATATATTTAAACGATTAATTGAATATAACTTTAACGATATTTTTACTTTCTCGCACTTCGTAAGGAGATAAATTTATGTGATCACGCTCTGGGAAACTGGGAATTTCGGCTTAAAAGGTCTTAATGCCGGGACCTGGTAACGAAAAATTGGATAAATCCTGTCGCTATATACAGTAAATTACTTCTTCTAACAAGTGGGGCAGCCAGAATCCATGTTTTGTGAGTCCTTCATACCAAAATATCGATTGACGGCAAAGCGTTTAAGGTCAACGCTAACGCTTAATCCTTCAGCCCACTTCCTCCAAAATTGATATTCCCCGATCGATCTGAACGAACTCGAGGCTGTGGGTATTTCAAACGGATATTTTGATTTTTGAGGTTACTTTACATGAAGCCTCAAAACATTTTCGAAATTTTCTCAAAAAGACGCCACAGTTTTTATTAACTTTCTTCTTGGATAGCGTAAATGACGCTTACGAGAATGGTGCAGGTCTTATGTTCCTTGAAATCCCAAATTTTTCGAAAATTGAAAAAGTGCAATTTTTTGGCCGTCTTCTTACAACTGTATTATGGAAGATAGGGATTTTTTAAAACGAAATCTGTTCCTTAAAGGCAGGTCTTGAAATAAGGTCATGTACAATTTTTTGAAAATATGAGTAGTTTTCGCGTAATTTTGCGCAAAGTACAGGCAATTTGTATTTTTTAAACAATTTTTTCCTGAAACACCACCCTTTTTTCTTTCAATTTTCAAAGGGACTGTAAAAATAGGTGCTAGTTTTGGCTAACTCTCCGTACTTTCGAAATTTGTAAAAAGTTAAAATTTCCAAACTACAAAATTGAAGATAGCATTTTTACCTTGAGCAAAGTGTGTTCCAAAACATAAACTCTTTAAAACAGGTGACGTACTGTTTTGGGAAAAACAAAGCGCATAATTTGGGCTTAAAATAAATGCAATTCCAAAAAAAGTTTTTTAAAACACCGATCAAAATTTTTCCTTGAATTTTATCTACGAACATAAAAGAGACGGTGTAAAGAATGGAGCAAGTCTCATTTTCGTTAAAATCTATAAATTTTCGAAAATTGCAAATTTAGAAATAATGCGAGAAATTGTGTGTTGTAGCATAGCAGTTTATTCGCACTTGTCTGATGCCCACTAATTTGTATGATGTAACTGAAGTCGTGCGCTACCTCCCGCAGATGCAACGCGCTGATGCTCCGCGTAAAGAAATTCTTGAGCATGTGCTGCGTTCTTTCGGAACGTGCGGCTGTGAATGGAATCGAAGAAACCCCCTGTGAGGCGACGGTCCACCGCGCCATAAATGTCTTCCATGCCTCCCCTGCGCCGCCAGCCCGTCTCCGACTAGTACGCGTCGTCAGGCGCGGGTCCGCGTGTCTTGTCGTGTTTATGGCCGCTTTTACGCGTCTTGCTGCTCATAAAGCTCCGGAACATACCGATGAATAAGAATACCGTAGCGAATCATGAATGTGCTATAGAAATGAGACTACAGTAACGCGGACCCATCATAGGTTTTCTAAAGGTTTCTAGATGAAAAGTAATCTCACATTTGCGTTACTCTTTCCTTGATACAGAGGACCCGGGTCTTATTTCAGTGGCAGCACGTCGAAATCTCTTCTAAATAATATTTTTTATCGTTATTAATGGTCGTTTGCTATCAAGGATTTATATATATATATATATATATATATATATATATATATATATATATATATATATAGTGACGTCATGGACACTCACAGAGAACATTGCCCTATCTCTGATAGACCTGCTATCTCCTGATCGCTGGAGCGATCCCAACCCGATAGATGATCGGTTTCAATCCTGGCACTCGCCACTCCTACATCTGAAGCACGTACAAAGCCAAGCTTTCGTGACCGGATGTCACACTGGGACACAATGCCCGTCCCGGCGTACCAACTGATGGTTTGCCTAGAGCGATCTTACCCGATTGAGACGTCGTGGCACTCAACCACTCCTCACCTCGGAGCACGCACACAGCATCGCTCCCACGTGAAAGCAGTAACCCAAAGACACAAAGTCCACTACAGGCTCGTCAACAAGTGACTTACCTCACGAGCCCTGCTCGCTGCAGCACCGTCATGGCGCTACATTTTTGTGCAACTGCACGAGGTTCTCCCACTGTCTCCAGAACCCACCAACTGGCTCTGTGCACACCCTTACATACTCGAGCCTCACGTAACCTACTACATCACGCCGCCTCCGCAGTTCACTGCTTGCCTCTGATGTTCCTTAAGACCGGAGAACCCCAGAGCCTCGTGTCTCCATTTGCCGCTGGCTTTTAGGAAAACCCCTTCTCCCCTTCCTGTGGCGAGGTAATTGTTACTAATCCCTTACCGCGCGTCCCCAAATTGCTGCCGTGGGCTTCATTTGCTAGTACGTTACAATATATATATATATATATATATATATATATATATATATATATATATGCGTGTGTGTGTGTGTGTGTGTGTGTGTGTTCCACTTTTCTACAATATTCTTAAAGTCATATTTCAATTCTGCTCTTAGGGGATCCGATTCTTGTGTTTGGGGATCGGATAGGTGGCTGCTGGGAAGCCCGAGTAAAGAGATTAGGCAACTAACTCATATGATAATGTGAGAATTTATAATTCGGTCTCAAATTACGTCTTTCAACAACACTCATACATTACATAAAACACTATCCAACACTAAAGACCCAATGCCACCCACCTCCTTATGCGGGGTCTATGCTCTCACTTGCAACAACTGCAATGCCATATATATAGGATAAACAGGCCGAAAATTCACACAGAGAATCAAAGAACAGGAACAAGCATAGAAAAACAACACTACCAAGGTCTCACACTTTGCGGATCACCTAAGTTTAAACGAACACACATTTGATAAACACACAAATTTCCGAATTCTAGAAATTGAAAACAGGTACTGGAACAGAATAAAATTAGAATCTCTACATATAGACAACATCCTCAAAAAACAGAACAGGACGTGTCTTAACCAACAAATCCCTGAACTCTCTTTACCTCTGCTAAAATTAGCACAAATTGTACACCCCTAACTCCCACCCCCCTACTCCACTGGCCTTCGCGCGCCCGACAGCTTCTCTAGCCTCCACCGGCACCCCCGCGTCTTTCGACCCTTCACCCGCACTTCACCCCCACCCGCTGCGGACCGGCTCTGTTCTTAAACAAGACACACTCTCAAAAAACTGCAGAACTTTGTTTTCGGCACGGAAGCTGCAAAGGTATGTACGACCCAGAATGCTTTCGCATCTGGCTTGCAATGTCTACATCCTGTATATAATAATTGTATTATCTTATCCCAAATTTTTTGTAATTCATATATTAATATATTTTATTTCTAATTTTAGCTCTGAGGATGATTGTTACGCGATAGAAACGATCATTAGCCAAATAAATTGTTGATACCGGACATCTTTTATTTATCATACTTAAATCCAATACATTATCACAAACGTGGGAAATAATGAGAAATACTCTTGAGATGTGTCTCTGGATCTACGAATTTCTAGGGAATGTAGTTTCCTGGAATCCGCATCAATGTTTCGGATGTCGACGTCACCCACTTTTGCATGCAATAATTTACTTTCTCAACCCTTATCTTCACAACCGCATCTTCAACAGTTGCAAAAGTTGCTTTAGTTCACAAAAGCATCGTTAACAGATTCTTCAAAAATTGCAATATGTATTAAGTTTTGAAGTGACACACCGGTAAATTGAGTGCTTCATATAATACTCAATTACATAAATACATAATTTGTCATCATTTCAATTGCCATCAATTGTGCAGTGGTGAGATGAACGAAGTTGTTCCTTTGATTCACTCATCACAGTTTCTTTGAATGAATAATCCATACTACCTACATGACAAGGTGTTCTATGCTCTTATTGTTGCTGACCGCAGACGAGTGGATTATTACAGAGATATTTGATGGTAAGAATGTTTATTAGGGGTGTGCAATCATGAGAGGTGAATGATTAGGTAGGATAATGTTTCAGATGATGCTACAATGACGTGGTGAAAATTCACAGACCTTACTAGGGACTCCAACACAGCCTTCGGCTTTAATTTTTTAGGCATTGCTTATTGACACTGCGCGTCGGAGGTAGGCACATTGGGTATAATGCAAAACAACAGAAACGACATCAAATAAAATACGAATTTATTCAGATAAACGTAAATGATTTCGTTCAAATCAACAGAATTAATCATCTACATGTAACCAGGTCGACGAAAAGACACGATTTAAGAGAAAAAAATCATTTTTTTGTGAGCGGAAGGCCCTCCTCGAAATTCTGTCACAAAATATAGACACTTTTTCCTTCAGCATTTCGTAACATTTTCTTACTAATTAGTAAATACGAGGAAGTCGTAAAGAGGAAGTAATTCGCTTACAACGATCATGTAGCATGCTACACAAGGATTACTATGATTTCAGGACACTACTTCTTAGAAGATGGCAGAGTCTGTTGCGGTCTGCGCTGCTTCCCGGGCGGAGCGGATCAGCGCGACGGAGCGGAGCGGAGCGGTGTGCGCGGCCTCGGTCTCCGCCGTCGGCGTCGGCGCGCGCTGGAGCGCCGGCTCACTTCGCAGCCTTTGTCCCACAGTCTGCACAATATTGGGCTACCGCCGCGCACAATCGGTTTGTTCAGGCCAGGGGTTCTTGACCCCGCGCCTCTGAGCAGCGGGCGGAGGCCGCGGCGCGGAGGTTCGATGGGAAGCCATCAGCAGCCCTCACCAGCAAAGCCAACGGGACTTCTTTTCACTACAGATTTTTGAACCGACTCCTGGTATAGTATTCAGCGTTGACAATAGTAGCAATTTTCGTTGCTTGCTCGCTCGTGGTGTGGGAATTCAGGCTGAAATTTTAAAGGATAAATATAATAGTTTGACGTAATTGTTTATTTGTCACGTGACCACAGTGGTGAAAATACAAGCCTTCGAGGCGTACGTTCTCTCCTCCTTTTCTCGATATTGAACGTAGCCCTCCTCATCATTATAATTGAAATTGATGAAGGACCATAATTGTGTCCCCTTAAGTGAATCCAGTATTAAGCGACTTATGTTGGTTCCGTGAAAAAAAATCGGCTTTAAGGGGGGTGGTTGGTAATAGGGGCACCATTTGTTTTTTACAAAAAACAATCTATTACTACTACACATCGGATGTTTAGGAAAGTGATAATAAAGTGGATGTATATGAAATGTTTTTAATACTTGTCGGAAGATATTTCTTGAGAGACCAATATACATAAATGTTTAGAGGTAAACATTGCTATAGAAAAAGGCATCTCAGATTTTTTTATTCTTCTTTACATACTGTTGTGCGTTTCGAGAACGTTTTTTCTCATCTTCAGGCTACAAAGAAAAATAAAGAGCAATTTTAGCTAGGACACTGAACTTAATAAAAATTTTCCTGACATTAAAAATTGTACAAGATAAGGTAAAATATATAATAAAAAATTTTAAATTGTGGTAGCACTCGATTTAAAAAAAATTGTGGAGACTCGCGGTTTAAATTGTTTAAATATAATTAATACATTAAAACAATCAGCAAATGGCAGCCGTATGTAACTGATCAGGCAGTCGCCATCAAATGGAAGTTACTGTTACGAGGCAGGAGAAGGGAAAGGAAATGAAGGAGGAAGGGAAGGGGTTTAAAATACCTTTAAATAAAATAGGATAAAATTCATATCATATGTATTGTCCGGTATACAGTTACATTACAAATTACATTGTAATTGTATTTTACTATATGTGCACGAATAATGAAAAACTGATCATTTTGAATACTCTTTGTTTTGTTATTTTTTGCATGTTTTGACGTAAATGAGTTTTAGGCTTATTTACAACATTTTTACATAGTATATTCAAATATTTGTATCTCCTTATGTTGATCAAAAATAAACGCTTCTATCATTTTCAGTTTTAGGACTTCAATACTTGTCTGCAGGTAACTATATTTTTATCTACAGGATCAACATGCTATTTGGTAATATACATCGTTTTCTACGTTTTAGGAACTCAAAACTTCGCTTTTCTCGCACTTTTCACAATTAAAACAGCAAACCTGAGGTGGGTCTTGGGTGAGCGCTGGGTTCAGATTCCGGAAGAAATCCAAACACTCGTGTGTTAGGAGGCAAGTCATTAATTCTGGCTTCGATATTCTACTCCACTATATTTCAGAAAAGTAAGGTAAGGACGGATCTGATAATTCAAAGAAAAAACGTCAGGTTACTTTTATATCCGCCGTCACCTTAGAAGAAAAGAAACTGAAATGGAGCGAACAACAATGATGCCTTTATCAGTGGCCACGGTTTGTTGTTACTTGATTCTTAGAATCCCCCCTTCCTGCTGGGACGCAGCATATGTCGCGGGAATGCTGTTTACATCACCAATTTTGATTTTGACTGCTGAAAATTTGGTGCATTGAACGTTGACTTTTTTTCTGAACTTGATCTCTTAAAAGAAGTTAATTAAAATAATTATTATTAGGGGATTGTTATTAAGGTGGAGGATGCGGGAGGTCTGTTAACAGATATATAATTTCCACCGAAAAAGGCATGAGTTTCAGTGTTCGTTTCAGGAAAAATAGGTCGTTGAGAGAGGTGGTCGTTTTATAGGAATGGTCTTTCTGAGAGGTTTCACTGTACATTTATTAATGATAAAATCGTAGATTAGGCTTACATATGATGAATTGTAAAAAGTGGAAAATTACTAATAAATATCGTCCCCTACAAAAAGAGGATACAACTAATTAAAATATCGTAGTGTGAGTTTCGTAATTAAACAGCATCATCAGCAACTGATATTCATCACATCGCTCTTCAGCATATGACAGTAACAATGTTCTATAAACAAGATAGACTTAAAGAAATATCAGATGCATTTTTAGTCTCTACTATTCTAAAACATTTTCGTAGACTTTTATTTCCATTTTGTACATTTCGCTGTCAATGACAATGAAATTAGTACAAATATTAATACTAAAATTGCAAGGATCAAACAAGAAAATGATTTACTCATATCACTCAAAATAAAATAATATAACGAAGGCAATACTCTGCTGCGTCTGTGTGAGTGTGTGTGTGTGCTTGTCTGTCTTCGTTTTATTTCGAAATGGGGCCCAGACACACGCATTACATCTGTACGAAAGTACGAGTAAACGGACATTCAAGAAAACAAAGTTTAGGATAACCATAGCCAAAGGTCTTTCACGCCTCGACAGCTCCCACCTCTCCCGTACGGTGGCAGCGCTGATCTCTCGCGGGTCCCAGCTGCGTTTTGTAGACAATCGCGCAGCGGGCGACGAGCGCGGCGTGCGCGACGAGCGAGGTGCCGCGGCCGGGGTATTACCTGCGCGCCGCTGGCAGCCGGCGCCGCCCTCAAGGGCCTTTTGCGGGGGCGGTGAAGGGCCTCGCGGGCACGTGGGCCGCCCGCCCGTCGCGTCGCGTCGTGTCGCGTCGCGTCGTGTGCGCGCGTTGCGAGGATTGCGTGCCGCACTGCGTCGCCGCCGCTGCCACCTCCGCTCGCAGCCGTCGCCGGGCGTCGTTGAGGAAACCGCTGGCGCAGCTACTTGTGGCCCCTCACGACTGCACCTGCGACAGCCGAACAACTTTTCCTACTCCCAGGCCATTGCTGCTGTTTGTTTATCTAGCAGCGTTCCACCAAATGTTGTGCGCCGTGGAACACTTGCCGCTTTAGAGAGTTGTAACAGTAGAAAGCGTTACGTTTATGAAAATGGTTTAATTGAGACCTCCAGGATTACAGATTTAATAATACGCGATATAATTTAATTTTCTCTAAAATCAATTAGCACATGTATTTCACGTTCATTCCAAACATACAACAATTAGAATGTATAAATATGATTGACGTTTGGCTGTTTACGAACTTAATATTCTTGCGGTTAGCAGTAATGACTAATACGTCCTCTGAGGGGAGAACACTTATGAAAGTTTTGCAAACATAATATTCTACAGGGTGCAGTTTGCAAAATTCTTGTTTATCTGGTAGGTAAAACCAAATGAAACCATACAAATAGTGATTGTGGGCTAGTTACAAATAGTGACAGTTTTTGTTTTCTCGCCATATTACGTACATATGTTGTGAAGTGTTGTAATGCTTCAACAGATACTGGCGATTTTTGGTCAGCAAAGTTTGTGTTGAGGGGCCTTGATATTGGAAATGGATACGTATTGTTATATATTTAGTACTTCCTCTACAACTACTCCCCATTAAGCTGGAAATTTTTCTTCGATCATAAATTGGCCTTTACTTTTGGAGATATTTTGGATGACTTTTGATGACATGGTACAAAGTTTCAATTGTTTGTATTTCCGACCAAAGTTATCAGCACCCACGATTTAAAAAATAGCCATAAATTTGAGAAGACATTTAATGCACCTAAAATTAGTCTGTATTTTCCATATAATATTTTTAATTTTTTGTTATTTGGGTGTCACTAGATAAAGCTAGCGGATAATATGATGTCTAGGTGCATTATATTGCTATGGGTTGTAACTATTTTGTTGTTTAATTTCACGAATTAGGAACAAACGCCATATCGCGAGTACTATGCATACATTTTCTAGTGAATGAAATCACACGTCGAGAGGATATACGACATACGACGTATGACGATGACTTGTGTTTGTCTATAGTTTCATTTCAGTTTGAAAAGCAGAAACAATAAGTGAACAAAAATTGAAAAAATACAACACTTCGGAAACATGCAAACGTTTCAGAAGCATATAATTCTCTCTTATTTTAAAAAGAAATTAATACATTTGTTTACGGTGAAAAATAACTTAAAAAATTAAACGGAGTTAATTTGGTCGATGTGCGACTTTAACATGGCGCTGTTCTCATAGAAAAGATGTTAAATTGTCCTCCTTATTTAATGCATAACCCGGTCCGTTATGATTCGGAAGCTGTCACAGATTACAATACTTGTCGGTTATTCCTTATTTCTTGAAACGAATGTGTAAGGGCGTTCCGCACCACATATTCAAGAAAATATCTACTTCAAATCGCCTCTCACAGGTTGGAACTACCGCATAAATAGTTGTTTCGTGAATATTACTTATTCATCTTCTTGAGAACTTCGACTGCAATTAATACCTTCCTGAATATTTGAGGTCATAGAAGAAGCCATGTAAAAATTGCATCACCGATTTGTTGTCTTGTGAGTGGTGCACATTACAAAGAAAACAAAATATTTTGAGTGTATTGCGAGTAGGAAGAAGAAATTTAATACATATGAGCAAGAAAAATCACACTTTTCGGTATCAGGGATCCACAAAACATGTTTTCCTCTTGAAAATTAGGCATTTTTTCCAGCAGTATTAGATATCTTTCTCTAAACCCTATATGACAAAATAAAAAGACGGTGAAGTGCACAATTCTTACAGATCATGATGTTTCTACAAAAAATGTTTTGTCTTTAAATGAAGTTAGTTCTTATTTTGTGTTTGACATAGAAGTTTCCCTTAAATTTGAAACGTTTCCGAGTTCACTGCATTAGACATTATCCTGAATTCCCTATGACAGCTGTCAAATCTTGGCAAATTTCACATGTCACGAATAACATGTTTGTACTTTGAATATCACATTAATGCGATTTACGCTGTCACGTCATATTAATTTTGGTGTAATAATGATATTACACCAAATATAAACCACCATATTAAATAATTCATAATTTTGTGTTCACGCACAACAAATAATAATTTATCTCACATTATACCAATTCATGCTCTGTAGACAAAATTTGAAAAATTATAGACACAGTCACGTTTAACTTTAACAATAAATATTAATAATTACTTTTTATCTATTTGAAGACCACTGAAGACGTGAAGATATGTTTTAACGTCGAATTATATGAAAATCATTCCTATTACAATTTTATCCACGGTCCATGGTCCACGTGAACTGTCATGGATATATGGTCCACGTGAACTGTCATGAATAGTGTCACACTGAGCATGGACATTCAGATGATACTCTCAGGAAGAGTTACAAGGACTAACCCAATCAAATATTGGTATTTATCATTCAAAATCGAATCATTTAGAGTTTTGATTTTTGCTGACCTGTGTATCTAATGAAACGATAGGCATGTCACATATGGTTGCATTGGAAGCTGTATAGTTTTTTATCAATTTTGGTGCGCATTGGAAATTACTAATATTGACTAGTGGCCTGCAACAGAAAAAAGCTGCTGACCCCAACTTCACATAAGAAAATCCAAAAATTAGGACGCACGTTACTCAACAACAAATAAAATACACTCGTATAACACTACAAAAAATTAAAAATTTTCCAAAATGTGTCATCACGATTACTGCAAAAATATAGTACAGTATATTTATACGTGCAATACTTTTTACATACCAACACTATAAAGGAATTTACTGTTATTCCAAAACGTAATACATAGGTAACACATATTCAATAGCGGGCGGCTTCTTCCTGGAGTCTTTCTTTCGCATGAGATCAGCTGTGTTTTAAGCAGTGACGCAATGAGTATGATTCAGTTGGTACGCAAAGTATGATAATAAACGTAATAACAAAATCAAATATTGGCACTTTCCAGTCATACAAACTCTGTCATTATTTTTGGATTTTTCTCTACTTCCTAGTTATCTAATGAAACCGTACACACCTTTCACATGCGCTTCACATGAGACTATAATTTTCTTTCACTTTCCGCGTATATTGGAAATGGGTAATATTGAAATTGTAGTATTTTCACCTAGTTCCTAGATATCTAACAAAACAATTGACACCTCTCTGGGGACCGGGGCGATAGTGATGTTAGTATCCTATGCAGTTGAGTTGTTTTTTATGCCCTTCATCTTGAAGGTATATTCCATTATTTTGACTTATCATTTGATTCTATGAGGTTGTTTCATTGTTTTCATTTTAATGGTATGAATTTTTGTAGCAGCGATGAAATCTGCAATATAAAGAAGAAACGTCTATTGTTTTCACCAAATTATCTGTGTTTACCATATTTAAAATTGCTGAATCGCTAATAAAATATTTGAAAATATAAATTAATGTACTATGTTAAAGTAATTTCATAACAAAGAAGGCAAAAACAAAAACAAACTTTTCAGTATTTCACAGTCTGCCCAGTTTTTTAGTAATCATATTTCCGTGTTTCATGTTTGTTTTAATTTCCCGCATAATTTGTTCTTAAGTAGTAAAAAGGAATTATTATTCATGCTGTAATAGAGAGTTGCGATTTTCTTCAGTAAAATGCGTAGTGCGTAGCCTTAATATTGAATTAGTGGCGCTAAAACAGTATATGCTTTGTCGCATTGTTAGCATGAGCCGCGAAACACAACACGAAGCTGCAAAAATGTTTCCAAACAGTGAACAATTTTATTCTGCGAAATCAGGTTCTTAGAGTCTGCATGCCAAAAACGTCACCCTTACCCTCACACTGCTCTCAACTTTCTCGACAATTAAAAACAAAGTAGGCATTCGCACTTGCCATTTTAAAAATATTCATAGAATTTCATTTTCATTATTTGAAGATTCGGTTTTAAAGAACAGATTTCATGAAGGAAAAATCTCTATCATCAATATTGTTGTGTTGGAAAGATAATATTTTGCAATTTTCGAAATGCAGATAATTCACCGAAGATGGGTCATGCGCCTTTTCTATAAACTTCCTTTACTGCATGCGCTCGCAAAGGCGATTACATGGTGTCACAGGAATTTTGAATTCTCGCCACTACCCACTACTTCGCATCAGCATGAGACCGATAGGAGGCACTGCTCAAGGTGTAGCTAACTCAAAATACCGCACCTCGAAGAAAACAGCCAGTAGAGAAATTTCGAGAAATTTCATACGAGTTTCGTTTAAACAAAAGGAAGAATTGATCATTTTGTCACTGGACATCAATTTTCATTCTGATCCATTCTGCGTCTGGATGAGAAACCCTCTAAATGATAAATAATTACGTATATTAGACTTGGCCACTGTGGGTGGAAGGAAATTGGATTCATCAGGAGAGTGGATGCGTATGCTTCCATCGTTCGTAAGCAGATACTTCGGATTCATTACGACCTCGCCGGAAAGCGGACTCCTGAGATGCCAGCCGGACCGTCCCGCAGCAAAGGAGCAACTGACAACGAGGGACGGTATTGTGAGTGATCGCACAGCCAAAAACTTACCTAGATTTCACGTATTTTGCGAGCTTAAGGGCAGCAGAAATCATAAATTCGGAGGTAGTAAGACAGAGCCGCTATTTCTGAAATTACTCTGAGTATTGCCGCCAGCGCTCAAGATCATTTTTACCTTAGAGTATTTCAAAGGGAACTCAGACGCTGTTAGCTAGGAGTTCTTGGTTTGGAGCCTATTTTGAAAATTTTGTATTATAAATTGCTTTAGTTCAAACAAAAATTACGAATATTAGTATGAATTTTTTGCAATTTTCAAAAATACAGAGAGTTCGCCGAAAATGTGGTCTGAGTCATTTTTCAGCATTCTTAGCACTATACCAAGAACTTTGTTTAAAAAAGAAATGGATTCGTTTTTGACAAAAAAAATACGATGCTTTTACTTCAAGAAAAAATTACGCGAAAATAAGTCATTTTGTCAAAAAAATGCCTGATATTATATATTTAAAGATCTATATTTTTGGAATTGATTCCATCAAGGGAAAATTGTTTATCACCAATGTTATAGTTTTGCAATGTTAATTTGTTTACAATTTTCGAAAATACAGAGTATTGCCGAAAACAACCTACGCGATTTTAAGCATTATGTTCTCTATTCTATCAAAATATTTTTTACAAATGTGAATTAGTTTTTAAAGAAATAATTGGCTTGAAAATTGGTTATATTTCAGGAAAAAATTCTCAAAAACTCCTCATATTTTTAAATGGGACCTACGCCATTTTTAAAGTGATTTTTCTTTATCCGAGAAAAAGCGAGAAAATTGTGTCGATTTTAGTAAATATCTAAAATTTTGAGGTTTTATGTAAAGTACCCTCAGAATCAAACTATCCATTTCAAACTCGTAGGGCGTCAAGTTCTGCCAGGATCATTGGGGAATATCAGTTTTATAGAAAAACCTCTAAAATGCTTAGACGCTAGCGTTGACCACGGACAGTTCCGTTTTGCTGTCAACCAAATTTTTGGTATGAAGGGTCCACAAAGCGTGGACTGTGACTACACATCGTGCTAGAGAAATAATTTACTACGTAGAGGGACAAGATATATCCACTTTTTCGATATCAGGGCCTCACAATACGAGTTTTTCTATGAAAAATTGTTAATTTCTGACGCCGAATTACAATACATTCTCTTTACTATGCAAGTACGAAAATCGTTGAGAAAATAAAAATATATATTGAAATAAGATCAGGTACAATGTTTTGAAAATACGAATACTTTCGCGAAAATTTGCCCCAAGTTAATGAAATTTATAATTTGTTTCTAATACAGTTTCAATTTTTCTCTTAAATGCGTGCTTAAAAATGCTGTCGCCTTATTTTCGTTGAACTCTGTGAATTTTCGAAATTCACAAAACTAACAAATAATGCGAGAAAGGATGTGCTGTTTAGCACCACCCGTTTCGAATTCTTCCTTGCTTTTGCACATGACGCAGTACCTTCTCAAGACGCTATAAATAATTGCTCCTGAGAAACAATGATCTTAGAAAAATGCAGAAGTTTTTGAGTTTTTAAAATACATAATATATTTCATTCGTCATGTTAAAGTCGATGAATACAAGTGTCTGGAGGACAGTATCTGGCGTATGAAACTATTTTTCATACGGAAGAAGTGACATTTCTCGCAGCTAATTGAGATGAATTTCAAACAAATCCCCTCAGGACTCCAAGCTTGGTGTCTTCAATGGCCCTGATATTACTGATGACGGGGAGTCGCTTTAGAAATTTTCAAATCATTATTAGCCTATATACTAATTAAAATCGTCGTTTTCTTGATGAAATTCCTCATAAAGGGGACGACACATTTTCCGATGTGAAAGGCCTGTTCTGCAAGAAGAAGAAAAAAGTTTAAGGGGTTCTTCTCTGGGCCAGAGGCGGGACAAGAGAAGGTCTTGCTGCGCAGCGAGCCTTCGCGGCAGCTGCGACCATCACCTTCTGTCTCGGGCTGCACGCCTATGTTCCACTCCCTCGCCCTGTCTCCGGCTTTCGTCTCGCCTCGGGAGGCGCGCTGCTGAATTGACAGGATGTAACAACTAAACGAGTTTCCACTAATGATGGCCGCCGGACAAATCAAATGGGTGGAGGGAGGCAAGGAAGCGGAGAGGAAGAGAAAGGGCGAGGACAAAGAGCGAGAAGGGAGGCGCAAGAGTTGGTGGACGCGAAGTGGGCAGAGACGGTAAAGGAAACTTCAACATCCTGTGCCAATGCACTACTTGGATTTCTCATTGATTCTCGCTGCAGCGGTTCCGAGGAATTCCTTAAGACGCAAGAACAAAAGCTGGATTAGACATAATTGCGAAGTTCAACTAGTCTGGTACAGATGCAATTATAGAGGCTTATTAGTGTTTGAGTTTTTTTCATTACAGATAATTACACATGGTACGGGTTTGTAAAAACAAACTTCTGGTCTAACAAGTAACTGTCAGTAACCATGATGTACGACTATTTTTCCAGATTTGTTTGCATTAATATACAGACATTGAGAAAATAATTTTGATGAGCTCTTCTTCCCACGAGACGAGAATGAACTTACTTGAAAGTTTATAAGAAATAGACGTTTGCTTTTAGTAAACAGTTGAATGAGCAAAATTCGCGTAAAGAGATTCGAGAAGACAAAACATTATTAAAGTATTTTAATATGCATAACCTTATTTCATGATATATTCTAATTCTATTCTTACTTGTTTGAAGATAACAAAGCGAGGTTTTTGCTCGATACTATTTCATCAGTAATGTTCGCCTTTGGCCTCAGCTTTTATAGATTCGGAGAATCGTATATTATTGCATTCTCAACCAGTGAATGTTCACCGGTTTTTATAATTTTGTTTAATTGCAGATCATAGCTTATATTAGGCACCAAAGATCATTAATAAATGGAATATCATCATAAGAAGTCGGACTAAATCAATAGCATAACGCTTATCCTCATGTGCATTTGGAATTCATACGAAATATTCTCTTCTACCGTTTCGCGTTATGGCAAATTGTGAGGAGATATGGGTAAATGCAACGATATTGTATCTACGTGGTCAACATTATTCAATGCGACATATCAGTTGAATGTGGACCCATTAATTAGCAAAATGTGTGTAGGTATACACCTCAGTCTATAGTTTTGAATAATAGAAAAGAATTTAAGATTACTCGGTTAGACATAATGATGAACGCTATGACAGCCAAGTGGTCTCGTAAGGAAACAGGAAATCGTATCTTGACCATCTGTATATTTAAATAGCTATAACAGTGAATCAGAACTAATATCTTGATGGATTTGATAACATTAACGAGTGTATCAGTCAATTATTTATGTGACCAACGATGTAACTCGGGTTATTTTTCGTCGTTAACAATAAACATCAGTCGGTAAACCTTAGATCATAACACCCAATTATGATATGAAGATTTTTTTTTTAACATCTGCTTTATTTGCAATTTGTTCTACACGAACATTCGGCAAATACAATTGTACATATATTATTGACATGTAAAGAAACCATACAATTCTGGTTCTTTCTAAAAATGTTTTTAAACTAATTGTCCAGTTCAGAGAGAGAAAAAAAGACAAACAAACAAAAACAACAATAAACAATATCACATTGAAATAACAAAAAGCACAATAACAAACAAACATACAATAGTGCAAGCATTGTGACAAAAAAATATATCTACAGTAACAATTATTTTAAAAGAAAAATATTATTTATATCTGTGGTCCAGATCAAGAGGATGTACTCTTTTCAATCTTCTTGTCGTTGTGCTGTTATCTAAGATGTTTATGGCCAGATGATTAATATGATTTTCGAGTCTGTGTTGGTATTTGTGAGATTTGAGAGTGATTTCCTCTTTAACAGTGGTGATATTGAGATCTTTATGTAGAGTGGCGTTTGATACAAACCAGGGAGCATTGCTTAATAGTCTGAGACATTTGGATTGAAATCTTTGAATTATTTCTATATTTGAATGTGATGCTGTTCCCCAGAGTTCAATTCCATAAGACCAGATAGGTTTGAGTATTGTTTTGTAAAGTAAAATTTTGTTTCCTAGACTTAAACTAGATTTTCTTCCTATTAACCATATCATTTGTCTACTTTTCAGTTCTGCTTCCTTTCTTTTGATCGAAATATGTTTCTTCCAGGTTAGCTTTTTGTCTAGATGTAGGCCGAGATATTTGACGGTGTCTACGTTTTCAATTAGTTTTCCGTTTATTTCTATTCTTGTATTTCTTGTTCGTCTGAGGGTAAATGTTATACATTTGGACTTTGTTTCATTCATTCTTATTCTCCAGAGTTTACACCATTTGTTTATAAGCTCGAGGTGCTCTTTCAATGTTCTTGTTGCCGTTTCTTGGTTTTCGTGCGAAGCTAGCAGGGCTGTGTCATCTGCATATGTTGCAGTGGTGACGTCTGGGGACTGAGGTAAGTCAGCGGTGTACAGCGTGTACAGCACTGGTCCAAGGATGCTCCCCTGTGGCACTCCTGATAATACTGGATGAAACGGTGTTATTTCATCTCCGAATTTTATTTGAAAAAATCGATCTGAAATAAAGGATCGAAGTATATTATAGTATGGATGCGGCAGACATTTCTTGATTTTATATAGCAAGCCTTGATGCCACACTTTGTCGAACGCTTGCGCGATATCTAGAAACAAGGCGGAACAATACATTTTATTTTCTAGAGCTCCGTTGATGGTGTCGACTACTCTATGAATTTGTTCTATTGTAGAATGACGATTTCTAAAACCGAACTGATGGTCTGGAATTGTGTCATTTTCTTTAAGTAATGGATATATGCGAGATAGTAATATTTTTTCGAATACCTTAGACAAAGAAGGTAATAAACTTATTGGTCTGTACGAGGAAACATCTTGTACCTGTTTTCCTGGTTTTGCGATTACAATTAATTGTGCCAGTTTCCACTGCGAAGGATAGTGTCCGATGCGTATTATTCCATTGAAAATGGATGTTACAAGGGCAATGAGTTTCTTAGGCAGTTTTTTAAGCATTTCCCCTGTAATACGATCATGTCCAGGAGCCTTGTGATTTGGTAGTAGTTTCAGCCCTGCTGTGACTTCTTTTGTTGAGAAGAATTTAATTGGTGGCGACATTTGATGGGGACATTCCAAGAATTCTATGATTTCTTTTTCTTCTGTGAGTAGTGCTGAGGGGTGTGGTTGAAATGTTTTTGCAAAATATTTTGCAAATTCTTCTGCCTTATCGTTTTCCGTTCTAGCCCAGTTTCCATCGGTTTTACGAAGAGGGGGGACATGTTTTGTAGGCCTTTTTAATTTTTTAGTAATTTTCCATAAGGAGTAATCTGTAGCTTTTGAGGGTGACAACTTTTCTATTCTTTCCTTCATTTCCTCCGAATGAATTTCTTGTAATTTTCTTGATAAGAGGCGGGAAGTTCTGTTGAGTATTCGTTTGTCGTCCGGGTGATGAGTGCGTTGCCAGGTCATCTTCATCTGTCTTTTCTCTTTAATCATTTTTAGTATTTCTGATGGGTATTTATTTTTTTCAAACACTCTCATTTCTGGAGTTGCATATACGGCTGCCTGTTGAATGTGTTGTATTAAGTATTCAACAGCATCGTCGATATCTTTTGGACATTTTAGACGGACCTTGGCAGTGGTGTTATGGTAAAGCCAGTTGCTGTATTCTTCCCAGTTCGTTTTTCTGTTTGTAAGGTATATGCTTTCTTTCTTTTTGATTTCAGAAGAACTGATTGTCAGTATTTCTGGAGAATGATCAGATGAAAGATCAAAAGACGGTTCTATTGTGTGATAGGTCTGTGCCATTCCCTTTGTGACGAAGAAATCCAAGACATCAGGTACCTTGTTACCATCCGTTGGCCAGTATGTGGGATTTCCTGATGAAATTGTTTGGAGTTTTAGTGTAGAGATGGCTCCTTCTAAAGCGCGACCTCTTGTAGTTACCAGTCTTGATCCCCATAGTTGATTTTTAGCATTGTAGTCTCCTCCAGCAATGAACCTTGTGCCGAGCGTTCTAAAAAACTTGATATACTGATCGGTGGTTATCTTGTGTTTTGGAGGGGAGTATATAGCTGAAATAACGAGCGGACCGAACTTATCGTATACTTGTATAGCGGTTGCTTGCAGATAGTCTTTAGCATTATCTTTGTACATATTGTGTCTGATTCTTGTTTTAATTATTACTGCTGTGCCTCCATGAGCTGTCCCATCTGGATGATTTGTGCAATATACTTCGTAGTCAGATATACGTAGATAGCTTCTTTCGGTAAAATGTGTTTCAGACACTAGGAGTATGTCAATATTTTCTTGACGTAGAAACACTTCTAACTCTCTTCGATGTTGAAGTATTCCGTTGGCATTCCAGGAGACAATTCGCAGTGAATTACTCATAGTTTCTTCATTATTGCAGTCATGATATTAATTAGGCTGGAGATTTGTTCAGCTTGCTTTGCTAAGATGGACTCGAATTTTTTAAATGATTCTTGCATTATGGAAATCAGATTATTTTCATACGACACATTTTGATTATTGATTTGCGATTGTTGGGCCATTTGTGCATATGTGAACTGTCTACCTGTTCCTATGGTTTGATTACTTGTTAGTGAACTTGAATTGTAGCCTTCAGTTATGTTTTGCGTAGCATTTCTACGGTGTTGACTTTGACTAGGATACTTGCTGTTACGAATTTTTTGATAGACTTCGCAGCCTTTATAATTTGCTGGATGGTCACGGCTACATAGAGCACATGTAGCTGGTGTGTCTCTCGTTTTAGTACAGGTTCGACTATCGTGATTCTTTCCACATTTGACGCAGCTATACGGAAGCGTACAATACCGAAAACTGTGCTCGTAGGACTGACATCGCTTGCATTGTACTATTTCTCGTTTTTTACGCTGTGGTTCAAAACTTATTTTTGCATGTAGTAAGTATTCGACGTCATATATTTTTTTGTTGTTACTTTGAGGTTCTAAGTCCACAAAAAACAATGGTAGGGGTGCTTTTGTTAAACGATGCTTGATATTATGAATTTGTCTTACTTTGTGGCCTTGTGCTTCTATAGCTTCTTTCAGTTCCGTTACGTCTGCTGTTGGGTGCATATTTTTTAATACTACCCGAAAGGCTCTTTCTTGTTTTAACTGAAATGTATAATGAGCAATATTTTTTAAATTCAGATGTTTAACAAGCTTTCGATAAACCTCCGGTGTTTGAGGTACGATTTTCACATTGTTCATAGTAATTTTGGCTTCATCTTGGTAGGTTTTGACAAGTTTATATGAGAAGTCTTCATCTTTAATGACTTCTTTAATAGATCTGATCATATCAGATATTACTCTGACGCCTGGAATGAAAATAGGCGGTGTACGATATTTGTCTTGTTCTTGTATGCTGCCCTTGGTTGTTGTATCATTGATTTTCTCAGAATTCGAGGTTTCTTCCAAATTTTCATCACAAGAGAGATGTTCATACCTGTTTTTTGATGATACGGGGTCGTGTTCACTGTTAGTCTTCTTAGAGGGTTGTATAGAGTTGTCATCATTGCGTCTTTTTTGTCGACGCAGCGGGATTGTTTGCCATGAGTTGCACAAGGTTGAGGCCGTTTCCTGCGTTGTAGATTCTTGGCCGTTAGTTGCTGTAGCTTCTAGGACGGTGGCTGGGGTTTCTTTTTCACGCACATATTGCTGTATTTGAAATTGTAACTGTTGGTTCTGTTGCACTAATTGTTGTAAGTGTTGTTTTAGCTGTTGATGTTCATGCAATAAAAATTGGTGCTGTTGCTGAAGGTTCAGTGTTATTTCACTGTGTTCTAAAGTCGATCCGTTCGTACTATTGTTGACGAAAGCTTCACTGTTTTCTTGGTTATTTAGTATTTCTGTTGTTTGTGTGATTAGTCCCCCGAAGGGGACGTGATCAGTTAACATAATTCACTTCACTATATATGTGCGGTATTGATTTTCAATAGTTCTTGATGCACCACTGTTCACACGAGAACGAAGTCACCTTTGTACACAAATACGAGCGGTCACCACTGTATCACTAGTAAATTTGAACGGTAAGTTGAAAACATTCCTAATTCACCACTGTTCACAAATAAATGCACTTCTTTCTGACCCCGGACCGGCACTAGTAGCGGCCGGGGCAGTCGGACTTGCGATAAGCGCTAGCCTTCGGCTAACTGGCGGAGCTGCGGAGCACGTCTGCTCGTGACCGCTGCTGAGCGAGAACTTATGATATGAAGATAGAATAACAATTGAAATGTTGAGAGACATGGTTTCTTCTCCACGACTAAAATGATATAAAATTTAGTTTAATTTCGGCGATATGCTTAGAACTTAAATTTGTGGATTCCTTGAAAGTAATTTTGGAAGTGGAGACGCTAAATACGTCTAGTTTTAACTTTTATTATATGAATAGTAAGTTGAATTCATTATTGCATGCTTTTAATACCTATATTTGTCAACAAATTCTCAAAGTGTATGATTCTCACATATTTTTGCATTTTATACATTCTAACATACCACTTACATAGTACAACGAAAGCATTATAATGTTGCCACAAAAAGTGCGATTTTCGGCAGAAAATCTCGCATGCTGGGGCTCTGGCATTGGAAAAGTAGACAAATCTTGTTGATATATGTAGTAAATTACTTTTTCTAAAACTTGCAGTCACAAACCACATTTTGTATGTCATTAATGCCGATAGTTACGGCAAAAATCTGTCTATCAGTATGTTGTGAACACTGGCACCTAAACCGTTCAGACGATCTTCTCAAAAAATGATGGCGCAGGGATAATGTCACTGCAGTCCCTCGGTCAGCTGATGTCACTGCAGTCCCTCGGACCGGGAGGTCCTAGGTTCGAGTCTCGACGATGGCAGGATTTTCGACATTAGCTTGTCAGCTAAGTCGAATACAGTCGGAAGAGAATTCTAGCGGCCGGCTACTCTGATGGGTAGTTTTCCGTGGTTTCTCCGATCAATAATAGGCGAATACCGGAGAAGTTCCCTAACAAACACAGCAAAGTACACTTAAAGCACGGGATCTTACCTTCTTCTTCCTTGTCCTATTCTCAACCCTTACACACTTACACTAACATGCAGTACAGCACAACACATGCTGCGAGAACGGTCTGGAGCTTAGAGCTTGTCCCGATTGGGGCGGTGTCCCGCTGGTGGGAGATACCTGGTTGGAAAAATTCTGCAAGCCGACGGTAGGTGGGAGCAGATCTCGCCATATAGCGGAGGAAAGGCCACAGCCACATCCCGAGAAAAACATGCACTGCACTTACGGGACCAATGACCTTAGTAGTTGACGCCCGGAATAACTAACAATCAATCAATCTCCGAAATTGATGTTTTCTCATCGATACGGTCTAACTCGTGGTCTTCCGCTTTTGAAACTGATTCACTTTTGATGTGAGTTCCAACAAGTTTAAATTGATCCACTGATTGGTTAGTAGTTTCGGATGCGTCAACTTCTAAGGCCATTAGTTCCGTAAGTGTATCGCAAGTGTGGGTGATGGTGGCCCGCTGGCTGAGGAGATCAGGCGCCGACTTCCGTCCGCTTGCAGGGATTTTCACATCCAGGTATCTCCCTCCAGTGGGCACCGCGCCAGCTGTGACATGCTCTATGCTCCCGACTGGTCTCCCGAAAAGTGTGATTGTGTAGTGCATGTGTGTGTGTGTGTGCGCGCATAAGAAAGGAGTGAGGATAGGAGAAGGAAGAGGAAGGATAGATCGCGCGCGGTCCGTGGCCCATTTGTTAGGGAAATGCACCGGCATTTGCCTGGTGTTAATCGGAGTAACCACGGAAAATTGCGAACGGCGGCCGAATCCGACCTCGCTGTCTAGTGTCGAACGCAAGTTTAATAGAAAGGATGGAGTCCTAAGAGCACGACTAATTGCATTTCATACATTTTCGATTGGCGATATAATTGGTGATGTAGCTGGTCATAGCGGAATATTCACGCAGCAAGGGCAGAACTTGAGGCGGCGTGTTATTCGGCAGAACATTTTGCAGTTGAAGTAAAGCTTTCGATCTTTCACAAGCTACAGATCTGCTCGTTGCAGGATGTCATTCACTACAGGGCTATCAGCCTACCAGTGATGAAAATCAGCGATGCATCGGAACGATAGGAACTAGCACCCCACACACAGAAATCAAGCTGTGGGGACTTATGTGTGATATCCAATTGGTTATAGTGACTCTGTATCCGCTCTCTCAATATTGGTAACATTAGTCGTCTTCACCTAGACAAAAGAACGTCTCGTCACTTAAGATGATCCGCTGTCGTTCAACATGAATTTCTGACAAAATTTATGACCCGATTGTAGTCTGTGATGACATCGTTAGTGGTGTTAAGAGCATTCGTGTTAAATATGGCATGCAGTTAGCCCTGCGCCTTGCATCCATTTGATAACTGGCACTCTCAGGACGATGCACATAACTGGATCAGACACTCACAAGATGTAAATCGCAATGCAAATCGAATATTGCTGTTGACTGTATCACAGCAATTGTGGCAGTTGGATCTGTTTGTGTTTCTTGGACGATCAATCTGGCCTCAATTCTAGTGGTTCGTGGTGGTCGTGAAGAACTTACTTATCGTCTAAGCATGCCTTAGTCTTTCCCCTACCGCCAATGGAGGCCGATTAAAACGGTTACAAAACCTGTGAATCAGCACCACACGCGCGTTATGGCAGAATGTGCGTAAAATCTCCCATAGCCTTAAAATGCTCCCCCCTTGAACATATCAAGCGGATTAAATTGATATCTGAACCTCGTCTGATGGATTTTTCACTTTGCAGGCACGCTATCAACTCAATAATAGGCTCAGTAATAGGCTCACATTCATTGCAACTCGTTTGAATTGTCTGAGTAGCCCAGAAGAACGCGTCCCCCTAACGCCATGTGTGTATGCTAGCGTGCGAATTCTATTATCTACATAGCTGATATGACTGTTTAAGTTACCCCCATATTTAAATCATTTTGGTAGGTTCCTAGCGGGTACAACTATATTATTGAAAACTAGTCAAAAAGTGTTATAATTTCTATTCTCTTACTTTTTCGTATTTACTACATAGTAAGAGATGTAGTGCTGCGTAGTAAGCGTAGTAATGATGCAGGAATGTTGATTTTCCGAGATGATTTATGGGGCCCTGATACCAAATAAGTGTTTTTTCTCAAAACGTTCGTCAGTTCTGTCAGTTTGTCTGTTTACGACGCTCGCGTTTAAACTACATGCAGAATTTTCACAAAATGGATATTTCACTATCGACCTCGCTGATGTCAAAGCACTCGAATTTGAAATTAATAATTTAATTTTTGGAAGTACTTGTCATAAATCCCCTACGGGCGAAACTTTCTCTACAACTTCTTTTATCTACGACTCCAAATTTGTTCTATACAGTTTTTGCTTGAGTAGAACAATGTGCGCTTGTAAAAATAACTCTGGCCCAATTTTTTTAACGTATTTGAATTTCAACATTTTATAGCACGAAGCTATAAAATTCTAAAAAATGTTCGATCGGGCGGAGCGCTACTAGTTTCTTAAAACAGTTTCTTTCTCAATTTAAATCTTTAAATCATTTCATGCATTTTTTCATCAAAATGTCAGTAGTTGTTACGAAACTTTGAATTATGTGTTACAAACCCCGCAGCATGAATTCATTATACCATCAGCACGGGAACGATAATTTTACCCGTTGCATAACATCATGCTTAGCTGCATGCATTGTCATCCATAATGTTAGCATTCAATTGATTGATTAATTGATTGATTATTAATTCCGGACACGTCAGCTGCTAAGATAATTAGTTGCGTAAATGTAGTTCAATTTTCAAAAACACTAGAAATATGAATTTTTGTCGAATCCTTTGCAATTTGTCTGATTATGAATTTTGTTTTGTTCGTAGGGAGTGATTGATAAAGTTAGTAGTATAAATGTTTCATCTTTTTACGAGTAATATTATTTAAGTCGTACAAATAATACGAGATAGTGCGTGCTGCTAGCACCTCTTGTTTTCATTTATTTTTAATATACTTTACTATACGTATACATTTAAAATAGAAATACCACTTATATCCGATTTTCATTCAAAATTTCACTTTTTAAAAATAAAGAGACAATGTTTCTTAATCCATGTAACAGTTTTGCCTTGATTCACATTCACTTTTGCCTTAACCTTTTGCAGATGCGAAGTAGTAGCATCTCAAAAGTTTCTCTACCATCCCGTTTATCAATAAAGCGTCGCCTTTTGAATTTACGCTCCCTGCAGGTTTTCTGAGGGCTTCTTCGTTGGAAAAGGCCATCGACTTTGGGTGACAAATCCTAAGATACGCCCGACCCGCGAGCTAAAATGGTGGGTGCTCTCTTTCAAGGGAGCTATTCAGGCATTGTGCGTGGGAAATCGTGAAATATAGCTATTGAGATTATGAAGGCTGGGATAATACTCCTAGTAGGGTACTGCTAAGTTCTTATAACAATCGTATAAAATGGAAACTTTTCAAGCAGCATATTTCCAAACAGATAATAAGATCACGTGGCACCGCGTTAGATGTGCAGATCACTACTAGTGATGAGCCAATGAAGGATTAAAAACAAAATTTGAACAAAAAATATAAATCTCCCGTACACATTAAACTAACTGTAGTGATTCACCTACTTTGGCTTTATGCCCGTGCCAACGAGAGTACTCACCCTTAATCGCAGAAAGTAGACTTCGACGGTTTTGAATTCTATCCCTTCATTTATATTGATGAAATAAACAAAATATGCTGCCGCGGGAGTTCAGAAGAAAAATAAAGTGGTTGTGACTACAATAATTAGGATACATCAATTGCATTTGTGTTACGACGAAAGAAATACGAAAGTGGTTATAATGAAATTTTAGAACATTGTATTCAGTTAATATCCTAAATTTCCGTACATTGTTTTATGATTTTATTACTGTATCACATCTTACTAATTTTTACTGAGTTAATAAACTGTGTTAACGCAAACTGTAAAAAATAAATATAAGTGCTGGAATTCATGTAATTGTTTACGAATGTTTCTCGAAATCGTATTCATGCTTTGGTCGAGACGTATGAAACTCAAACCAATTTTTTTTACAAAATAGAAGTTCGGATAAATAGACATCATCTAGAGGTAAATATTTGCGCATATTTACGACTTCCTCCTCGCGAAAAAAAATTTATCCTTATTATTTCCTAGTAATAAGCTTCTTCTTCTATTCTTTGTTTATTCTTCACGGATCTGCTCATAACTTGTGCTCAAGATGCACTTTCATTTCTACATGACACGCATTGCCTTTCTTTTATCCAATATATAATGCCCATCATCCAACCTACCATATCTCTATGTCTTGATGTTCTGTATCTTTTCTCTCTTTGCACAACTCTTTTTAGATATTTTGGTAACCATTATATATTTATGGATCCCATCTAGAGTTCACAATTCTCGAAAATTCTCGTGTCTTGTTCTGTCTGCTCTAGTTCTCTCTTCAATCAGTACACTATTTATGATAACCTTTTAATCTTTCCACTTCATTTCGTGCATATCAGCTTTTTCCATTGCACTACTCTTTCCTTTCCCTATTCTGATCACTTACTTTCCATTACCTCTCATTTCTTCTGCCGAACATTCTCTGTCGCATTTCCACCTCCTCCTTTTTCCTCGTACTTCATGGCTCTTCATCTGGTAATAATTCTCATTTTCCACTTAACCGTTCCTTTTCTTAACATGTAACCGTTGTGACGGAAGTATTTAAAATGCGAAGAATTGATTATTTTCAGCTTGATAGTACCTGTCTCCTTCCTTCTAGTAAGCATTCTACCGTATCAGTTACAAACATCCTACAAGACGCCTTTAATACAGTTAGAGCTCTCTGAGAAAAGGAAGAATCTCATAGTAGTGTAAATTGTTCTTTGGCTCAACGAGGACGTAGTGCCTTTCGGACCGAAGATGGGCGGTTGTCCGATTGACTGATTGATTGTTATTATGTGTTTCCGGGACCATTAACTAACATGATCATTAGTCCCGTAAGCGTGGGACTTTTTTTAAAAAAATCACGATACCTCAGTGTTCTCCTTCCACTCGTGGTTGGAACCGGCGCCGACCTATAAGTCGGCTTGCGGAATTTTCCCAACCGGGTATCACCCAGCAGTGGAGCACTGCTCCAGTCGCGACATGCATTTAGCTTCCGACTGGTCTCCCCACATGTTTGGCAATGTAGGGCATGACAGTGTAAATTTGAGCAAGTATGTGGCGAGTATAGGGTAAGGATGAAGCAGGAAAGATAGCTTGTGTTCGGTGGGACATTTGCTGGGGTACTGCTCCCGCATTTGCCCGGAATTGATCGGAGACACCACAGAAAACTATCGATCAGAAGAGTCGGCCACGAGAATTCTCCTCCAGACAGCTTCTGAATTCGACCTAGCTATGTAGCTAGTGGCGAATATCCTGCCCTCGTCGGCATTCAAAACCTAGGGCATCCCGGTCAGAGGCATTGAAGTGGCATGAGTTGATGTCCCGAGCTATGTAAGACAGTAGCTTATCTAAGATGTCGAAGGTTGTCGTTCGAAGTACCTCCATAAAGGAGCGTGCGCTGCTTCCTTTGCTCAGTGAGATTGAAGGCTTCTTCGTGAGTGGGTGTAAGGTGGCGCGGAGGTAGGGCCCTCCCCTCACGGTAGGGCGGGAAGGTGTGGGAACGCGAGAATGCGAGATCTCGAGGGCGCGAGGGTGCGAGAGAGCGAGAGCGCGAGGGTACGAGGACGCGTGGGCACGTGGACGCGAGGGCACGAGAACGCGAGGGCCCGAGAACGCGAGGGGGCGAGACGGCGCGAGGGCACGAGGGCACGAGGACCCTCGTGGGGGGACCGGCGTGGGGGGACCGGCGTGAGGGCTCTGGGATCGCATATACACACAGTCGTTTGGTCATCATTTAATTGCGGGTAGCGGGCGCTGACACGACCCAGCGACCGCTGACTCAGCCTGCCGGAGGAAGCGATGATTAGTGTCGCGCGCTGCGCCCGTCGCGCCGTCCCTCGCCCGTCCCTCGCCACCCATCGGTCCACGATGCGGCCGAATCCACCGCGCGGCGTTCCAGCGCCCTTTCGGCCTCGGCTGTCCTTCCCTCTATCTAAGAAACATTTTTAAACAAGAAGTTCAAACCCTTAAAGTTAAACTACAGAATTTTAATTTTATGTCCTTATGTTTCCCTTCTTCCAGAAATATCGTCGATTCTACCTTCGTAAGGGTCTTCAAACAAAGAAAATTAGTATAAAGAATTAGAAACAGCTCAACAATGTATCAAGAACTACAAGTTCGTAATTCCTTTCATGGATATTGAAAATTACTATAGAATTTGCACAAGCAAAGAGGGATAACATCCACGTAAAAATTATTTCAATATCTCGAACATGTCAAGACGGAAGAATTGATTGATTAATTGTTTAATGATTCCAGGCAAGTCAGCTACCAGGGTCATTATTCCCGTAAGTGTTGTGCATGTTTTCTGCTCAGGTGGCGGTGATCTATCCCCCGCTGTTTTGCGAGATCCAGCGCCGATCTACCGTCGGCTAGCGGGATTTTCCCTAAGCAGGTATCCCACCAGCGGGGCACCGCCCCATTCAGGACAAGCTCAAAGTTTCCGGCTGCTCTCTCGCCGTGTGTGGTAGTGTAGTGCATGTTATTGTAAGTGTATGTGTAAAGGGTGAGGATAGGACGAGGAAGAGGAAGGTGAGATCGCGCGCGGTCCATGGCTCGTTTTTAGGGTTCTACTCCGGCATTCGCCTGGTGTTGATCGGAGAAACCACGGAAAACTAACGATCACTGCAGCCGGCCGCAAGAATTCTCCTCCAGACAGTCACTGAATTCGACCTAGCTAACAATATAGTGTCGAATATCCTGCCGATTCGAACCTAGGACCTGCCGGTCAGAGGGACTTCTCTGACATCAGTTGATGCCCTGAGCCATCTCTCCCGGACGGAAGAATTGAAGTTGGGGAAAAATGATTCCAAGTTGATTGACATTTTTATTTTACATTTAAATTACATAATTGTATTATTATATTATTAAACTTGGTAATACTACTTACTCTATTTTTATGGGACATTTTCATTTTCCAAGGTAAAGAAAGATTTCAGTAATTCAATCAAGTAGAAGTTTTTTTTCCTAATGATAATTCGCGTTACGACGTACGGGAATTCGCGAAGGGTTATTCAGAACAAGTGACACGGGATGCCCAGTGCAGATTTACAAGCGATCTTCAGCAGCAGTTCCGCTGAGAGGTGTTTGACAGACCACACCATGGTGGAAAGGTATGGGTGAATTACTCCGGCGTTCTGCTCGCTCTGCGCAGCACCTGTTTGCCTCACGAACCACGTGACAACAGCACGAGCACGTTTGAAAAGTCAGACCAGACGCTGGCCGCCATGTTGCATAGAGAACGAGAAGTGTTCAGAAACATTTTGTAAGAGGTATATGTGACAATTATCAATGGCATTAACCCAAAATAAGATGATGAAGGCGCTCAAGATGCAATAATTAAAACAAATGCTTCATAAATATGGTTCATGTCTTGTAACGAGGCGATAATTTTGGTATCAGGCTGCATTTAAAATTCCCGCTAATAATGTAACGCAAACTGGTGTCTGAAGCTCATTGGCTGAAGTCGGATACGATGCGAAAGAGTTCCCCTTGTTCACACTATAAAAATGTTTGAGCATTTTTGAGTATTTATTTATAAATTGTCTATGCTCCAAGCAGAAAATGTTGTGGATATTTTGTGAATGTTAAATTCCATTTTCAATTCACTAATTTTCTACACAAATTTCTAATATTTTTTTCCGAAATTTGAGTTCACATTTTCTGCAAATTTCTGATTAACCGATATTTTTGGAAAGAAAAAATTCAATCAATTTGATTCAGATTGTTAAGAAAAACTTTAAACATTAGGTACTGAAGATTTGTGAAGAAGCGTGAATTTAAAAGCGGTATTAAAGTTTAAAAGCGGTAGTTTCTCATTTTGATAAACCTTTGGTCTTTTTTTGCTAGGTTGCAATAAATTATATTCTTTTACAGAAAATAAAGAAGATTCCAAAATATACTTTGTGACTAACTGTAATTCAGACCTCCATTACTGTATTGTATTGCTTCACCCTATTTATTCTGAAATTTTATGGCTTCTATTCTACTCAATTGCATATAAAAGTATATTTGTGTTTAAGAATCACAGTCACATCTTAACTTAAAATAATTTAGAAAAACGCAATGAATGATATCCTTTTCGTGTTCCCCATTGCTGTTTTTCGATCAGATTCCTTTGTAAAAAACACCAATGGATATTTGTTTGGATATACATTAAATTTATTCTGATTCTGGTTTGAAAAACTAGTGATATTTTAAAATTTTATTACCGTTTTCATTAGAGCAGCAACTGATGTTTTCTAATGAAAGATATAACCTCGAATAACACAAATTAGAAAGCTCCATCAGAATTCTGACTGACTACACATAATCAACTCCTTTAATTAAGAAAACATTGAAAAACTGCGCAGATCGGCAGTCGAAAACACGACCTTCCGATGCCGAACAGTGTACCTCAATGGCTCACCCACCCGCGTTGCTATTTAAACTCACAAATGAGCCAAACGACAAAAACGTACGCGCAACGTGGCAGCGCCAGCGGCGGCGGCGGAGGCGGTGGTGGTGGCAGCGGCGGCGGAGCCGCTAGCAGCAGCAGCATTCGAACCGAGGCTTTGTCGCAGAATTTCCGAGGCGCACATCCAGGGTACGCTCACGCAAACACAACAAGCGTGAATTACTCGGCAGACCTTGCGGCAGCGTCGGTCGGATCGCGCTGTTTGCCGCCGCGGCGAATATTCGCTCCTCGCAATTAAGCTTGCCGTACACGGGAGCGCCATCGCCTGTCGGGAGTTCGGAAACGCTCTGCCTCTGTCGCTTCCGTGTCTCCTCTCTCCCAGAGCGCCGCCGCAGCCTCAGACGGCGCGCCGCCTCTGCCTCCCTGCCCCGCCCCCGACCTCCCCAGCGCCCCCCGGCCACCGCGGCCCCGCGGCCCCGCCCCCCGCCCCCCGCGCCGCAGCGCCGCTCCGGGAGACCCGCCGTGCCCCGCCTCGCCGGGGCGAATCACGCCCAATCAATAGCCTCGCACCGACCCTCCGCCCAGGATATGACGCCACGCCGGGTGGAAGGGCGGAGGTGGCGAGGGCTACAGAGGAAGAAGGGACAGCGGAGGTGGCGAGGAGCGGGAGAGAGAGAGGACGATGGTGATAGAGGAAAGAGTTCGTTGGGAGGAGTGGGGGCGGGGCGGGTTTTACTACAGGTAGTGAAAATGAGAGTACGGCACATGCTCTATACTCCAGTCTATCTCCAGGTGTGCGAGATTAAAGAGGTATATTTTCGAGAGCAGTGGCCATAGATGGTAGTGGCCGCCAATGTAGAAATAGAAAAACGAGGCCGCTAACAACGAGCGTCGCTGCAGTAAAAGCGGCTCAAGGGATTCATACGAATTTCGAGGATTGAATGGTGCGAGGGATATGGAAAATGGCATGGAATGGGGTTCCGTCAGGGGCCGGAATGAAAGATGCGAGAAGGGGAGGCGACAACGCTATGTCAGTTTAGGAGGCGTGAACGAGAAAGAGAAGCTAGGGACATTTAGGATAGTGAACGTGGCAATAGGCGAGGACAGAAATAAGGACCGAAGAGACGAGTGGGTCTGAACCGTCCTCCTCAAGCTCAAAGAGGAGCAAAATCGACCCGTGAGGTGCCTTAAACTCGCGATACTTTGCTGGAGCGATATCATTTTTCCGAGTCTCTACACTCCCGCCTGGTCTTCCTGGAAAGGCGAGGGGTCACTCAAAGTCACTGTGCACCCTCCTCTTCTCGGTTCACTTTCCCGCAGACGCTGTTCTAGGCCGTCTTTACACGAAAGAGCATCATCATCTAAAGTACCCTCATTTAGAACACAAGAACCTTCATTTAGAGTTTCCTACGTTCACAGTTTAGGAGGAAGCGCCGATGAACATGAATAATAGACTCCTCTACCTGGAACGTTTGATCCTCAGAGCAAGGGAGATGAAAATACTCTAAAACGCTCTTGCTCTTTTTGCCTACTTCAGACCGCACTCAACGATGCACTATATTTCAGAAAACCTAAGTGAGATGAATGTATAAAATCACGCATCCATTCATTTTCTCATCTATCGCAAAATAATGATCTTGTACTCCTGAGTGTATCATAAATTGCTCATAAAATCCAAGGGTCTATTTATTAGTCTCATAATTTAAATTCTCTTCGCAATGGACTACAATGTTCTGTAACTTTGTGGAGGGCACCGTCACACACGTGAGGTAGAAGGAGATGGCGCTACACCTTTCTCTGTCAAGTCATACCTTTTCTTCTATTGTGATTACACCTGAGTGACCCTGGAATCTATTCGAATTCTCCTCCCGCCTTCCTTGTTCTCCTGGTGCGCGAGGCTATATTCAACGGTGCTATTGACAGCGCCATTCAGAAGCCAAAGCGTCACTCTGGCGACAAAATGCCACACGCTCAAACAACGGTCGCACAGCAAATATCGAGCGAAACAAGCAAACCAATAATTCCATACGACTGGAGCAATTACTCACAACACGACATCGACGCTAAGAAATAATTTAACAGTAGCACAGAGAAAACAACGCAGCGGCTAAATGAGTCCATGGGCAATATTGAAGCAAATGATACCGAATTAAAACTATACGTAATAAAAGATACGCTATTACATAGTAGGGGATCTCGGCATATGAAATAACAAAGCAAGCGCAAGGGCAGACTTTTGTGGATTATGATGTTGGGTCATGTATTGTTTAAGTACGAAACGTGGGAATGGTAACAACAGACGAATAAGGTTATTAGGACTGACGAATAAAGAACGGAGTCTTAAGCACACTAATTCAAAGATCAATTAAACTTTAGAACTGATTTACCACTGGGGAAATTTAAACCTCTATACTTTAAAGGCTTTGCTTTCTTGTGTGCTCCTTTCCCCCATTTATCAACTGTTGGAGAAAATAAGAAACTAATGGTGTTACTATAGCGCGTACCTTCTCATATTATTTGTAATTGTATATGGACATTTTCGAAAAATGAAACCCACGCCATGAGTACGTAAGCAGTATGCGAGAAAATTCAAGAAGGAAAGAAAAAAATTAATAGTATAAATGTAATTTAATTTAAATCCCGTTGTATTTCCTTTAAAGATTTTTGTTGATATGTATGCACTAGCACTCAGATTTACTCAGTTACCTGTTTATATGTAAAGCATTAACTTCAAAAAAGTTTGCACCAATATTTCCTTTTGCAGAAACAGAATACACAATAAAACCAATTTTTAATGGGAATTCATTTACATTTTCACACTCTGTAGCATAGAATCTTTGATAGCTAAACTTTTTAAATCAATCTTTTGTTTGATGTATTTGTTATTTGTGTATTGAATCAAACACTGTGAATCCAATTTAAAATTACGTTTGAAAACGTGAGACATATTTTCATTGAAATAATGTATTGTTTTCAAAATATTTTAATTTTATTTATTAAAAGAGGTAATTTAACCCGCACTTGCAATTGAAATCTTACTTAAGATCTGATAGTAGTATGATTGATATTTTACTTTCCGTTCTTGAAACGCCCTGTAAAAAGACAGCCTTCTGTTCCCTTGCCACAATGTTGGTTGGTACACAAGAAGTAAGATATGGAATAAAGTTTGAGGAACGTGTTTTAGAGATTCGTAACAAATTACATTTTTTAGCAAATTAATTCAAACAAGTACAGAAACACGTGCAATATGCAGATATTACAAGCACCCTTTGCAATAACTTACGATACCCTTTTTGACATAAAAGTGTCTGCAGTGGATTCTTCTGTGGGTGCCTTCATAAAGAACGCGCACATCCTTAAATTTAGTTGATACGCAGAGACACGCACTAAAAGCCCGAACAAAGAGTGAGAGGGCACCACCTCCCGGCCGAGTGCACGGGTCTACGCACCCTCCTGCAATTAAACACCCAGCCGCGCTCTAATTCAATAAAGGCGCTTTCTCGGCCCGCTTAAATCACAGAACGTTATCAGTCTTGCACGCGGCCCCGGGCGCAGGGCCCCGCGGCGGCGGCGGCGGCGGCGGCGGCGGCGGCGGCGGCGGCGGCGGCGGCGGCGGCGATGGGGCGGCGCCCTGCAAGATCCACGAACGTTCGCTGGAAGTGCTTGGGTAGCAGGGATAATGGCGACGGGAGGAGAGGAAGAAAGAGTGGCTGTGCTGGTGGGGGCGGCAAGAGCGACGAAAGGAATCTCTAAAGCAGTGGGAGACGTAGAGGCGAAGGCCGAAACCAGATGAGGGTCGTAGGAATATTAGATTGCTGCTACTGTAGAAGCGAAATTAGTAAAGGTAGTGGAGTTTAATAGTGGAGGTGGAAGAGGCGGCTATGCTAGAGTAGCGACGGTGGTGGTAGCAGCGGTAGCAGTGGTAGTATCTGTGGGTTTTGTCGCGGCGGCAGTGGAAGCGGTGGTGGCGGTAGCGAAAGCGGCATTGTGATAGCGGTGGTGATACTGGAGGTTTTGGGAACTGTAGTGATAGTAACGGCAAAGTGGCAGCAATCAGTAGGGTAGTGGTGGTTGCCATGGTACACATGCGGTAGTTTGTTAGTAGTTGTGATGGCGGTGACGGCTATTGCGTTGGAATCAGCAGCGGTAATGTCTCTAGTTTTGTCTAAATTTTTAGTGAAAGGGAGTCGATTGCTGTGTTAGTACGTGAAAGAAAGACATATACTTGACCTTGGTAACGAAGTGAGTGCAAACAAACATCGCCCTGAGCAGAAGACATCCTGTCGATAGGAACGGAAGAGTGTGTCTGTGTGTATGTAAGGTAGACATACAATTTGTATATTGCACGAGCTCTGAAGTGGGCATCCTTTGTATAATCGATCGTAAGAGATTGTTGAAGTGTCAATTATTGCTGCGCGGTAGTGGATGAATTGACTGGAGGACAGAGTACAAGAGACTTTGAGATTGAGACGGAGACTAACACATCGAAAGAAACGGCAGGGGCGATTGGGGGCGGGATCAGCGTGAAGGAGGATGAGCGAGTGGGAGGGGGCCTGGCACACAGGGGTAATGGAACAGAAGAGGACGTGGAAGAATGCGAGGATTCGAGCACGAGCGCAGCGGGGGCGCAGGCCGTGGCACCGATAGAGGGGGGGACGGGCGGGTCAGAGGCGCGGAAGACGCATGCACCCAGCGGCACCCCCCCTGCTGTCCCACCTGCCCTATCGGAAATTTAAAATTCATTAAGCGTCTGAGCAAAGTGAAGTATTGATCTCAATTTGAAGGTGTAATTACATGACCAAAGAAGTGCATAAATTCAAACTTAATAGCTATGGTGCGATGACTATTTTCATTAAAATTCTCCGCTCACGCGCCGGGTCGGCGTGTTCTTTTTGCCCGTGGTGGAGCCATCGCAGAGCGCAGGACCTTCGAGCTGTCGGCGGGAGCGAGTCGTGGAGGGGGTGGGGTGGTGGTGAGAGGGCAGAGAAGAGAGAGGGGTGTAGACGAGGCCGTGGTCTTAGCACTGTGCTTGGAAGAATATTCTTTTAATGAAAAACATTAAATCCTAATAATTCGAATTCCATATTGAGTTAAAGAAGGAGTTGTGTTGGAAGATTTGTTGGCAGTGAAGGTCTCGCGAGTTGTTACTGATCAATTGTACGTAATTGGAGTTAAATGCAAATTGAAAAATATTGAATTAAATTAACAATTTTCTTCAAATTCGTGGTTGGTAACGTGGTTCCATTCGTCCTAAAATGTTGGAAATGTGGACGAGCTAGATACAAATACAAATATACATTTCTACTTCGGTAACATTTATAATAAATCAACGAATGCGCTGAATTACTCCCTGAAAAAACATATCCATATCCTGTTCTAAAGGCGCATACAAAATGTATCAAAAGGTATTGATGAATATATGAATACAAATCTTGCATATGATACTTCTTGTGTGATAGATTATAACGCGATGCGAATTGTAGAAAATTCATAGAAACCTGAGTGCCATGCATAGCTTCGTCGGGGTTTCTAGTAGATCAAATCCATGCGGAAATGACGCAGAACAGTGGACGCGTGGGCGTGAGCGGGCGCGGGGGCGGGCGGGGGGGGGGGCGGGCGCGGGGGCGGAAGCTGTAGCGGACGTGGATGCGGGAGCCGTCGCGGTGGCGGTTGCGGGAGGGGGGAGCGGGCGCGGGTCGGCTAGTTGGTGGGTTAGTTGGCTAGTTGGTGGGCTTGATGACGGGCATGTGGGCGGGCATGTGGGCGGGCATGTGGGCGGCCGCGGGGGCGCACGGGGGTCACGCCTAAGGAGAGCGTGGGCGGATGCAAGGGAGGGCGCGGGTGCGGGCACAGGGGCGGGGTCCAGGGCGGGGGCAAGCGACAGGGCAGGCGACGAAGCAGGCGGCGCGGTGGCGGGCGAGGCGGCGGGCGCGGGGGCGGGCACGGGGGCGGACGCGGGGGCGGGCGCGGGGGCGGGCGCGGGAGCTGTGGCTGACGTGGGGTCGGGAGCCGACGCAGGGCGATTGCGGGGGGGGGGGGGGCGTGGTGTCGGGTGTGAGTGCGGAGGCAGGCGCTGGGGCGGGGATGGGCTTGAGAGGCAGGCTAGTTGGTGGGTTTGGTGACGGGCATGTGGGCGGCCGCGGGGGCGCACGGGCGTTACACCTAAGGGGGCGTGGGCGGATACAAGGGAGGGCGGAGGTGCGGGCACAGTGGCGGAGTCCAGGGCGGGGTCCAGCGCGGTGGCAAGCGGCGGGGCAGGCGACGGGGCAGGCGCGGTGGCGGGCGCGGTGGCGAGCGCAGTGGCGGGTGCGGTGGCGGGTGCGGTGGCGGGTGCGGTGGCGGGTGCGGTGGCGGGTGCGGTGGCGGGTGCGGTGGCGGGCGCGATGGCGGGTGCGGTGGCGGTCGCGGTGGCGGGTGCGGTGGCGGGTGCGGTGGCGGGCGCGGTGGCGGGTGCGGTGGCGGGTGCGGTGGCGGGTGCGGTGGCGGGTGCGGTGGCGGGTGCGGTGGCGGGTGCGGTGGCGGGTGCGGTGGCGGGTGCGGTGGCGGGCGCGATGGCGGGTGCGGTGGCGGTCGCGGTGGCGGGTGCGGTGGCGGGTGCGGTGGCGGGCGCGGTGGCGGGTGCGGTGGCGGGTGCGGTGGCGGGTGCGGTGGCGGGTGCGGTGGCGGGTGCGGTGGCGGGTGCGGTGGCGGGCGCGATGGCGGGTGCGGTTGCGACCGCCGCGGCGCGGCGCACCGGCCCCGTCCCAGTGCCGCCCGACAACAGCTCCAATATCCGGCTCGCCGATAGCCGGACCTGCGCGGGGGAAGGAGGGTGTAATAAACTGTCTGTAAAGGGCAGAGTAATCCGAAGCCCCGACGAAGACGTGGAGGACGGGGGCGACGGGGTGGCGACCGTGCGGCCCTGAGAGATTGGGGCGGGGGGGGGGGTCGGGCGGCGAGAAGCGGAATGCGCGATGAGTCGTCAGTGGTCGCCATCCTCCTTGCCATCGCCATGGCTGTCACCGATCACCGCGATCCTCAACCAGTTTATAGAAGAATCGTGGGGAGTGTGAATGTGTATGGGAAGCAGAGCGATATTCTTGCGGATGACTGCTGTTGCTATCCCTGGCTATGTGGTATTGGGTGCTTCGCAGCAGGATTGGAGCCACGTGACTGCTTTGCCACCGTCTGGCGTGCGGGTTTACGCGTTCTCGTGGAGCCTCATCTCCGCACAGTCACAGCGCTACACCTTCAACACCATCACCACCTTCGACGGCACCAATGCCTTTGTACCTGTGGCCGCCATCTTCCATCAAGAATCTCCGCCATCCGTGTACCCGATAACCAGCGGTGGGAATGCCCTGCGGCTCGGCTGGCAGCCCTTCCCCTCCTGTGCTGGCGTCTATTGATATACCGCTGGCTTTGTCGGCTCACCCTCCCTCTGATCGGACACCTCGGGCACAGCGGTCGCCCTGCCCATCTCTGCTGTTCCTGCCACCTAGACCCTGCCCCCTCCGATCGAATCCTCCTCGTGGCTGCTTCAACGGCCAACCCTCTCCATGTTGCGGAGCGCCAGCTCCCCGCTACACCATATCCCATAGCTCTTTCTCTACCCTCGTCCCGTTTCCCGTACGTCTTCTACCCATGCTGCCTGTTCCGTCCGGTGTCCGTTTTGCGGCAGGCTCCGCTTGTCCTCGTCGTGGCGATCCCCTCCCCGCTTCGCCTTTTCCATGCCCATCGGGGCTGGCGCGACCGCTCCTCTCGTGGCCCGTGACGAGCGCCCTCGTCCGCGTCTAGCCCTATCACTAGCCACGCGCTCATCCGCTCAGCTGCCGTGCTGTCCACACCGCATTGTGTGCGAGCGGCCGCCTCGCCGTCGCCATGGCGTGTCCCGGCGAGTCCCGGGGCGTCGCCGCCGCCGCCGCCGCTGCTTTCGAGAGATGACTGCGCGCTGGGACGTGACGTTGGAGGGTTCAAAATTGCCTGCCTTCATTTAAAATCCGATGAGACGGATAGAACTTTTAGAAAAGAGAATTGAAAAAAATTTTCAATTCGTTGTCTTTCTAGGTACACTCGAGTCCGATTTATTCGTTATGATTTCGCAATGTAAAACAGAACTTATCTCCCTCCCAAAGAGTTGTTTACACTTCAGTGCGCAGAACAAAATAAAAAGTATTGCTTGACCAATAAAGTATGAAAACGACATAACAATATAATATGTATTCCGCTTTCAAAATAAAAACAAACAAGCAGTGCACTAAACTACATCTCATACTCCAGGAGAAAACTACGATTGTGGAAACTGGCTTTTATTGTAGGAGCTCTAAGTCCTTCGAGCGAGAGAAATGGTAGGAACAGGTGAAGAGAGGCGAAGGTCGCTCAATAGTGGAGTATGGCTCAGAACAGGGATACCGAGCGTATGGCAATGACGGGAAGCGATGGCGTATGACAAAGGCGTATGGCAGAGGCGTTTGGCAAAAGTGTATAACAAAGGCGTATGGCAATGACGAATGGGGGGATCGGATGGCAATGACGTATGGTAATGGCGTATGCAAATAGCGTATGCCAATGGCGTATGACAATGTCGTATGGTAATGGGCATAACAAAGGGGTAAGGCAATGGCGTAGGGCAATGCCAGAAGGCATTGGCGAATTGCAATAGTGTATTGCTTTGGAAGAGTGCAATGGTGTATGACAATGGCAATGGCGTAGAGCAATGGAACATGGCAATGGTGAATGGAAATGACGTCGAGCAATGGGGAAGGGCAGCGAAGGTGGTGAAGGACGGCGGAAGGCGGCGGAGGGCGGCGAAGAGGCAAGGACAGAGGCGGAGGTGGACGGAGCGGAGGACCTATTTCTAGAAGCCTGTAACGTGCCCCATGAGATCAGACGGGCGGGAGGTGTTCTGACCCGGGGCTCGGCTGAACCAAAGGGTCCTGCGGATCAAAGGGGGGTCCCCGGGCGATCGGCGGGGAGCTGAAATATAGGAGGGCGCCGCGCGCAGGGCCGACGGTTTGTCCTCATATCCCCTGGTTTATCAAAATGTCCTGCTGGGAATTTTAAATATCCTCAGCTTTTATTACTCTTCATCGGCATTCTTTTCGAAGTTCGCCCAGTGCATGCCGAAATCAATATTAGATGTGCCATATTTTTTGTTATGAGGAAATTAAAATGCTGAACGTTTCACGTCCCATTTTGCTAAAATGAAGTCACACAGAAATACTGTAATTCCTGCGAAAAACGAGTAAATGCTGAATGATATCATTACAGAACAAAGAGGCAAGACCGTGCGTGGAAACTAGTGGCAGCATGCAATGCGCATACGGCTTTGTCAATGGGCTATTGATTGAATAAGTTGTAAATTGCGTTCAGACACATCCATAATTCGGTAATAGCTTGGCTATGCGCCACAGACTGTTGACAGAAATGTCAAAAAATGTGTCATTTATAATTATAATACATAAATATTGTCACAAGGAGAACAATTACAATTGTATTGCTACGCACTTTTCGCTACAAATTTATAACAAAACCTTCTATAAAACTATTTAACAAAAAAGAAAAAACTATGAATTTGTTTAAAACAAATATTATTAATTAAAAATAGTTTGTTTTCCTCTCGGCGATATCTGATCAAATTGAACGGGATTACCTTTTTAAATAATTAACAGCGCTCAAATTATTTATTCTAAATTTCGCGCTTCTAGTTTGTATTAACTGAGATACTACATCATTCAACGGATCTGCAGGGAGTCTGCGCATGACTCATTATAAGAAATGTATGTAATGTACCAAGCCGTTGAACCGCCAACCGGCTAAGGTATGCGGTGTGGTGAAGTCTACTTGTACGTATATCGTCTGTTATGTACTTGACTGCGCGCGTGTGCGTAAGTACACAATATATGGGCGTATTTGAGAACTGGTGAGGGCTATAAAGAGGCCCGAGAAGGCGGAGTCTTGCACGCCATCCTCTCATTATGCTACAAACCGCGAAGGACTCCGACGGGCAGTGCTGGTGCCTTCGATTGAGTGAGGGTGGGGGCAGACGCGGCGGAGGGGTATCGGAGCTGGCGTAGGAGAGCAGGGGGAGGGGAGGGGGCTGTGGAGGGCCTAGCACCGCTTGCCGACGCTGAACGCTTCCTGCGGTCATCCATTTCAATCTATACTCCTGTATTATTTCTTTCCGGATCATTAGTAGAGACTGCTTAATTACTTCGGGTATGATTACATTATTAATTTTCTAAACAAAGGAAGTCAACACCCTGGATAATTCAGCATCAGTCAAGGAAAAGTTCTATAATTGCAATGTCGCTCGTGACTGAAAATAGATTCCGGAGAATTCTCATAGTGTGAGCCTAAGGAAAGAACAAGTTTGTCTCTTTCAATATAGAGAGAATAGCAAACTAAAGTCATTTGTAAGTATTGGTGTGAGATTTTTCAACACAACCAGAGATTGATTTCAGTTCCTTTATACATTCTTTTTGTTTCAGTTTTTAAAGATTCTAACATGTATTCTGCTGCTTTTCCACATTTATCCTTTTACATTCTACAAATGGTGTAATATTCTCACCTCTAATATCACTTCTTTTTAATGTATTAGGCACAGCATACCTCCAATCTTCCTCATTTATTATTGTTATAATGTATTTGTTTACTTTTTTACTTGCGTAATTTCAATTAAAAACTCTCTCGGTATACATATACAATTAATTAATGAGGTTTGAAAATCGATTGGAAGTTGATGGTTATTTACATATTACAGTTATTACGATGAACTTTTCAAAAGATCCATTAAGACTGTTTTCTTTACATATAGTAAGTTTTCAGAATATTCATTTGAGAAAAATTCTTAGAAACCGATAAGTCTATATGACTACAATGTGTGCCCTTCGATGACAATAGCGAAAGAGCAGTTTTCGTCTCGAGATTCCTTTCCCAATGTCATTTTTAGACGTGAATGGTGCCTCTCGAAGGGCTGCAGCCGGCGTGCGGAAGAAATGTGAGTGGGAGGCAGGAAAAAGGAGCCCGGGTGCGGTGGAAGCGAGGCGCCAGCATTGGTGATGGCGACGGCAGCGCAGCGGGGCAGGATGGAGTGGGAGCAAAGAGGAAGCGTGACGAGGCAGGGTGGTAGGCACACGGGCGGCGGAAAAAGAGGCGGGGAGCGGGTGGATAGAGGGAAGCAGGAATCGGAATGGCGGGGCGGCCAAGATGCGGGGGAGATGTGGAGCACAAGGCAGAGGGAGGGCGTCGAGGAGGAGGAGGGGAAGCTATTGGGGAGTGGCCAGTAGCAGGCAGAGGTCAGTTGGGGGTGAGTGCGGGAGCGGAGACGAGTGGTTCAGCGGGGGCACGGGCAGGGGGCGGGCGTCTGAGAGGAGCGGTAAAGTGGCGGGGAGGATATGGAGCGCGAGGCAGAGGGAGAGGGACGAGGAGGGGAGGAGAAACTATGTCGGAGTGGCCTACAGGTGGAGGTCGGTGCGGGGGTGAGTGCAGGAGCGGGGACTACTGATTCCGCGGAGCACGGACAAGAGGCGGGTGGCTGAGAGGAGCGGTAAACAGGCGCTGAGGAAGCGGAGCGTAAGGCACAGAGGCGACGAGGAGTGGGTGGTGGCAGACGGGGCCGGTGCGGGAGTGAGAGCGGGGAGAGTATGTTGGCGGTGGTAGGTGCGAGAGCGGGCGTCAGTGGGGAGCGTGGAGGGGGGGGCGGCAGGCCACCGATCGACTTCCTTCCCATCAAGAGGAGCGCCCTCGGAAAGTTACCTCATCTCGCAACCGCCAGGAGTACGCGCCGCAACTTTACGGTATGATATACGCATCGCCGACCAATCAGTAAATAACTTTGACCTCGAGCGCGAGGCAAGGGACCCCGCACGCTTTGGAGTGGCCTGTTTATTGCTGGTTTGATGCTCCGCGCAAGTGGGTGATAGGCGGAGCATTTTTATAGTGTGTTTATGATATTCATCATGCGATCTCTCTGTATTTGTAAATGAGGTGAGACGATGCACTCCTCGTGTTACGACACGTTTGATGCCCTCTGAACTGTCAGCTCTTGCCTCTGTGAGTCGCAAACTACATTTCATGTTTCCGGAACTAGCATTTAGGGATAGAGAGAAACACTAGACCACGATCTATCTCCATCAAAGCAAAACCTATCAATGGTAATCGTGTCTATTCAGCGAAGGCAGTGCATTGTGTTTTAATTGGAACAACACGGAAACAATAGTGATTTGTGAAATGAAAACCACAACACAAGGAATTAAATTGCAGATTTCGATTTGTAAGGTTCAGTGAATCTCGCGATACCACTCTTAGACGCCTTCTATCCATCATTTATTAATCACTACTAAGTGAAATGTGGAACCTCTATGCTTTCCGTGCCAATAATTATTTCTAATAGTTTAGAATTAGATGTTCGTAATAACGTTTTTATTCCCATGTCAGAATAATAAAGAATAGGTATCCGAGTACTTCAAGTACGGCGATTTTAACTTTGTTCCTACTTCGTACGAGTGAGAAAACTATATAGAAAAACCACTGTCAACGAGTATCAGGAACGGCTGTCTACAATAAAATAATATAATAGACTTAAATATTATTTAAAATATTCTACAGCAACAAAATGCATATGCGACTTAAAGAAGATGAAACAAAGAATCTCACAAAGACTATAAAAACTGTTTTTGAATTACGTTTTATTAATTAAATAATATTATTTTCAATCTGAACATAGGCTACAAGAATTACAACGTTATTGTTATTTATTGAAAGCAATTTCCTCTAATCCCAATTTGCATTACATTGACCTTCTTCCATATTTTTACTTCACGTTGTACTAAATCACTACAATTTATCTTTAACTTCTTTGTCTTATATATTTCTGTTTTTCTTTTACAGGTTCTTTTGTCTGAGTGTTGATATTAAATAAATGAAAAAGGCGAGAAAGTAAAAAGTCAGTCTAAAACTTTTGATTAGATTAGATTTCATTAGATCTGAATAGTCTGGCTTTAATCATTTCTTGTTCTTCCCATCAGAGAAAATTACAGAACATATCAACGCTACAAATAGTGAGCAAGATCGCGGGAAGAAGCGAATGGAAAGGTAACGTCGACGGTTGGCCGACGACGCCAGTCCCCGCCCTCTGCAGGGCTTACAGGCAGCATGGCCTCCGACTCGGGGCGACTTTATCGGGGTCTCGCGTGTCCAAGAATCTTATGGCGCACAAGCATATTTTTTTCACCTCTCCTCCCAGCCCTTTTCTTTCCAAGCAGTCCGAAGTCGCTCGCTCTGCAGACGAATGCTCGTTTCATTAACTGCGGTAACTTTGTTGGCGTTTTCGGTGATTGAAGGAAATCGAGGTAACGCAATCTGACGTGTTAGCGCGAATGGAGATGTCGGGGCGAGAACGTGATGTCTTCGTTATTTTCGCCTGGTTGACAATCTGCACGCCACATTCGCAATGCTTCGTGTACCTTTTGTTCCAATCTTATTTTATCCAAGAAAACATAAGGAATATTTTAATTAAAAAAACTACTTTGAACAATAATTTGACAAAAACTGCTCAATCATAACAAAATGCATATTCGCATAAATGCATAAATGCATATTCGCGCAATGACAGACAGAGTTTCAATCACATTAATACATTTGCGACTAGCGTTCTTGTAAATAACCGCCTGAATTAGATTGCTATGAGTATTTCATGATGATTTGAGAATTAAAAAAAGGTCCAAAGGAAAATGGAGTTCCAACTTTGACTTGCAAATTCGCTGCTCAAATACGTAACTATACACTGTCTAAAATGTATACTGATAATGATGTACCACATTCATTTGCCATTACTGAGCAAATGCGAGTAGGGTTTATATATTTATGTCTTCCCCTTTCCTGGTCAGAAGATAAGCGTTGTGGTTTTCTATTGCCTTCCGATGCATGATATTGGAAGTGATCGTGGCAGATCATGACGGAACGCAAATGATTATGAATTAGACGCTGATTTAGGTAGGATATGTGGTGGAATGAAAAGTCGACTACGACACAATCATATAGTGAAATCATCAGTACCTGTCCCGTACACGAACAAGCAGACTTCAGTACCGCATACTTTGGCGCTACTCCAACCTTCTGCTTCACCAAGGTCTCTTAAGTGCGTGTTTTTTTATGGACGAGTAGTTTCTCCATTGATTTATGTTGAATTAGGTTGATAAAAAATATAGCATTTGAATGATTTGATGAATATTTGTGTTTCTTGAATGTGAAATAATGGGATGTCACCCTGCTCTGGCACTAAAAGATAAACTTAATGAAAATGTTAAACGTTCATGATGAAATTCGTTAAGTTTTTATGTCTACTGTGGAGTATTTGAAAAAATGTAATGAAAAGTTAATTGAAGCAGTAACCTATACGGTTTTTCCATTGTAAACTTTATTTAAATTATCTTAAGGATGTTCAAGCGATGAGGAGGCAAGTTTAACGATACGTGGAGAAGTAAGAAAAGAACAGGAAAATAACTTGATGGGCAGTGAAGAAAATGAGAAAAAAGAGAAGTCGCGAGAAGGACAATGAGAAAGGGCCGAAGAATAAGGATGAAACCATAATAGAAGGGAAGAGGGTCAATGTCTTGAAGAAAGTCATTATCCCTTGCGGTTTCTCAATCGGATTTGGAGAAGTAACGGTGGCGATAACTGCATCAGCACAAGGATAAGGATGACGGGCTTTTAATGGAAATAAACATGAAAGAGAAAACGTATGAGGTTCTGAACCTTTTACATTGAGTGATCACGATTTCAATTTGCTACGAAGTGACCACGATCGTAAGTGTACACAGAAATGAGGCAAGTGGCGTGGCGCGCTGCACAGTGAATAGTCCAATCAATAATCTGAATGCAAAGCCCTCCAGAAGAAGGCCGGCCACGAGCAGACGTGCACGCAGCGTCTCGGCGGCCCACGCCTTGCCGGCGGTCGTGGTGCATTATTTGGAGTCGTGCGGGCACCCCGGCGGCAGGTGGGGGCGGAGGGGGGCTTGGGGCAGTTAGCGATCGGTGGAAACGGGCGTGTGGGAGTCGGGTGGTCAGGTGGGCGGCAGGGAGGGAAGGAGGACGTGGTGGGTGTGTCGCATGGAAGGTGGATGTCGGAGTGAGGGTCTTCGAGGCAGTTGAGAAGCGGGGCGAGTGTGCCGTGGGTGGGTGGCCGACCGACCGGGCGGGCAAGCACCGAGGTGGGAGGGGAGCGGCAGAGCGCCTTGCCGTCGGGCAAGGCGAGAGGGGGAAGCGGCGAGTGGTGGGGTCGGAGGGGGCGGGGCCGGGCAGGCCCTCGGAGTCGGAATACGTGGGTGGAACGCAGCAGGCCACTTCGTTCCGGGCGCGCAGCGTCGCGGCGGCGGACCGCGGGCGCCCGGGGCCTTGGCAGCGAGGGCGTAGCGCTGCCGGACCCAGACGCACGCGGCCACGGGGCGAGACAGAATCTAGAATAATGAGCGGACGTTCGGGTGGCGGGCAGCGGGCGACGGGAGGCGGCGGTGGGCGGCGGGCGAAGGGCAGCGGGCGACGGGCAGCGGGCAGCGGGCAGCGGGCAGTAAACGGCGGGCGGCGGGCGGCGGGCGGCGGGCGGCGGGTGGCGGGCGACGGACAGGGGCGGGCGGCAGGCGGCGGGCAACAGGCGACAAGCAGCGGGGGCCGGTCGACGAGGTGGCCAGCGACGGCGAGGGCATGGGCGGGGCGCGGATGAGGGCGACGATGCTGTGGTGGGCGGAGGAGAATGCGGGGGCGTTGGAGAGGAAGCGGCTGCGAAGATCACAGAGGACGGTGAGGAGCGTGAGATGGGCTCACGCTGCTCTGTCGAAAAACGAAGAGATGAGCGGCTGTGGTGCGCGCTTGCCAGGACACACCAGTCGCGAGTGCGATCGAGGAGTATACAGCCATTACATACGTACAAACATTGTTAACTATATGTGATAGTAAAGAAACAGTTTCCTAAATATGAAAAAAATAGTTAAGTGCTGAAAATAAATATAAAAAATGAACAGAATACCGACTTAAATGTCGCATTATACAATGTGAGTAATTTCCATGGTAAAAATACAGCGTGTTCCTTTCAATATTACGAATAATTAATTCCTCTGTCGTTTTGTTCTCAAAAGCACAAATATCCGTTGGAAATGTTTTGCTTGTCCTTTGAATTACATGGAAGACTGCATCTCGTCGAGTTATATCAGACCCAACATCTGCGTCATGAGTGACACTGGCACGCTCCGGATATCATTTGCACGTCCGGGACAACGTCTCGCAATTTTTGAACTTCGTTCACAGGGAAACCGACAGACATTTTTCGTGCTCCGGTTCGATAAGGCACTCCATTCCATTAATTAATTTCAAATTTGTGTTTACCTTTATTTGATCTGTTCAAAGTAGGTTTTCTCTCCAGCGATTTTATGCGCTGTACTTACCGATTTGACTCATCACATGGACATATTTTTGAACGTAATGGAACAACAGAGACCGCCGACAAACTGATGCGCAGTAATGAAGTTTTTCTCAGCAAAATGACATAAACAGTTGCTCATGGCATTGAGGAGAACACACTGGCGTGTTCTCGTTTACAACCTCAATGACTCATCCTTTATATATAAAACTGCACATAAATGCATCCTCTGTATATACAAGTAACTAATTATTATCACTGTCGCTCAAAGCACACCACATGATCTGACAATGATAACATGAGCGAAGTAGAGTTCAGTAGACATTTGCGGTGAGGGCGTATCTAAAAAGTGTCGTTGGCGATATACTTGTTATATGTGATGAAGAAAATATCTACTTTACATCTATTCGTATATCTATGCATCTATTCATCTTATGAAGAGAATATCATCTCTACATCTACTCAGTCGAAATAATATTGATAAAGAAAGTAGTAGATTACGCGAGATGTCTGCTAGAGTGCTTCGAGAAATGTGTATAAGGGAGGGATGATTGGAAGGACCGTACACATAAGTGGGAGTTCAGTGGGAAATACGTGCCGGACGCGTGGGATGATCTGACATTTCAAAACAAATACGGGAATCGCATATTACTCGAGATACAAGGATGAAGATGTGAAAAAATGCTGCAGTAGGCGTTGTTAAAAGAACAAACAAAGCACATACTGTAGGCAAGATAGTTACGGAGGCAAGACTCTTGTGACGAGTATGATGTCTTCAAGGACACGTGAAGAGAAACAACTAGTAATCAAATGACGTGTGAGTGAACAAGAACATGCAGGATACTGTAACAAAGGACGCGGACACGGAATACAGAGGCGTAAATGACAGAGGTGGAAGTGGATAATACGGGCTAGAAGACCTTGTAGCAAGAGAGAAGTGTAATGAAGATGGGGCTGTGGTGATAGGCTGTACTGTCTGGCGACGTAGGTCGAGAGAGAAGTCTGAGGACATGCGAAGGGTGCGCGGAGGACCGAGGACCGTGGGGGGCAGGCCGCGCTTCTCGTGTCTCGCGCCCCAGCCGCCCCCAACTCTACCTCCTGTTTACGAGTGTTGGTGGTGCGAGAAGGACCACTTCAGTAAGCGACGTACCGTCGCAATACGCAGCTCGCACCCCGGCCGACGCACCGCGTGCTTTATGCCCGCGCAGCGAAAGAGCGCGCCACTCCGCGCGGCGCCACGCCGCGCCACGCCACGCTGTGCCACGCCACGCCATACCGCGCCTTCATCGCCTCGAGCTCCCAGCGGGCTACGAAGCTGCGAGGGTCTTAAACCCAACAACTTCTATTTACTTTGTACTGGAATAATACACGCTGGGCCCAAAACACGCGCACTTTTCTAATGTGCTTAGTAGCGAGGAAGAGATGACGGTTGTTCACCGCGCGACGCCGGGACGCCAGCAGACAATATGCAGCAGGCGTCGCGCGACAAGCGGCGTACGGCAGGTGCGAACACAGTTCATTGGCTACTTCCATCATGTCTCCCGCGCCGGGGAATGTTATCTCATCTAAATAGGACAAAGCGAAAATAAACGGACTGACGAAAGTGACGTAATTTCGCTGAATGGAATGCGAAACAAACAGGAACAAATGTTGCTACGACAGCACAAACTTTCTCGCATTATTTCTTACGTAAGGTATTTTCAAAAATTCAATAAAACGAGTAGTTTTTGCGAAAATTTAAGTGAAATTATAAAAAATAAAAAATAAACAAGGTATTCTAAAAACGGCTTGAAATAGTTCATTAATTTTTAGCTCGAATAGAGCAAATTTAGCGTAATAGTGTTGCATAGATCAGATTTTAATTAAAATCACTAAAATCTCGATAATCACTCAAGTTCAACTTATTTTTTCCTGCGACGAAAGCACGTAATTCGAGAGTCTATGAGCATAACTTAGAATCTCAGTCCGGAAAAGTATTGTTTGCAAGTTGGAAGCAAATTTGGGGAATCAGCTAGCATTTTTTTAAATAAGTTGCGTCTTTTAGGCAACACCACCCTTTAGACTTTTAGGGGGCATCGAGCTTATATACATTGGAGTAATCCTCCGTTAAGTCATTTGCCGACTGTCCGTAACGTCACAGTCAGTCGATGCCTTTTATCCCCTCGGCCAGGGGCTCGTCGCCATTAGTAACCGTTCTCAGACGGTCACACATCTGGGAATCCGTGGTTTCTCGAAATGCTTAACTTCCGTGTTTTCGAGGAGAGTAGTTAAGCAATTCGAATAACGACGCCTGCAAGACAGTACTGTTACGTTTTTCGATGAGGTAGAAAAGAAAATATGCATATTAATATGATTATATGTTAATATAGTTAAAGGATTTTTTAAACTCGAGAGACAATAGGTATAGTTTCCTCTGAAGGGAATTCTCTCTAGGCTCCTGGAGTCAGTTATCGCATTCTATGCTGCGTGTTTATTTAATTAGAAGTAATTAACATATTTATTCAAATTGTAGTTTTAAACCACCCTGTAGATTAATAATTCTTAGTTTGAAGCTCAAGGGTAGCGAGCACATAGAACAGGGACTACCAAAGCTCACAGATGCCACACACCATGCTCACACCAAGCTCACAGATACAGAACAAAATCTAACATTGTCTGGAAAGAGTAGGGCAGGGAGGATGATATTCATCTCTTCGTTCAAAATTAAACCATGAAGGGTAAAATTGAACGCGTGTGGCACTAATTGAAATAATTTGAAAATTATTACATTTCTAATCAGTTTCTGCTGTTGCGACCCAGCTCAACAAGGCTCTCTCTTCCTTCTCTAGATTCCCGTTAATCAACGAAATTCATCCCCGTTTCCATGGTTTCATATTCTTCTAAATGACTGACAAAACGACTATATTCACCGTATATGTGATACTACTGCGCATTATATGGTGATATCACTATATCACGATATAATCTAATTCTGTTATCATCTGCTGAACAAGAAAATATAAAAAAATACAGAAAGAAACGTGTCTAGTATTTCATAACATATTCCTACTCATCCATATCGTACAATAATTATCTTATCAGAGAAGCAAATAATAATTTTCTATTTAAAGGGAATATTGCGAGTTATTTGTCATTGTGACATCGTTATCGACTAATTCTAGTCAAAGAACAATATGATTTTCCCTTAACATTATTTTACATACCGGAAAATGAACCTACTGAAACACCGCAATTTCACTTTTGATTGTGAATATCCACAGATCAGGTCCGATCAGGCTGAAACTAATAACTATTCATTAAGGTTTCGATCCATTTGACATTCAATCGGCAAAATTGTGAGAATTATAAGCATCATTAGAGTAAATTTTCTCCTCAGCTAACACAAACAACAACAATTAAAGCAATTATCGCATTTAATGAAATCCTAACGATCGGACCTCTATTAGCAATGTTTCGAATGCACGAATATGCTTAATGAGTTCAATCAATTATCATCATTTGGTGCAACGTAGCAGAACTGTTGAAACCTGAAGTTGTAACTTTGTATGGTAAACGAGAGGGGTGGCGATTCTGGAGATCAAGGAATTGAGCGCAGGTTATAGTATTCCCTCACAGGAATATTATAATATGAGCACAATTAAAGAAAACATCTGGAGTTGCAAGAAATTATGCGCTGATAAATTTCCCTGTATAAAACGTAGCATTTTAATGCTTATCGGGGAAAAATAAAAATGTTTGGTGGTAATTTTTTCTTTAATTCCGTAATAGATTGCACGTTCAAAATTTCCGCAATTGCATCGAAGGATTTGGGATATAAATATTTTAAGAATACGAAAACTTACAAAAATGTTGTAAAAATTATTTTAGAACAGAATTTTTCCAGAAACCGTAATTGTTTAAGGAATGAAAACTTTTATGTCTTCATAATATATAACTAATAATTAAATTCAGTAATTGTAACAGAATTTAAAAAAGAGAAAATATATTTTACATATATATTGTATGTGTTGCTTAAGTTACGAGTCACGGAGACAAATTATGATGCTGAGAATGTGCCAACATTAAATTGCTCTACGAAGCTGTAAGACCATCGTATCCAAATACAGAGACTGTGCCGGAAATAGTAGCTCATAAAGCAATTCAGAGTAGTGACGGTGAGATATTTCTTCTCTTTTCACGGCATACATTTGTAAGCGCAACTGCGCTGTTGCCGCGCGAGCCGCACATAAATTTATTGGCTTATCATCCTCCTCCTCGGCGAGTTAAAACAACCCTGGGTGGCACAGACTCAAGGGATACATTAGAAAACTTGGTCAGGGAAAACGAACGATTCAACTGTTACGTATTGTATTGTGGAATGAAGATATCATTGATAATGCGAAAATACGAGCACATCCTTTCCGCTACTGACAGAATTGCAACTCCTTCAGGAAGAAGTTGGTTATTGATAAAGGCGAACTACATTCAGCGCGAAATGAGCGGATGTGTGACGTTGTCTACTTATTACCATTTACGTTAAAAGGAAAATGTCGATGAAACCACTTCCAAGAGATCGAGCATTCAATTCAAAATGTAGCTGGTTTACAATAAACTCATTTTATATCATTCACAATTATTTTAGACTTAAATTAAAACATATTTCTTACATTTTGTCTTAATCGTGTAATTTGCTAGGTTCCCAGAATTAAACTTTTATGAGGGCCATAATAATGGGCATTAATTGCCACTATCATGTCAATAACCAATTATTTTTAATCTATTGTACTATTACATGAATATATGGACGTATTTAATACGATAAATATACACAAAGAGATGTAGTAGCAGTTACTGGCGTACCTGTTTTGTTTTGAGGTAGAGGTTCCGGTAGTGGGTGAACGGCCCTGATGATTATTCCTGCATCAGTGTGTGGAATGAACTAACAAATATATCGCCATCTCTTGCAATACCTTGACAATGTCATATGGTTGTTCTTGTAGTGCTAATAGTTGGGAGTTCAACACATTAATAATTAAAATCATCGAAGTACAAAAATATACTGAAAATGTATATTCCTCATTTGTGGACAATCCCATGTTAACACATTCTTTCCGATATCTCCGGTATACATTGAACATATGAAAATACATAATTTCGTTGCACTATTTTTTTTCTTGTGCATGCATTTAGGCGTCAATATTAAATGGAAACGCACAACACACATATTTTTCTTCGCAAATTTTACAGGATGTTATTCAACTACTAAAAGTATTTACTGACCTGTTAATTAGATGCGAAGTTATTAGTAAGAGGTGCTTGTGCTCTTATTTTCCAAGGACATTTTTCGTTATTGCGCTTGCAGTCATGTAAAGACGATTTATGTCATTATAAAACTAATATTCTAGGTTTGTCTTTTCGCAAAGATGTTTTAATCCATTACGTTTGAAACAGTTTTTGCAAGAGACATTTAAAAAATTAAATATATTTGTGAAACCTACAGAATGCACATGCTGGTACTTTCGGTGAAGAGTGCACAACTTCCGAATCGTGACAGTAGGAGGCATACTCGAAGCAAGTGGCTACAATTCGTAAATCCAGAATTCATGATTACTATCCATTTTTATTGTGTTTTCTGTTGGAAAACTGAACTACCACTGGATTGAGCTGTTTGAACTGTTAACGAAGATATTTACTAAATTATACGTTGGACAAATTCTCTGATAATCGGAAAGAAAAGAAAGATAACCTCATGCTGAAATGAAAACATAGGAGAGGAACACGAAAAACAACAAAATGACGTACCAGTAAATTAAAGAAATCGAAAAAAGGGAAACAATTGAAACGACACCAAAAATTAAAATAAAACATCTTCATAAATATTACAAAAGGGCGAAGGAATCAAGAAACGAGTAAAGGAGAACTTCGGCACTTGCGCCCAGAGTCCGCATCATTCACGAGCGTCGCTGGTGGCATCGCTTGGCCCGCGCGCGGCGCCTTGTCCCTCATGCCGACGCAGCGGCCTCGCAGCCAGCAGTCGCCGCGAGCGGGCACGGGGGCGGGCCGGGGGCGGACCGGGTGAGGACGCGGGGGCGGGACCGGCCTCGGGGCCGGGGCCGTGGCCGGGGCCGGTGCGGGCGGGGGTGCGGCCAACCAATCCGCTCTCCTTTTTGCGGGCGCCGGAGGCGGATTGCGGTGGATCGACGAGCGGCCTGTGCGGCCGGCGCATCGCCCTTCCCTGCCCCGCCCCCGCCCCCGTCCCCCGCCCGCCCGCGCCGGCCGCCCCCGCGCTCTCCGACACCGACCGGGCCGCGATCCCAACTTCAGCGCGCTCGCGGCAGCGGGGAAGCAATCCATCAATTAAACACATCCCGAAATACTGCGTGAAATCTACACGTAACCTCGATTTTCGATTAGAGTCGTTAATGACTTGTCGCGTGACCGGCTTTCAGGGGAGCTGGCGGGCTGGGCGCGGCGCGCCGCGGCCGCCGCCCCCTGCCCTCCGCCCCGCCCATCACGCGCCGCGCCTGACAACAGCGAGGCGCAGCGGGACGCCGAAGAGACGCCGCTAAACGCGCCAATGCAATCCAAATTAGGCGTCGCACTTAGCGTCTCGGCCAACTTGATAACAAGTGAATTATTAATCACGCAGACATTAGGCTTCCTCGCCGCCGGGAACGCTTTTTTACCTCGCCTATAATGGCGACTCGCCCCCGCGTAGCTGGCGTTCAGACGACAGAGGCGCGCTAGTCCATTCCGCGGCGTGTCCCCGCGGGTACTCCGCCGCCATTGCCAGCGTCATCACCCACGTTCGTGCAGACAAGCCGTTGCCCCTCCGCTGGTTTCGCCTTCGCTCCGTTTTCACTGCTCGCACACACCCCTCCGCACATCGCCACCTCCGCTGCTGCTTATTCCTCTTCCACCTTCCATCCCCGCCGACGCATCCCCGCACCTCCCCCTTCCCCCGCGGCGCCCTGGACGCAATGGCCTATATATTGCTTGGCCGTCGCAATCAGCCGGCCACACCGGCGTCCAACTCGGAAACCCCCGGCGGCTTTTAGCCAAACAAGGTTTTTGAAAGTCTAATGTACTGCAAACGCTGCTGGGCGGGGCAGGGAGAGGTGGAGTGGGGAGGAGAAGCGACCGGGGGTGGATAGCGTGTGTCCGCGCCGACACCGACACCACCAACGTGTTGGTGGTTGTAGCGGCACCGTGCTGTCACAGACTTTACTATCGAAACCACTGTAACCTCTGGCATTTTCAGAGCCACCGCCAATGAGGACATTACTGTCAACGTGATCCCTACCACAGCCACCGCACTGACCCTACCATTTGTTCAGCGCCAATGCGTGATTCTCTGAGCCTCTGTACCTGTGGAAACAGGCACTGGCGCTCGCCATTCTCTCGTGACCGCCATTAGCGTACTCGCGACAGCGTCTCCCAACTCCGTCCCCTTGGCGTCGCCATCCGCGCCGTTCCACACCACTCCGCCCCGCTCCGCACCGCACCGCACCGCACCACGCCTCCCAGCCGCGCAGTGCGTGCGCCGCCGCACAGCCGCGTGCGCCCCGTGGGCAATCACCCCCGCGCGCACGCGGCCGGCTGTCTGACGCCCCAGAGCGCACCCCCGGGACACACCCGCTCATTATCATACAGGGTGCCTGGCGCCTGCCGCTTGCCACCCCGCCCTCCACTGCTGCGCGCAGTTCCATGCGCTCGCTCCCAGGTTCCTCTGCGCCCCCTTCCCACTCACTCCCCGCCCGCTCCTTCGTTCCCACCCCGCTCTCTCCTCACTCCCTCCCCGCTCCCTCCGCGCTCCATTCTTCTCCATCCCCGCTCCCTGGCCGATCCCTCCCCGCCTCTCCCCGCTGGCTCCCCCCAGCTCCCCACCCGTTCTCCCGAGTTCCCCACCCACTCCATTTTCCACGTTTCACTCTCCACGTTCATTCACCATCTGTTTCCCGGTTGTTCTCCACCTGTTCCCCGCTCGCTCCATCCGCGCCTCTGCATTACTCCAGCGACTTCTCCCACCCACCCCTTCAGCCCACACCGTCCCCTGCGACTGTCTCCTCCGCCTTGGCCACCTTCCTGTTACCCTCACGGCCGTCTCGACAGCCCAGAGACCCGTCGCTCCCCGCTTCCCCCCAGCGCAGGGCGGCCCCGTACCTCCTCGCTCGCGCCCCGCCCCCTCGCCCTTTCCACGGACCCACGCGTGCTCCCCGCCCGTGACTCTCCGCCCCCTCCCAGCGCCATCGACCTGGCGCGAGGTGCTCCTCGCATTAACAATGGAAGGCGCGCGACGGCCGACGGCCTCCGCTCCGCGGAATCTCGATATCGACGCACGAATTTTGTCAGATGACAGCGCGCGCCGAGCCGGTGCGGCGATGGGGTCAATTAGGGGATTCGGGTGGATACCGTATCGAGCGCGCACGGCTTTAAAGAAGCGCGTGCATAAGTCATGAGCCAATGGGGCCGAGAATTAGAACGGCGGCCGCTACGAGGAATATGGCCGATTGAAGAGTTTGCGACATTTGTCCATTCAACCTACATAGATTTAATCTGAATGCATGAGTGCAAACCAATGGCCAGTGCGATAAAGTAATGATCGCCTTCATACTAAATATTGTTGTTGTGATGCTTTCTTATCAAAATTATTATGAAACATTTTTGCTTCTATCATCGTTTGAAAACGAAAGAAATTAATTAGTTTACAACCATATTCTAAATGATCTACGTCGCATAAATCACATTCTAAATTTATCTTTCTTTGTCCTATTCATCTCTTTCAAAGGGCTACCCACACTTTTGCCTGCGTGATGTGCCAAACAAAGGCCTCTTCATCGAATGACAGAACGGCGAGTCCATTAAATGTGTTTGCAATGTTATGGACAACAGGGCCAATTAGACACACTGGTATGTATGCCCTTGACAAATACCTCTTTTTGTAGCTCCATCAAAAACCTTTCGTTGTGTCATTACTACAGGGTAAAATGTAATACAAATGATGCATTTGTGGATTGGTGTATCTTAAGAGTTCTACTAACAAGTAAATATATCCGAATGAAATGTTGACTGTGATTCTATTAGGACTAGTGACTTTCAGATTATTTACTTCGTTACGCACATTACGTCCACCAAACTTCTGCGAACGACTACTCTCAAAACCGTACAAGTCCGGCAGGATCGCCTCGACTGATTATTTTGTGTTTCCGGGAGCGTCAACGACTAGCGCAATTAATCCTGTAAGTGTAATGCATGTTTTATTACGAGAAATGGTGGTGAACTCCCCCATGGATGTCAAAATTAGGCACCGACCTACACGTTAACTTGACGGCTTTTCTCCATCCAGCGATTTCCCACTGGTGGGGCACCGACCCAACTGGTACAAACTCCAAGTTCCCGTCATGTGTGGTTGTGTAGTGCATGTAAATGAAAGTAAGGGGTGTACAGAGAACATGGAAGAGAAAAGGAAGATCGCGTGCGGTTGGTGGCCCGATTGTTAGGGCACTACTCCGGCATTCGGATGGTGTTGATCGGAGAAACTACGGAAATCTACCGACCAGAGGAACCGACTGCTGGGATTCTCCTCCCGCAGCGGCTGAATTCTACCTGGCTATCTACCGTCTGTCAACATTTTTGGCATCGTCTGGACTGGAACCCTGGGGTCTTGTGGCTAGAGGCACTGCAGAGACATCTGTTGATGCCTCGAGAAACTTCAGGACGTCGGGGTCGCCTCGAATATTCGCCCTTGTTCCTCGTACACAACGGATCTCAGCCAGGGGTGACTCGGATAACCCTCCGTCAGAGGGGCAATCGCTTCAGGCCTTCGCTCATTGTCATTCTTTTTGCTTCCTCTCGGCGCCCCAATCTCGAATTCAGGCATTTCAGGAGCGTCGAACGGAACTGCACACCTCCTTTTCACGACTCTTTTATTTTTATCAAATTGAGACAATGATACCCATAATACGGAGCTCTTTAGAATATGAGTATCGAACATTAAGAAGTTTCTATCGGTTTGGCTCCAACGAGGAATTGTGAATCAATGTCTACTTCGTTTTATTTACGTGAGACAGTTAAAACGAGTAGAAGTAGAAAGAAACCACTACAGCCCCGTGGAAAAAAGACAGTTGTTGAAAAATACCTAGAGTTAATTAAGAAATTCTGCAAAGTTAATTTTGGTCACAAAACAGTGATGTTACGAAAACAACTTCTTAGCTACTCCTCGAGGAGTGAATTTTTATGGTGATATGGTTTTCCGATCGTGATATCTAGTGTTGATACGAACGGCTATACCAACTTTTCTACTTTCAGCTGTAATGAATTTTTTTGTAGTTGTATGCTATTTTGGTGTGAAAACTTCAGAAAACACCACAACAGCATACAAGATGTAGCAAGCAGCTTGTTCGGCGGTTCAGATGACAGTTTGACTTAGTCGCCTTGAACGTACTTACGTAATAAACGACAATGCTGCAATGATTCTGTAGAAAGTGGTGATTTTCGTTAGAAAAAAATATTCTGAGGCCCCGATAACGAAAAAGTGAACAAATCATTTTCCTACAAGTCCACTTAAATTATGTGTGTATTTTATATACTCTGTATCGGGGCAATACACGTCAATATTGTCAATAAAGTCAACCACCATATAATTCCTTCACGTAAACAAAAGAAAGAAGCCACCGCTTGGTATGACACGACGATAAAACGAATTCATTAATATTGATAAAGGTGCTACTGGGAGTGACAGGAAAATTTGCAAGTGCAGCCGCAGTCGCAGTCGCATCGTCGCCGGCGCCCTCTTCGCTTCCGCCACCGCAACCAGCACCACCGTCGCCGCCGCCGCCGCCCCCGCTCCCAGCGCCAGCTCCACATCGCGTGAATTGCTGAGCTCGTTAGGATTCGCAGACTTTCGCGTCAGCACAGCGAGGGGCGAGGGCGCGAGGGGGGAAGGAAGAATTGGCGCGAATGCGGCCGGGCTTTCGCTAATTTTCAGCCGATTCAAAACAAGGATTTCTCTGGAGAGGCTCCGCGTGGGCTTTTTGCGGGGCGGAGAAGAAGCGGCTCCGCTCCGCATTCGAATTTCGTGCAGATGAAGAGTTGCGTAATGCTCAATTTCACAGAGAAGGCGATATTACAGCACATAAATAAACTATTTTTTAATACCACCCGATGTTTCATTTTTCCCTCTCATTGTTTGCTTTTCATTTCGGATGCATGTAACTCTGTTACTTACTACTTTGAATATATTTTATTAGTACGCTTTTCATTAAAACCATGTAACATAAAGAAATTTAAATAATAATGCAGACTGGAACTGGAATTAATAAATCTCAAAACATTGAAAGCAATTCGAGAAATTTACTTTTCATAGCAAGACAGTCATACGGTCATTGTTTCAAATTGAAATGGATATCAACTGCAAAAACCCTACTGGAATCGAGAAAGCAGATATCTGTACTGAATGTCTGATCTTACCACGGTAACCAAATTCATTTAGGTGGGTTACGGATTACATTATTGAATACAATAGTAGCTGAATATTTTTTCGTAAAATTGTCTTTTAGGGGCATGAGGTGCATATTTAATGAAATATATTATTCAAGAACACAGTATATATGATTTAATTAATATATTAATATGTAATGATAATATTATCACTTCACAATTTAAAATATTTCTGTCACTGAAGTTATTGAGTTATGTAATAGTGACATTATGTAATCTTGAAACTTCTCATTACATATAATGGCTAAAAAAAGGCGCACGATTCACGACCAGGGAAGAAATGTCGCCTAAATTAATTTACTTTCAAATAATTGTCAGGTGGCAGCATTCGTGGACGGAGATACATAAAAATCTGCATGTTTTAACTTCTGTTGTTTACTCATGCAAATATTGCTGACGGAAACTGAAGTCTCCTGAAACTCAATAAAGATTTAAATGTTTTTCCACTGGTTATTTGGTTAGTCTATTCCCACAAATTTAATAATCACAATTCTTTGAGAGAAAGACAAGTAATTAATATTTATAAGAAACAAAAACAGTGAAATATACATTCCCAGTTCATTCGTGCAATGCTATTGGCTTCACAAACACTGAATACCTGGAAGGTACAGTTCTCGCTATAAAAACGTAGTGTATTTGAAGTGGAGGTGTAGCGTGGCGCAATGGCCGTTTATAATACGCACCCGACGATGTGACAAGGGAACATTAAAGGCAGAGAATGCTGTATGTTTTCGATTAGCGCCGCTCTCACTTCCTGCAAAAACGTCCACTTCAGCTCGGTCTCAGCACTCAGTAAAACGAATTGCCCCATCGTCTTAATCGTCATATATTGGTTAGAATCAAATACGAGGTTTCTCTGATATAGGTCAAGTCTTGATCGGTATTTGCTATTCTGTATATCGACACCAACGAGTGGGCACTGTTTTCATATTGAAGAGCGTTGTGCTGCCTAGAAACCAGGTCAAGTGAAAATCTGACAAATTATTTACCAAAGCGAATTTAAAGAAAGGACAATTTGAAGAGTCGATATCCGTCACATATGTCGTGTGCAATGCAATATAGTAAGAACATATTCAAGAGATAAACAGCGTAACTCGTTCAGTTTCAACAAGTAAATCTGTTTACAGTGCATGATTCCACAAATATTTTAAAACTGCAAAAAATGGGTAGTTTTTCAATTGTTGACAACTTTGAAGAAAAGAAAAATAGTAGCAGTTAAATAATAACAGTGTTAAACAGTGAAAAAATGTGGTTACCTGATCTATTTAATTTATGTCCGAGATGCATTCTATTTACATCAATAAATGTGTTTCCCTTTCTTGTTTAATTCTTAATTTTACTACGTGATCTTAAATACATACTAATTTCCCACACGTAGTAAATGTGTATATCTCTCTCAGCGCAGAAAATAAACACTTAAATAATATACACGTAACTAGGTCAATGAAGTGAAGAAGAAGATAATGTTTTTCAAAGATTGCTCATTAGGGTGTTAACAGCTTAAAATGAAGTTTGTTCCATGAAATAACAATTTGATTTGAATTAGAAAGGTATGCATACTCAAAAATTAGTTTAGAGTTTAGAGGCCTTACTTAAACTTAGGTTGTCGTACGGAAATCAATCAAATTAGCTACAAAATGTTACTTGATCAATGCTTGTAAATTACAAGAAATAATGAATGAAATATCAATTATTAAAAATATAGTAAGGTTTTTATACTAAAAATTATTATTGTATAATTGTGAAATATACTTATAAGTAGCTACATCGTTAATAACAGTAAAACAATTAGATATAATGCAAAACGTGGGTGAGTACTCATATTTTCGTACGAAATCTGTGAGCTTTCGTTTTCTAGAATAATAGAGGAAATTCATGAATATTTGATTTTTTTGTTTCCATGTTTGATAAGTTAATATTCGATTCTCACAACTAAAACAATAAATTTAAAGAAAGAAATTTAGTTTCACCAATAATCTATATTTTGCTTCGGATTCAGAAGAGGAAATAATTGCCGAGAGGTGGCGACATGTTATTAGAAAAAGCCTGCAAATTTGCAAACTACTTTCAATGACGGTCAAACTAGGAAACCACATCATTTCTCGCCTCTTCACCCGCATCTCATTCCCGTCGGCAAGAGCCGGAGGCGAAATCACGCCCAAGTCAGGTCTCGAACTCTTGCCCAAATCCACGACCTGTCCGCAATCAACTGCCCCCGCAGTCGCTTAGTGGGCGTCGGGAGGGACAAAAAACGCGAGGGCGTTCAAAAACAGAGGGCGCGCGTTCGTCCGGCATCTGGCAATCGATGCGGCGCGTGAGGCAGACGGGAAGGCCCGCGGCGGCGAGGGCGGCGGCGAGGGCGGCGGCGAGGGCGCTGGTGGCGAGGACGGCGGAGTGTGCCGTGGTGGCGTGGGCGGAGGAGGGGGTGGGGCGGCGGTGCCCGGGCAGCGGGGCCCCGGTGCGGCGCCGCGCCGCGCCCGATCGACTGCCGTTTCGATCGGTGGGGCTGCTGAGCGGGCGCTGAGCCGTCGCCACTCCCACGCGCCCCGCGCCGCCCAGCGCCGCCGCCCCACGAGACCTGCGCACGCTCATCTATATATAACTCCGGATTGACCGCCACAGATATTTGTCGCTCAGAATTGAACGCTGCCACCAGGCATTGAGGTTTGGCGCTAATTCAATATGCCCATCTCTCCCATGAAGCCGGTTTCTGGCCTGAGTGGGAGGGGCACCCAAACAGTTTTCTTCCACATTCTGAATGAGTTCTCTAAATATATTACGCAATTATACTACCCGCATACAACCATATTTGTTGTTCATTATTCTTATCCCGTATCAATTGTCGCAATGCAATCATTGTCCTAAATGCATATTTAGTTCACACCTATTACTCCAAGAATTGTATCATCTAAATGTTGCTGTGTAGAACTATTCCTTTTACAATTTAGTCTATAATATTGCATGAAGGAGATTTCAATGCAATACTTTACAGTAAAATGTAATACAATTACAATACTTTACTTTCAATGCAATACAGCAATATTTGGTGCTTGTATCTCTTTAACTATATTATTTCTTATCCGGACCAATTACAAACCATAGGGTCGGCGTCAGTTTCCGCTTACATACCTGAAGTTAACTTGTTCATATCGTTCCTTTAAACTCTTTATTTTGTAACGCAAAAACAAAGGAAATGGAAAACCTAAAAAAATAAAAGTCTGGGGATAAAGTGTTGCGACATCTATTTATCTATCTCTTTCTAAAATAAAGAAAAAATGAAAATAAGCAACCACTAATTTCACTGCTTTTTAAAAATAGTATTCTTACTTCATTCCTTGATTTTGAGATTTTGTCAGCAGATCCGAGGTAAAGAGTAAATTCCACGAACTTTATGATAATAATTTATATTGGCATTTTCAATTGAATATTTTTGTTATCGCTAGCGAAATCAGGTGCTATTGCCCTGGTATGTACTGTCATATCAGAAACATCTTTATGTATTTTACTTTCGAGATCTTAGTACTGAAGAAGAATGAACTGAATTTTATCAACTCTTGGTATTTGTAAATTAAATGTCTTTCCAAGAGACGTGTTCTTGCGATAGGCGTGCTTATAAATATCGAAACTCAAAATAAAATGGATGTTTCTAGTTATTGTTAACCGAAGTACTATTTACACAAAACTTATGAATACATTTTAATATCTACTTTTCCAGCACAAATACGTTAGTCCACCAAGACATTTTACTACTACGTTATCCCTCTAAACAGAAGCAACAGATAAGAAATAATCTTCGTTGCATACAAGGAAAACGTCTTAGTTCGACGCGATGACAATGTTTACGAGGATAGGTCACGTTTAATGGGTTTTCCCCAGGCGCCACTTAACAGCCACCCCTCTCCCCTTCGCCGCCCCCTCGCCTTGCTGCCTCTGTCAGGACGGCCTGCCATTAACTGCTTTGTCTCCGCTCATGATCGCTGCAGTTCACCCCATTCACTACACCTGCTACCGTCAGTTTCCGCTTCCAGAAGGCCTCGTTCGTCCTGCCCGGAGGCGGCGACCCATCCATTAGGACTCCGTCCACCAAATGTACGATTCCGCCGCGGGGTCTCTCAAGATTCGGGAATTTCAATCAATTTGCAACAAGAACGACTAGTGCCTACCTCTACTACAGAATGTTCTTGTTAAAATGTGGCGACGTTTCCGACCAACTATGAAAGTAGGTTGTTACGTGGTTGTTAACGCTAAAAATTATTCGAATATTTCTGTCTACTTGACAGAAAATTTATTGACTTATGACTTCTACAGTGAAATGTAGAAGAGTGACTTATGAAATTCTACAGTGCGAAGCAACTGAAATTTGATTGGCGCTTCTACTTCTTTGGTTATGTATCGTGAGTGCGCTTCTGTGTCGTCTACTGTCGTGCGCTCTATTGCGGTTTGTTTCTCGCTACTGCTGCTACTGTTTGATCTGAAGCAAGAACGACCACGTGTCTGCCACCCGAGTAAGTGTCAACATCGATCTACCCCACCCACAGCTGTCAACTACACAGAAATATTACCCTGCCAATATGCTAGAGCATCTGATCTTATTTAACTACACGAGATCAAGTAATTAGGTGAATAAATAGCTTGACTAATCTCCTTTATATACATCTGCATCGCAATACATTCCAACAAAACACTCAACAATTTTTCAATAAAAGAACACATTCTCGTAGACTAGCATTACTCAAATGCATAAATTGCAAACAGAACGTTCGCGATGGCCCTCTGTAGTGACCTTCATGCCACTTGCTGCTCACTAGACTAGAGCCCGATTGCCGTCCGGACAGACTCAACAAGCAGTGGGCCACACCAGTGGGCCACACCAGTTGGCCGAAGATGAGCGCTGGGCCAGGACATGCGAACTGAGCCCGCTCACTTGAGCAGCATTGGCATAGATCATAGGTTTATAGGATGCATTCAAGCTCAGGACGGCTTATTTTTGGTTATTCCATTTGTAAAAAACTGTTTGTGAAAAAAATAAAGAGACCCAGCAGTGTGTGGACTATTGATGAAATCAAAATTGTATTATTTAGTTGAAAGCAAGATTGATACTAAATGTAATTTGTACTTTACTGCAATTTGGCACTTTTTCTATTCAATTCTCTTTCTTTTTTCATCAAAGTACCACGACGATATTGCCGGTTGGCTTTTAAGTTCTTGAATAATCATCCAAATAAAACCGTGTAATTACAATAGCTTGGAATATTATTAGAAAGTGCTATTTAAATATATTTAAAATGTTTGTATATTTTCATACTGACAAAATTCATTCCATACTGACAAAATAATGAAGAATTCAAATAATGGAAATTAACCATTACTAGTTCACTTCTACTACTACACTAATTGAAAAAAGAAAATAACTCACAATTTGTTTTTCTTTAAGTTCGATTTGCCTAATTTGCTTAATTTAACGTGATGTTGAACGTTGTGTATTTTATTTGAGTAAATAGGAATTGTTAGAATAATTGTTACTCAGAGAGGATACGGTGCGTCCCGAAAACACTTCAAATACACAAATATATTCCGACTGTTAGTTCAGTGTAATTGTGATATAATAACAACTTGATTAAATATGAAGTTATTATTACCTCACATGTACTGATATTCAAACCGAAACACCAAATTTTCATTAGAGATGAACTACTCAGTATCCAACATGAAATTGACTAACAAGTAAGCGAGCAGTAGCCCAAGAGCTGCCGGGATTGCTTCACTGAACGCTGAGAGAGAGACAGGTTGGCGCAGGAGACTTAATGAGATTGCATGATAATTAAGATGAAGATCAAAGCTCAGTAGTGTCTGCGTCAAATTAATCGTCTTGTAAGCACATCTCGAAGCTTCTAGAACAGACTTTCTCGCCTGACGTACGTACTTACTTAGTAAAGAGAAAGTACTGTAATACTGCAGCCAAAGCAGTGATTTTTCGACAAAAAAACAAACAACAAACGTTGAGGAGCCCTGATATCAAAAAAGTTGATAAATCTAATTTCCATATATGTAGTAAATTACTTAAACATGTTCTCTAGCCAGAAACCACTTATTGTGGATCCTAGATACCGAAAAATTGGTTGACTGCAAGACGTGAGTGTGGTGATGGCGAGCGCCCAAACCATTCAGATGATATTCTTCAAAAATGATATCCCCAGATCGATCCGTAAGAATTCAAGATCCTGCGAGTTACAAACGAATATTTTGGTTTATGAAGATACTTTACATGAAACATTGACATTTTCAAACTTTTCTAAAAAATCACTACAGATTTTTTATTAAAATGTTTCTAAAGTACCAAAGTTTGTTTAAAAAACTGGCATAGGTCAAAGTTTTGTTGAAATCTCTGAATTTCCAATATTGCAAAAGTTCATTTTGTTCGGTGCTTCCTGGAACTAGTGTTGAAGATAGAAGGTTTTTCCTAAATAATAAGGTCTGCAAAGCCATAAAGCAAATAAAGTCTTGTAAAAGTATTGGTAAATGTAAACAGTTATCGCAAAATCTTTTCTTGCAATACAGGCGACTTTTAAGTAATTATTTTCTCAAAAACGGTTCAATATCACGGATCGAGCATTAGACGCTTCAAAAATAGCGCAGATACTATTTGGGGTAAATACTCTGTATTTTCAAAATTGCAAAAAATTAACGTTGCAAAAGAACAATATTGATAAATTTCTTTCTTAATGAAATCTATTCTAAAAATACATATTAAATAAGGACATTAACATTTTGAAAAAATAATTTTGAAAAAGTGCTTTTCGGGTAATTTTGCTTAAATTAAAGGCAATTTTAATTTTTTTTAAAAACACCTCCACATTTTTTCTTGAATAGGCGATTAAAAATGGCGCATGTTCCATTTCTCGATCTCTTCGTATTTTCTAAAATTGCAAAGAAACAATTAACATTGCTAAACATTAATACCCGATTGATTCTTTAAAACTATATCTTGAAATAATGTAAATGGCAATCTCTGATATTTTGAAAATTGTAAATGGAAATGTTGATACATGGGCCGCCAAATTAATTCAAATTTGGCGCCGCGCTTCGAACATCTCAATTTCGCTATTCTTTGAAGGCATTTAAGAAGGAAATATCATACATTTCAAACTTCCCGCTTTCGAGATTTCGGCCAAAAACCGCGCGAATTCCACTTGACAAAAAATTCAATTTGTACAAAGCTATTTGAAATCGACTTTCAACTGCTTCGAAATATCACTAAGAGGTCGCACCACCTCGTAAGCGACCGCGACGAAAGATATACTTAGATTGTCAGACTTCCCGGAATCCAATTTTTTTCACATGAGACGCGACTAGCTCACATTGTTTGAAAATAAGAGAAGCAGCGACCATTCTCGTAGCGATCGTGCCAAAAAGCTAAGCAATGCGTGTATTGGGCGCATTGAAAGTTGGTGGTACGTTGGCAGCAAGCAAATATCGTGTAGTTTCTTTGAACCAGCGCTTTGAGACGCAGAGCGAAAAAACAGAAACATGAATGACTTGAAATTCGTAAGCAGAACGTTTATTTTTGTCCATACTGAGGTAACCTTGAGAATCTGTTCAATACTCATTGATTCTTACGGCAAAGTAATAATGTTTGTCAATTATGTGTCGCTTTTTACAGAACTCTCTCGTCTGATTAGATCACAGAAGGCGATTCATAAACATTCTCGTCGCAGTTTCTGCTAATGCTCTCCCAATCATCTAAGCAATATTTCGCAGTCTCAACAGCAAATGTTCCACATTTTTTGAAGCGTCGTAAGGAAGATTCAGTTTAGCGTTGAGGCTGGGTGGGGTAACGTGATAGGCGCGCTAACTCCAAGAACCTGTGTTGGAATCCCAGCGCTGAGAAGAAAAATTGCTTGTTGGAGACCCCTTTTGTATGATCATGTAGTATTATATTGCGTACCCGTTACAAATGATCAGAGAAAATATGTGCTTTTGTAGCCCCCTTAGTTTTTATTTTAAACAGAAGATCACTCTACTTTCTGAGTTTGTGTATTTGGCAGAGGCTGCTTTCTATCTTGTGTCTGGTACGTGGTTACATGTGCTAATGGGGAGAATCTTGCTGAGCATTTTCACGAGCAGCTGCTTTCGCAACACTTCCACAAGCCCTGCAGTTTCGTGTCTGTAACAGTCTTTCCATCCAACGTATTGTTCACATTTTTCGTAGCATTGATTCAACCAAAAGTACGACTCTTACAACAAGGAAATATCCAGCATGCTTTGTTAACCCGATGAAAATATCATTTTGAGTACTTGGTTTTGTCTCTCTGGTAATTCGTCTGTGCAAACGCACATACTGATTGTGGAGTGTTGTATCGTTTGTTTTCTCAACCAAAGAAGTGTCCGTATCAGTCGTAGTTGATACATCAACAGGAAGAAAGAACTTGCCCACATTTCATGCAGGACGTTCGGAATCATTCCATCACTTCATGTGAATGAAGTGTATGCCGTATGAGGTGAATTGCCGTTCTCACACTTGGTAAAACTAGTGGTGCTGAAACCGCACGTACTTTCTCCCTCGTATTCATTTGCAAAATTACGCGAAAAGAACCCAAATTTTTGAAAAATTCTACTTGACCTTAACTCAAAATTATCTTTAAGGAACAGATTTCATTAAGGAAAAATGATCCGACTGTTTGTGGTCAACGTTACGGCTCAAACCGTTCAGACGGTTTTCTTCAAAAGTGATATTCTCCGATCGATCTGGCCTAGCTCAAGATCTTCCAAGATTGAAAATGATAATTTGATTTTTGGGGCCACTTTACATAAAGTCCCAGAATTTTCCTTTTTTATTAAAATTTTCAATCAGCTGAAACAAAGAACTTTTTAAAACGTGGCGCAGGTCTAATTTTCATTGAAATTTCTGGATTTGGGAAACTGGCAAAACTCCTAAACTTATTAGGAAACTTCCTACAAGTGCAATACGAAAAGAAGAGAAGTTTTCCTTTTTGAACTCTCTTTTACAAAGACAAGTCTTCAAATAAGAAGTAGTACATATTTTCCAAATTACGACCGACTGAAAGTATGTCAGAGTCTGGATAGCTGCTAACTGCCGCGACTCTGACCGGGAGGTTCTAAGGTTCGAGTCCGAACGGTGGCGCAAGGTACATAGCTAGGTGAATGCCAATGGCCAGCTGCTCTGATTGGAAGTTGTACGTAGTTTTTACAATCAATACCACGCGAATGACGGAGCAGTACATTAATAAACGGGCCACACTGCGCGCGATCCTTCCTTCGTCTTCCCTGTCCTATCATTCTTTACACACACACTTACACTTACATGCAATACACTGGAGGGCAGCCTGGGTTTTATAGTTGTGCCGGCTGGGATAATGCCTCGCTGTAGGGAGGTATCTGAGGGGGGTATTTCCTTGCAAGCCGACGTCTATGACGGCTCCGTATCTCACCATCCGGGAGGAAATTCGCCACCTCCCGGAATACAATATTCACTATATTAAGAGGACTAATGATTCTAGCAGTTGACATGCCCGGTTACTCAGTCAATCAAAAGTATGAAAAGTTTTCGCTTAAATTCCATTGAAATATAGGAATTTTTTAAATAATTATTTTCTCAAATAGTACCAAATTTTTATAAGGTTTTTCCTCGTATAGGGCATTAGACACTTAAAACTAGCGCAGGACACATTTTTGGTAAACTCTAGGTATTTTTTTAAAATAGGAAAAAAATTAATATTCGTATTGCAAAAATACAATATTGATGATCAATATTGATATTGATTTTCTTCCTGAATGAAATATGATCTATAAAAACGAGATTTTCAAATAAGATAAAGTACAAATTTATGAAGAAATTAGTAATATTTTCAATATTTTTGCTTCAATTTAATGCAATTTATAAAAAAATTCAAAATAGGTTCCACACAAAAAACGTTTCAAAAGTACAATATTGATAATACGGTATTTGTTTCTTAATGAAATCTCATCTTTAAAACCTGATCTTGAAATTATGAAAATTAAAATCTCTGAATATTTGAAAACTGTCAATGCAAATGCCCCTTTTTTAAACCCAGCGAAAGCGGTGAGGTTTGTGGTAAAGGTGTGACTTGAATAGCATACTGACTCGAAGAACCTGAGTTCGAATCCCAACGCGGAGAAAAAATCCTCATGTAAACATTTTTGTGAGGTTCATGTAGTACCATTATAATATTGCGTATACGTTACAAATAATATGAGACAGTATGTGCTGTTGAAGCATCACTTGTTTCTTAGTGAAAGACTTCGCCGTAGGATATATCCAATTTCAATAATATACCACAACTATAATAATAAATGACAATAAACTACATAACAGGCATAAATTACTTATGTGATGGGAAACATTGGTTTTGTTGGTTGACTCTATCCTAACGGCTTGAGGGTCGACGGAAAATATTACTAACGTGTACGAGAAAGGGTAAATATTTGTAGAAGAATGTTAGTGAAGATACTAAAATGCCTCCTTTAACAAACTGAAGGTTTTGTTTAAATATCCCTTCACCCGTGAGTAGACACCCTTCTAAATAAAGAAAAAACAAAATATCTTAAAAGACAAGGTTATGGAAGGGTTCTCTCTGAAAAGGGCTTTTTCTGAGGAGCGCGGTTACAAAGATAAAGCAATATACCTAAAACGATGCATTAGTGGCAACTCCATAATAGATTAACCTAATTATTAAAACACTTAATGGTGACGATAATGTTCACATTTTGTTTCGTAACCAGATCCTAAACGCAGTTTCAGAGAGACAAACTAAATAACAGTGTCTTACTAGTACCAACGTTTTCTCGGAAGCAGTATATTGCGAGAAAGCGTGGAGAAAAAGAGAAGTAATATTAAAGAGAGATAGAAAGAACTTGTAGCTGAAGTCGGTGACGAGGGGAGATGCGTCTTAGGCGTTTGATAGGTGACGGTTTCGTACACTGAGGCCGCAAGAAGAGACATAAGAGATTGGGATTAAGAAGTGAAGAGTATGCACATGGAGAAGAAAAAGTAAAGAGAGGTATTGACGGCAATAGTGAAGACACCATTTGGAGATGGGGAATCTCGTGGATTCGGGTCAAGCGGCAAGTATAAAGAAAGGGCCACCACTTTCAAGCGAGGTTTGCAAGCCTAGATTGAGAAAGTTGTCAATATATCTTGGCTGTATTGTTCCCACGGATTGTTCCAATATGGGAACAACAATTTCAGACAAAACAATCCACGATTGCAAGCCTCCTTCAAGAATGCTTGTGTCACTTACAGTAATTGCAGCGGAGCTGGCTCGGGGGCGGTTTATGCAAGCGTTGCTGGTTAAGAGCCGGTGCACCAGCAGTGGCAAGTGCTAGTAAAGAGTTACAGTGGGTGTTTGAAAGCTGCGGCGTACAGCAGCTACATACTCGCCCGCGGGAAGGTGTGTAATTGTGTGGTGGTTTTGTCAGAAGCCAAGCAAAATTTCACAACATAGTTTACTTACAGAATTCGTGAAATTAGTAATAGGATAAATAACAAAACTGGGCTCTTAGAGAATAAATTCGGTCATATCACGCGTCACAATACCTTGTCACTTGTGAAGGGCATCTGTGACTACTTCGAACATAGACGCAGCGCCTTTTACACGTATGTTTACGTCGCGTATGAGCGCTGGGTTGTGGGGTGAAACTCCTGTAAAATGCAGAGGTCGCCCACTGGCAGCTCGGAGTGCCTACGTTATCACCGGGAGAGTCAGCTTATGCACCGTATCAGCTAAGCAACGCAGGGCCGAGCAAGCCCACGCAACGGTGTCTGGCCGGGTTGGGCTCTGGCCGCGCAGCGCGCCAGGCGGCCGCCAGGCTGTCGCCCCCTGAAGAGGGCGTTGCTGGCGCGAGGGGCGGGCGCGCGGGCAATCCTTCCCGAAGGAGGCGGCTCGGCGCGGAGGGTCGTCGTAGGGGACGGCCGGCAGCCCTCGGCGTGGGAACCGCGCCCAGTCGCCGCCTCCGCCTCCGCCGCAGCATCCGCTCCCCACCCACAGGTAATAGCTCGCGCCCATGCGCCCCGCCGCGGAGGCCAGCAGGGCGACGTCGCCCCGGCCGTTTTCACAGCCTCCCCCTCGTGAGAAGACGGAGGAGGATGGGGGGGAAAATTAAAAGTTGCAGTCTGATGGCGCCAGCCCCCGACTTCCTTCCTGCTAAGAGCACAAGGAAGCGGCAGAAGGGTAAAAGCACTCGTGCTGATAAGGGAGGCGTTCTACTGAGCTCGAGATGAGGGAGACTGCAGAGGGAGTAAAATAGGTTCGATGGAGCCTGATATGGACCATATGATCCGCGCAGGCGCCATCTAGTGGAGGAATGTCAGGGGGAGCGTTTTTGAGATAGTAGATAGCGGAGTAGGTTAATGGGCAGGCAGATCTGCGTGTCATCTGCCACGCGGGAGAGGGAAATAGGGACGAAGCCACCAACGAAATTTGACGGAGAGCAGGCGCGGTTTGACGAATGAAAGGCGCGAGCAGGTCAAATAAGCTAGATACGGTGAAGGGAATACGTCATGCTCGCCATAAGTCTCCCTTAACCCCAAATGTGCATAAGAAATACGAATAGGGCTCCGAAACTAAGAACAGCGTTAGCTTATTACTTCAATGCTGTCCGGGTGACGCCGCGTCGTTGGCAGATAGGCCGACGTTTCGCCTGTCCTGTTGCAGGCTTCTTCAGGGTAGTCACAATAAAGTTCCTCCTCCGGTGTTGTATCTTTTTCAGCTCAGGTAACGCGAGTACTTCCGTTAAGTTAAGTGAGCTGAAAAAGATACAACACCGGAGGAGGAACTTTATTGTGACTACCCTGAAGAAGCCTGCAACAGGACAGGCGAAACGTCGGCCTATCTGCCAACGACGCGGCGTCACCCGGACAGCATTGAAGTAATGGACTCGAGCCGCGGAAGCCTACGTGTACAACAGCGTTAGCTAGCAAAAGACAGTTTAATCCGACCCTAAAATGCCAAAAACATAGAGACAATAGACACTGTAGACGATGGGGTTGCGTTTGGCACATCGTGCATCGGGTTGGTGCTAATGCTGCGCTCTGGCGACGCGTGGAAGATGAATAGACGCTCGTTCTCGAGGCAATCTGCTATGCGTCGGCGAGACTGAGGCCTCACGGAGGTCTGGTCGAGACGTCGTAGGGAACGGGAGCAATGGAAGGGTCAGAGCCCCTTTGTGGACGGGCGTAGGGCCGTAGACAGTTGGCGCAGGCAGCCGACCCAACAGACGGCATACATTCGCTGCAGACCAGTTGAGGGAGCAAATTATGCAAGAGAGAGATGGTAGTGAACGTTGGCGCATGAAATACTGGAGTACAATTTCGCATCTCATGTCAAGATTGTTAAAGAGAGCGATCTACGAAATATAATATACACATACTGTCTGGACAAGGAACAATCAAGAGGTGACGGGTATGTTGGAAGAATGACAGTGACGAGGCGATGTAGTGTGTATATGACGAAGAGATGAGTTAACGAGGTGATGCGAATACAGTACTTTTTCTAGACATCCGCGAATTCGCCATTCGCGAGTTCCGAACATTCGCGATTGGAGAAATGCTTCAGGTTTTAATATTCGCAAGTTCGTCTTTTGGTCATACTACATTTTTTTTCGAAAGCGAGCGCATTTTATTTCCTTTATCGGCGTCATTTGTGAAACGAACTCGGCAGACATCGGAGTCGAAAGTATCACGTTCTGCAAGAATGTCAAAGTTGAAATGTCAATTCACATTAATAGAGTAACACAATTGTAAAATAATTAAATTCAGTTGCGTTAAATGAGATGGAAGGGATTTGGTCACATGAACAGAAAAGACATTCAGGATCTGTGCAACGTTCTTTACAGTGACCTCACTGAAGAGGAGCTTCGGAAAATAATGAGCGAAGGAAGCCTGGAACGTAATGATGAAGTCACTGAAGCGAAACTGCGTCCTGAAGCAACTCCAATGTCAACACTGTAAATGACGTTCTAAAATTTAAGCAAGCTCTGGTGATTGTGATTCGAACATGGAAATCATTTTAAAATTTAAGAGAGAAATAGAAGCAGCAACGCTTCCATATTTGGATATTAGAATAACGAGGGTGACGAAACAAAAAAATAGCCAAATCGTATATTCAATCACTTTCAACTTTGAAATAAGTTTCAAATATTGTTTTTTCTTCTCTTTGGGATATTAATTGTGAATTATCTTCTTAGTAGCGCTTACTCACTTCTATTGCAATTGTTTTCACATTTTTCTTTATTTTTAAAGCTTTTTTCGATATTCAAGAACCTAACCCACCTTTCTTCATTAAAACACTGACTCATCATTCACGTATTTAACATTCGCGATATTTTTGGGAACCTAACTCTTGCGAATGTTGAAGGATTACTGTGTAGAGATGAAGTAGTTAATCTTTTCCCTTAACTATCAAACGATGAAATACTGGAGTAATATTTCGCATCTAATGCCAAGATTACCAAAGAGAAAAATGTATATACATTAAAAATAATGAAATATAATATATACATACTTTCTGGGTAAGAGACAGTCAAAGGTTGACGGGTATGATGGACGAATGGCAGAGACGAAACGACGGGGTATGATACGATGAAGAGATGCATTAATGAGTTGATCCGATAATAGGGATGGAGTCTTTTCCCTGAACCACTGAACGATGCTTCTTGGAGGCAGTTAGCGAAGGCAACGTGTCGTGCAGGAAGGTGGCGGAAGGGGTGGTGGGCAGGCGACTGTCCCGTGGGCGGCCACCATGTGCGCAGGAACCGGGGGCTGTCCGTCGTCCAGTGACAGGAAGTTCGGGGAGCGCGCGCTCTCGGGGTGGCCGTTTGGCGAGCGCCGGGGCAGGAGGGGCGGGGTGTGGCGTGGTGTGGCGTGGAGGGCGGTGACCGCTAAGCGCTTTGACGGGCGCCGCCGCAGTGGTGACGCGGCGCCTGGCGGCCGGCGGGGCCGCCCTCCTCTGACGCCACCCTCGCCGTCCTCACCCCCGCACCGCCGTCGCCGCTATTAGTCCTCAGAGGCGGCTGACGGGCGCGCGACAGCGTTCGGGCCTTAAAGTGTGCTCTGGAAAGTTTTTTCTTACACTTTTCTCGCAGAAAAGAGGTTGTCATGTTGCTTGATTGTCTTTGTCACCATTGAGTGACTGGAAATTCGGGTCGTAGAGAGGAAACTTTCGTAGAGGAATGGATGAGTGTCCGATAAAACAAATTGTTCAAACGAAAAACAAAGAGAAACGGTTTCTGTACGGCTTATGTGTTACTCTTAAATTGGGGCTGCAACAAGTGACATGACTACAGACAACTCTATACGTTGTATCAATAAATTATTCCTTAGAACAGAACCGAAAATACTGATGAGGAAGAGGTGTGGCAAAAGGAATAAGGGTAGAAATAAAATGTGTAAAAATAAAATGGATGATCATAGAAACATAAAAAAGTCTTAAAAATGAGTGACATCAGCGGAAAAATGTAAAATTTCTAAACGAAGGATTCATGACATAATCGCACTCTTTGGTGCACTTTGTTGAAGAGCAAACGGGATAAAAAAATATTAGAGAGATTCATTATGGATCTAACTGCGCGTCTGGCGTCTGCATGTTGATTAACCATTCATGACATAATCCCACTCTTTGGTGCACTTTGTTGAAGAGCAAACGGGATAAAAAATATTAGAGAGATTCATTATGGATCAAACTGCGCGTCTGGCGTCTGCATGTTGATTAACCAACATGACGGCTCGTGCGTTCAAACACATCCGTAGAGCTGGCGCACCCTTGTAGGGGAGTGTCGAGTGAGCGGAGCGTCGGGGGCAGCGCAGGGCGGGAGGGCGACTGTTGCAGGCAAAAGCCACACGACAGCGATACGCCGCCCGCAAACAGGTGAGCGGGTGGCGAGCGGGAGACGATCGGGCGGCGTCAGCGGGCAGTGGCGTGCGACGGCGGGCGGGGCGGGCGGAGCGGGCGGGGCGGGCGGGGCGGGCGGGGCGGGCGGGGCGGGCGGGGCGGGCGGGGCGGGGGACGGGCGGGGGCGGAGGCGGGGGCAGCGCGGGCGGCGGCCAGTCTGGGGCCGGATCATTGGTGGCGGATTGGTTGACTGCTAGGCGGCTTTAGAGGCGGACAGGTCGGGAGACAGGCGAACGCCAATTTAATGTTTTCCGCTTGGTCCGTTGATCGATCTGTCGCCCGGCCTCCGCTCGATCAGTCCGTCGACTGGGACTTCCGCTGGGGGCGAAGACGAATGGTTGTTCGTGAGACTGAATGTTCTTTCTATCAAAGGCTTATTAATGTTTGGTGCTCAATTAGCAGTGCAGGCTTCAGAACTCATTATATTAAAACTTTTCCCACATTTTTCTGTTTGAGAAGTTGAGACGCAAGAACTAGGCCAAATACATCAATGGGGGACGTAATGAAGTGTCGAATATATATATATATATATATATATATATATATATATATATATATATATATATATATATATAGTGGCGTTATGGGATTGCGACCCCATAACACCACCGTTTCGTCTGTATGAACACCCACAGGCAGCGAGGAGAGCAGGCGTAAATCAGAGTACCTAAACGCGCAGCCTGGTATCCGTTGCCCGTACTAATCAAAGACGAACTAGCAAGCAACGTTTTTCCTTGTTGAGAGAGGAGAAGCAAGCCCCACCACTGAGAATTTCCCCAGGCATCGCACCATAAATAGGCAAAACCCCAAGCGGAAGCTCTCTTTTGATTGTCGCCGTTCGTCGGGTAAGCAGCATTTCATCACCGCTCGTCAACGTCAGCTTAGATAGTATTTGCCGCCGCAACGACTACTAGGTAGGAGTTTTCGGCGTCGAACAGACGTGCTAGTTAGTCGTCCGCGACATAGTGAAGAATTAGTAAAGTGTTTTTTTCGATTAACATCACGGGAAGTAAAAAGTTACCCGTTGTGAGAAAAGCATTGAGAGTTCTTGTTTAACGAAGTAAAAGTAGTAACGAGCGAGGAACTTGCACTAGTATTCAGGGAAGTGCAAGGGACATTTTTCACAACGTGGGTGTAGTCAGAGGCGCCGGTTGCAGCCGAGGGAGAAGAAGAGGCCGACTAGGAAGGACGGAAGAGGACGCGAGTAGACAGGAGAAGAAGAGGCCGACTAGGAAGAACGGAGGAGGACGCAAGAAGACAGCGCAGACAGCAGAGGCGAATCCCGTCTCGTACAACGCAGAAGCCAGCGCACGACATCAAGGCCAGGAAGCGGGCAGTTTTCGAGGTAACGCTAGAACTACGGAAAGTAGGTCAAGTTCACGTCGGCAGGGAAAAGACTAGTACAGGAAAGTGTTAGGAAATTGAGGACACGGGTGGCAACAATTTGCAGCATTGTAGTGGGAGATTTTTGATGCGCTATTGCCTGCCTTAAACATTCTATTTGGAACAATTATTATTCTGCTATTAGCAGTCACAGTTAAATTATAAATTGAGAGTAGTGCACTTGCCCACATTTTGTTCTTTGCATGTAATTTTTTTTGAAGCAAGAGATTGTAAATAGAAATTTTGTTTCATGTGCAAATGTAATTAGGATAGCATAAATTTAGATATAATTAATTTTCCAAGGGAATTCCCAGTGTAGATTAGGGTAATTATTTCAAAGAATCAGTTTTGGAGTAAATTGTGTTCATTCATTTAATGTGCTGTAAAGGATTCTATTTGTGTTTTTGAATTTTCTTTGTAAAAGTGTGATTCTATTCTTGATTTTTTTGTCATTAACTTATGCCACAAAGTTTATGGGTAAATTATACGCTCGTTTATGTGCATTTTGTGTGATTTTATTGTGTCAAGGGTTCAAACCTTTCTCGCACCCTGAAGATCCTGCTCCCTAGATTAAAAGCTCGCTTCACGAGCAAATATCTTGTCAACCCCCGCTTACGGTTCATGCTGCTGTTGGGAAGGTATCAGTTGTGTGGAAGGTGGGTTTGTTAGAATATATATATATATATATATATATATATATATATATATATATATATATATATAAGGTTGTTCTAAATGCAGAATTGAGATGCCCACTACTGTATTCAATAAAATTATTTTGTAATTTACCATAGGTTAACCCACGAGTGCTTTGGAAATGGTCGGTAAATTCCCGATTCTCGAAGCGAGGAGGGGATTTATCTGAGAATTGCCAAAGCACGAGTGGTATTTAATAGGACTATTCCACGAGTGAAATTATGTCCAACAGTTCCAAAATGCGCCTAATATTGAGGATAACTGAAAGGTAATATTAAAAACAGAGGGTTTGTTATAGAAAATACGCTGTTTATTGGACATCGACATAGCGATCGATGAACGCCTCCTAAGATAAATGAGGCACAGTTTATGATTGGCCTGTAGGAAGAAGCGTTAAGAAAAATCGGATAGAAAAAGTGATAAACTTTTTTAGATACACCGCCCTGATTGGGGCATTTTGTATGTATAGTTAAACACTATTGGTTTTAATTGCACGAGTGGAATAGTTTTCAAATTCTCACATACTCAAGAAGAATGGAAGAGGTAGGCTTAGTTAATGTAGGTACAAAAATCATTACTTCAGTATCTCAGGAAATACGTTAAGGTGTCGGGCAAAAATTCTGATTTCCTTATCATAAATTAAAATGTTTAAATAATTTTATAATATTAAAAAATAATATTGTTTAATATCAAAAGTTTAACTATTTAAATTCAGTTCAGACGTTCTAATTTTTTTCTATTTCGTATATCATAAAATCAATTCTAGATGATGTCGAGGACTAAAATGAAAATTTCAGCCGTTTTAGGTAAAATTCCTTTGTGGCAGATCAATCTCTTCCACTGACCACCGTGAGCTCTACCTAGCAGTGCTATATGGAATTGATGCTAGTACTGCTGGATCGTACTACTATAAAAATCAATTGGAGACAACATATTTCGATAAACACGTCCGTAGCACACAGGTACCAACGAATACAAAAAATAGCAATAGAAAATTAACTAATTGCCTAGTTGAGACAAACTGGCATTTAACGAGTTCCGCAATAATTTCGTTTCATAATATATTCATAGTGACAAATGTTCCGCAATTGCAGCTTAATGTGTTTAGTTACTCTCAAATCCCCTATCAATTAAAATTATTAATTTTAACTATTATTGTTTTTGTTATAAAATATAACTTACAGAAAAATAATGGAATGTATGAACAACACATGAAATACCAGTAAAATCTGAACTTTTAATGAAAATAACATAATATAGAGCGGCAAAATGTTCTCAGTTCCAGAGATACGTTAGAAGCTGTTTTTTTTAAATTCAAGTTGGCGAGACTGCGAAATTAAGAGGTGAGAAAGATTAACGTGAAAAAGGTGAGTATTAAATGTTAGGTTTAGAAGATTTGGAATCAGAAATAAGTTGTTATTTGAAATATGAAGTTGCTAAACCATACCCTTCAATTTTGGAAAATAATTGTTCAAACATTTCACGTAAAATTAAACATCTTTGAAAACATATTTTGTACATGACAAAATATGAATCTTCAATATTGTAATTGGAGAAAAATGCCGAAAAGCTTTAAACTTTTGCAATTTGTGCCATTTTTGAAACATCTATCCCGCGCCATTTTTAAGCGTTTGACGATATAAATCTCCAAAATTATAAACAATTTCCCCAAACGTCTCCAATTTTTTCTTTATATTTTTTTCGTTCGTCTCAAAGAGTGGTAAAAAAATTGGTATTGGTCACGAAGCATCACTACGTAAAGAAATGTAAAAGTGGAATGTAATCTCTCGTTAGAGCGATTCTACTTTACATGGGATGTCACAGAGTCACATTCACCTACTTCATAATGGATACCAACGAATTCATATCTTGAAAATGATTGAGAGTGCATTTTACATTGATTACATTTTATTCTTTATAAATTGTGCACCTTTAAACAAGAAGTATCTCGACTTTATCTGACTTAACCTATTTTCAACATGTGTTTACATAACCGTACAGGATTTGAGTGCCACAGGCTATCGCTAATCCTATATTTCGCTCGAGTTCGGTACTTTTCAAGGTGCATTGTTTTTTATACAAGGAGAGCCGAATACGAGAAAAATAGTATCGCGTGCGTTAGGAGCGTGCAAATGATGTACTGCTCCCCTGCCACAGCAACCTACCCCACCTCCTCGCTTCCGGAGTCTCTGGTTCGCAGGCGAACCACAGCGACCACGCTGCGGCTCGGTGTCATTCGAAACAGCTGTTTGCTTCTCTCTCTCTGTGCGTGATACATCCAGGGGGGTGGGCTTGTTGATGAGATGGAAATGCTGATGTGGTCGCATTATATCAAATGATTGCACAGTATATGACGTTATTTGCCTGTAAATGAAAGAGCTGTGAAAGCACAGTAAAAGTGTGTTTCCATAGAAATTTTTAAAGCGGTTCGCAATGAAGCATGAACGTCAATAAAAAAAATGTTACTAACCATATTTACATGAGAAGCTTCAGGAGAAGTCTTAATTTTTCTCAAATGATTTGTCTGGGAGGTGTTTAAAATATTTTTTATGAACATACATTGTTGAAGCGGTACTCAAGTCGTTAGGTAATGCGATACCAACAGCCCGACAAACCACAACAGTAGGCATTTATAAAAAACATAGGATGTCTCTCAATGTTTTTGCTTTGAAATGCAAACATAAAGGAGAACTTTATTTCACACATTTACCTCTAGGAAGTAAATTGCATATGTTGATAAATCATTTCCTTTCTTGTTTCAAAATAATGGTTAATAGTAAAATAGTTAATTGTTAATATATTATTCACTAGAATGTACAGTTTATTTTTGGACTAAATTGATTCCGTAATGAATAAGAACTTTTCTTTAAGAATTTGGCAAATGATTTAATATATGTAGCATTTCACTTCTTTTTCGGTGATTTGAGTCACAAAGATTCGGTGTCCCTCATTATAATCCAGTATAATTGGATCTCTGATCCACATTTTCTTACTCAGTGACACTGTTTTTCTATTTTATTTATTTTCTTGATGATTAATCCATGTATAACTAACACGTTGTACTACACATATGTTTTTGATTGCTTACTACGAACTTACATCTTCTTCTTAGATGTTTTTCCAGCCGACAGCCTGTTACAGCCGATGAAACGCATACACACTAGACATTTACATTCTTCGTGGACTCCCCTAATCTGTGGTTAGCAGAATGCGATGTTTTTTCGCGACATACATACATGAGAGAAACGGACAAAGAACCATGCTTAAGTCGGGACTCGAACCCGCGACCCTGCAGACTAAGGCGCTGTTTCGGCATACGCTCTAGCCACCTCGGTCATTCATGTCGGCTGCTAACTTACATACTATGATTAAATCTAGTGCTGGAATGAGGAAGCCAAATAGACATCTCCATTAAGTGACAATTTCGGCGAATCTTTTTATAAATACGTGGAAGGACACTTTGTTTTGAATTCGCGTTCGTTGTGAAGGATTTCGGCAGATGGTGTGTGCATTTAATGTGAGGATTTGTGGTATGGACAAATAGAAAATGGATGTATGGTAATTGATGTGGGTGGCCATATATAGTTCTTTGGATCGTTGGTAACGAACCAAGGGCCGTTGGTGATCATCCTTAGGTACTGGATTTGGAAAACTTGTAGTTTGTTGATGTTAGTTTTTATTGCATTTATCCCGGTGGGCCACGTATAAAAAAGGAGCGGTCATAAGATGATTTTGTACATTATTATGGCCGTATTATACAGTAGTGCAGAATTTCTATTGTTCATACGTTTTCAGTTGTAGCAATTTTACTTTTGCGTCATTGACTTTGATTTTATGTTTTTTCAAGTTAAATTTTTTGTGTATGGTGATATTTAATTGTGATTAAAGTGATAATTATATATATATATATATATATATATATATATATATATATATATATATATATATGCTGGAGGCCTTTAGTAGACATCGAAATCTAAGAACAACAGAAAGAAACAGGCTTAGAGGGTTATGCCATCATTGCTGTACGCTATATTTTATATACGCAATATATATATATATATATATATATATATATATATATATATATATATATACAGGGCTTCATTTCTGGTGGAACGCAACGGAACGGGGTTCCGGTACCTCGGGAACAAAACAAACAACAAAAACATCAAAAAGCAGAGGACAAATACTTCGATTTTTAGTTCGACCAATTTTCGTAAACTGAAAATTAAATATTTTTTCACTTAACAGTATCAGTTCAACGAATGTAATAAAAATTATTTGTAAAAACAATAAAATATCATTAAAACACTATTATTATTATTATTATTATTATTATTATTATTATTATTATTATTATTATTATTATACTTACATAGAATCGGTGCTATCACTGTTGCTGGTTGGCATTAAGTGTGATTTAAAATTATTAAATTATATTGTGACGCACCTAGTAGAAGAATTGAATCAGTAGGTGGAATATGAAAATATGTGGGATAACAGAATCAAATATTTATATTTTTCAGTCAAAACAGGTACCGTTTCATTGTTTTTGAAGTTTTCCCAAGTTGCTGAGAACCTAAGAAAATAAGGGATTAATTCAATTAAGTTTCCAAAGCTGTAAAATCTTTCATGTTCAATACATTTACGGCGTCGCGCTATGACGCAGCGTCCAATGCTAGCAGGCCTTATATGTTTTCATATAAATCGCACTATCATGTATAATTATTGAAATTTTAAATTTTGAATAAGGTTGCTTGTTTTTTAAACCCTTCCCGCTGTTTTGGTGTGAGATCATGTTTCAACAATTGTAAATACTATGTCACGTCACAATTAAGAACATCTAGGCTGAAACTAGAACATTTCATTTATATGCATGTTCAATATGGATCAGCGCTTCCAAATCAAATATAAACAAACTTCGAGTACTCCAAAATCATTTCCTTCACAATTATAAACGCTCTATGGTTCAACTCCAAGGCACTTCTTCTCAATGAATTTCAATTAGAGGTTTTAGCCAAGCTCAGTAGTTTTTATGCACTCACTTCTTCCAAAACATCCCAACATATCTACTTTAATCTCCTTAATACTGTGACAAAATGCAATCCGCAAAATCCGTATTAAGAACAAATTCTCGTTCTACACTTTTCTGAACAAATTCTGAGATTTCAACAAGAAGAAGAGGTATCCACATAAAGAAACCACTGGCACCCTTGTAGTAAGATTATTCTAAGATTTTAAGTATATTTAAATAATCTTAACAAATTTTGAGTATTATCATACACTGATCTGACCCTGCTGTACATTCCCAAAGAAAATAAATAACACCATGTCAATAACACCATGATTCTAGTATTCTAAAGGAATACACTAGGGTCGATCAAAGTCTACTCGTAGATGAAAATTCGAAATTTCATGTTGTCAGAGGCTGCCAGATTCAAATTCTGTCTGATCAAATGAAAAAAATTAATAAGCAGTTACTTCAAACTCAGCAGTCTTAATATATCTAGGGCAAATTTGTAAAACGAAATGTGAAATTATTCGGCCAAATAATCTTTGAAACTATAACAAATCGTTGAACTCAAAGAAAAACTTTTCAAATGACTTTTGTTTTTTGTAGCAAAATCATGAATACTAGAGTACATTGGATTTGAAATTAACCTTACTTACATACAAGTATAATTGGCTAAATTATTGCAATCGGGACTACACTGAAAACAAGAGATGGTCGTAGCTACTGTATCAACTGTCGTATTTTCATAAATGTTCATTCAAGATGGCATGTGATACTATCAATATTACGCATCCTTTTGAGGCACGACTCGTTTAACTCTCAAAACTTAATGTTCCTAGCAAAGATATTCATTTCTAGTTACGATGAACTAAATATAGAATGGATGTGTCGAGGTATCGTGTACAATGCAAAAGTCTCTGTGCAAAAGCTCCATACATTCACCAGCTAATGTTGATTTAAATTCCAGCACATGTAAATGTCAGTCAGGACCGCCAAAGTTTTGAAAGACATTCGTTTTCACTGAAGGGCCTCAGTTTTATTTATGAAGTGAACATCTCTCTTCCAAAACTGTAAATACTGCACAGCGACCATGGCAACTGGAACAGTGAGATCTAAAACACGATATCAAAATTGTTCCACACATGAAGACGAAATTACGCTGAGAGTAATATATCAAATCAAAGATCGCCAAAGGGACTCAGCGTTAATTGCATCAGATATGTGTTTCGTATTTGACAAAAAAAGTAGTTATTCCTCATTTGTGAGACAATAAGTTAAGAAATGAAAAAAGCTCCAGATGCACACACAACACATCACAAAATATCAGAGAAATCCACATGCATAAAAGGCAGGATAAACATCCACAACAAACAATTTGGAATTCTCCCCAGCTCATTCTCAACATGAAAGTACGCGGGGCAATGTATTCTAGTCTATATTCAGAAGTATGGTGACATAAAAACGAGATACATTGCCATAAAAGTAGTAAAAAGTGTATAAAACGAGGCTGTAAAGCTCGATAATCGTACGCAGTCATGGCAACAATCAAGCCAGCCAATCAATATGCAGCGTAGCCGGCGCCGCCGTGCCCTGCGTACAGTCCGCAATCCGAGTCGGTCCCGCCTGGCACGCTCGCGTAGCCTCCGGCGGCGCACTCCGTCTCGCGCCGCCACCCCATCCCCTTCACTACGCCCGCTCCCCGCCGCTCCCCGCCCGCCCGCACGCTGCGCTCCCCGCTCCCCGTTCCCCGCTCTGCGTTCACCGCTCTGAAGTTCCCTGCTCTGCATTCCCCGTTCTCCATTCCCCGATCCGCGTTCCCCGCTGCGTCTCACACTTCCTCACCCTGAATTCGTGCACCGCCGCCAGTTCTCGGCTCTGCCCCTCGCACAAGACACACACCCTCCCTTTGCCCCCTCCCCCGCTGTCTCGAGGAGACCATTTCGCGCCGGGCGCTACGCATTGCGCGTTATCATACTCATTGTCAGCTCTCATAACTACAACAGAACGTGGGGTCTAGATCCAGTGCAGAAAATGTTCCATGAACGTAAAAGACGAATGCCCAGTTTCGAGTGTTCTACGTTTTTCTTTTTTTCCCAACATATTTAACTTTATTCCAATTATTCATAAAACACTACCTTTCAACATAAATCGTCTATTCAATATATATTTCAATATAAGTGTTTCCTGCATGGTAATGTATCCGTTTACAAACAACACCTGTGGGTTAAATTTGATATTTCAATAATTTTCCGCGTATTTCAGGATCTCATTGAAAAACGATAACTCTCTTACTTTCCTCTTGAAGAAAACTTTCCACGATCGCATTTCCTGAGAACAACCTTTAACCTAAAATCATAGACCGAACTGATTAAATTGGAGCATAAATGACATTATGTGTAAATGTCTTCCTCGAACCTATTTTCCTCACATTTGTTTGCTTTTTTCCGGTCCCCCTTTCAGTCTATAACACTTCCATAATAACATGTTAAATGAAGTAAAAACAATAACCTTTTTATAGATAATACGCTAAGGAAAGAACATTTGTATCATGATATCAACACAGAAACCCGCATATGTGATATTGATTGATAGGGAAGTATCCTCCAGGGGTCCAACAAAGAAATTTAAAGAGGAAAATGGAGACATTTGTGTATTATGTTACGAAAAAAATAGGTGCAAATTCAATCTGCATTACATTAAACTTCAACACATAACTCAAAAAAGAAGATGCGTCCTAGGCCCAAAAAATCTGTTTTAGGATCCTGAACATGTTTTTTGAGTTTCTTCTTACGTAATCTACAAAATTAAACCGGATCAAGTACTGGGGATTTACATATTGTGAATTGTTACTGCTGGCCCGAGCGAAGAAAGGCACTTCTTCCTCACTGGCAACATATGAATTACAGAAAAAGCTGAAAAATTGGTGTTAAACTGAATCTGTACAGGGAGCTCAGTACTTAAAAAACCTCCCCTGCTCAAACATTTCATGAACCAAGAAGTAGTTTTTTGAGAACAGATATTACAGAGAAACGACTCTCCAAATGGCATGGACGCCCTTGAGTCATATCTACCACGGTATATGTATGCACTACAACCACAATCTCTCTGCCATCACTATGTGTTAAAATGGGGGCATACCTCATTCCCCAGTTGGTGAGGAATTCCTTGCCCTCCACCAACACTACCCCGATCCGTCCCTCACCTTCCTGCTCAATATCTTCCCGCCTCTCTCCAACCCACCTCTTTTCCTTCGCTCCCCGGATCTTCCCTTCCCCCTTCCCTTCCCCCTCGCACCGCCCCACCCCATCCCTCTCCTCCCCGCATCTTCCCCCCACCCGCCCCGACCCTTCCCTCCTCCCCCGTCTCACCCATTCCCTCTCCTCCCCGGATCGTCCCTTTCCGCCCCGCCCCTTCCCTTTCCTCTCCGGACACTCCGTTCCCGCCCCGCGCCTTCTCTCACCCCCCTCGGGCCTTCACTTCCCGCCCCACCCATCCTTTCCCTTCTCGCCAGGCTCCCCCCACCACTTTTCTCTCCGCCCCTTCCCTTCCCGCCTGCCACTTCCTACCCCGCCCTTGCCTCCCTGCGCCGCCCCGCCCCGCCCCCGTCGCCGTCCGTTGCGCCGCGAGAGTCGCGCCTCCCCCGCGGGCCGCTTCCCTCCGGGAGCGGCTGCCCCGGCCGGAAAATAGGGAACGACGCGGAATTCGATAATTTAATTAAAACTGATTTAGAAAACAAGTTTTTCGTTGAATATTCCGCTCTCGCACTAACGCCGAGCTGGTTTTCAATTCTGAATATTTCACTCAGTATTACACAAAAAATTGTTCCCGCACCCAGTTGATGGGAGCGCGTGATTTAGGCTAAGACTTCATCGAGCGAGGTAAAAACATCTCATAGGAGTGATTTTGCTGATAACAGATACGGATTAACATTGCATTGAACTTCCATATTGCAGATAATTTGTAATTCAGTTGCTTCTAACTCGTATTATGGGTTTGGATTTCTAATGAACGTGAATATTTCACACACGTTAAACTGCTAACTTGCGTACTGGTGATTTGCTGTTAGCTACATTGATTAGGATTCCCTCATATTTCCAAATTATATGACGTAATTGTTTGAACACTCTGCATCATCGATGAAAATTTGTAAGACAACTGTTCAAAATTTGTTAAAAGATTTTTATAGAAACAATTATTTATAAAATTAGAAAAAATACACGCTTTCGCCTATTAGAAATCTTTTTCAGGCGCCACAGATATAACATCATTTAATTTTTTTAATGATTCAATTTTTAGTCGTATTGTGTAATCCGCCTCTCTGTTTTTTTTTATAAATTATTAAATATATTTCATTAACTGGGCGTTCGGATGTCATTGCGATTCTCCGCATTTTATATAATTCCTGGCATTATTTTTAACTTTTACAATTTTCGAAAATTCAGATTGTTGAAAAGACGTGAAAGAAAAGCGGAAAATGAGACCTACGATATTCTCTTAAGCGTCCCTTGTTCTCTCCTAGAAGAATTAAAGAAAACAATTTCAGTCATTTTTGAGAAATTGTTTTTTTTATATTTTGCATTAATTTGAAGCAAAAATTTCGCGAAAACCACTAGTTTTTTCAAAAAAATGTACAAGATATTTTTAGAACATATTTCATTTAAGACAAAAATCTCTATCTTGAGTATTGCACTTTTGCAACTTTCGAAAATAGAGTTCGTCGGAAATATGACTTGCACAATCTTCTCTGATACAGGCGAAGAAAGAATGTACAGAAAAATTTGGAGCCGGTTTTGAAAAAAAAATAACTATTTAAAAATTGCCTATACTTCACGCACCACTCATATTTTCGAATCATTATGCGCGATCTTATTTTAAAATCTGTCATTGAAGAACATGTTTTATTAAAAAAGGTATGTATCTTCATATTAAAACTGTAGGACAACGCTAAATCTATTTTGAACTTTTGTAAATTTTCAAAAAATTAGAGATTTCAACGAAAATGAGACCTACATGTTTTAAGCATTCTCACCGCTATTCGAGGACAACTTGTAATAAAAAATGAAGTCTATTTAAAAAAAATTGAGGCTTCGTGTACAGTACTTCCAAAACCAAAATATATGTTTCAAACTTGCAGAGACTTGAGTTCGCCCAAATATAACAGGCAATATCAATTTTGGACGGTTTGGAGGCGCTAACGTTGACCGCAGACTAACGGACAGCACAGACGGTCTGACATTTCTGTGTCAATCGATTTTTTAGTGTCTAGTACCCATAAAATATGGATTCTGACTGCACAACGTGTGAGCAGAAGTAATTTACAACTTACCTAACCAAGACTTATCCATTTTTCTCTTAACCACGTCCGGCAACAAGAAGTTTTCTGTCAAAAAAATTGCCGTTTTTCGGAACATGATTACTACACATTTTTTAATGAAGAATGGTGACAAAGTAAAACTATTCCCTCAACTCTGTACACAAGATACAGTCCTGCGGACCTTATCTCGCAGTTCACAAAACACCATATGCAATGTCTATAGCAGCACTATTGCTGTTTAGTTCTGAGACCTCAACGGCTGGTTCATCGTGAAAAAAATATTTAACGAATGTGCGCCAGACGTATCTAACAATATTTATCCTTCGTATCTAGATGACTACCCATCTGTTAATATTTTTAAAAGACACCTAATATAAACTGTGATTGGGTAATCATTATTTCCTTCAGACAAATCTATTACTTTCATTTGTTGTCTTTATTTTATATCTCAAACAATTATTTTCCCCTTTCATTTTACAGTCTAGCACTCCGGCAATTTCATACGAAGTTTTCATAGGCAATTCCATCTTTAAGAAATAATGTTTCTTTTAAAACTATGAGGTATTAATTGCCTCAACATGGTCTCTGGACAGACAGTGTAGGCTGATTAAAATTAACGTTCAGATTACATTGCGTATTTACATTTTGAATTTGAAACTTTCCCTGTGTACAATAGTTATACTTTATTTATACACTTTTACATAGTTTAATATTCTTTTCGATCTCAGTAACTTAATTGTTCAATGTTTTAGATAATGTGAAATAAAAGTTCTTGTTTAAAGCTCACAACATAAATAAATACAAATCCTCTTACAGAAAAAGCGAAAATCATGAATTGATGAAGAATAATTAACTTTTAAAATGAGTTACCTCCTCGCAATATATTAAACAGCATTGAGTAAGTTTTAAGGACAAGCCTGTAATGTATTACGTATCATTCGTCTTTCTTATATTCTATATTTAACACGCACCAGGGCCACGACGCACCCGAAGATGTGTATTGATGCAGCCTCATATATAAGGAATGATGTAAATCATTAGCATACAATGTGAAACAGACAAACGATCGAGAGAAAATTCGCCACACAATTTTAATGGTTTTCGTATTAGGAAGTTGGTTTGCCTTTAACGTTCTACTATACATTCAGGCACTCCATCATATGTATGAATATATTATTGGTGCAGTAATAAATGTAAACAGAAAAGGGGTTGATAAAGTTCTTGATTAAAGAGTAAAACTTTTCTAGTAATACAACTATAGTGGAAACACGTTCCTATATGATCAAACATTGAACGCAAGACTTCAAAATTAATGTCATAATTAAGTTTTACTAAATTTTTTATAAAAAGCATTTATTTTTACATTGTCTCCTACTTACTTAGATAGTAAAGAAAAAGTATTGTAACGGAGCAGCGGAATGTGGCAATTTCTTGTCAGAAAAATTTGAATCGTACGGCCTTGATATCCAAAAATGGATAAGGGCCGTATTCATAGTCCACACTTATACGATAAGTAAACGCTTAAGTAATAAGCATTTACTTAAAATAAGTGAAACCTTATGACAGTTTCGTATTCATAGACCACACGAATTCGAGAGGCAATATTTCGCGACATAATATTTGGCAACAATACGTTATTGGTTACTTGATACCAATCTAGAAGGTGTGTGTTGACAATTTTGGTGGTTCTTTTAAGCGTATGAATAGCATCTGGTTCCATCGACAGAAAATAAATTATAAATTTCGTTTCGTTGCTACGATACGTTAAGTCCTATGCGGATGATTGCTATTTGTAGAATGTTTCCGATTTTGCATGATTAGTTAGTATAATTACTGGCGTACGATATTTGTACAACACATGAAGGGAATTTTATGAACGTTTTAATATTACTTGATACCACTTCGGATATTTCAGTAACGATTCTACAAAACTGAGGGCTGACTTATTCTATAGAGATCACATATCAACTGAAAAAATAAAATACAAACAATTTTTCTTATGATGCATTGTGATTATCATTGTAATATAACCTATAAAACGTAGGTTAACTTACAAAATACGCCCCGGTGCGATGGTCTGCAATTGAAAATAATAAATTACGTAACTGAAATGATGATGTTGCATAAAATCTGTGTGTCATTAGCATTATTAGGACTGGTAGTAATGGTTATCCTCTATTCTTCAAGACCACGTTATAATTGAGCAACAGACACACTAATATTTACAACCGTATCTTTGTCAAATTGATATCCCTTCTTAAATTCTTGTTGCTTATGCATTTTTAAAGGATTTTCCAAGTCTCTCAATTATAGTTTTGGTGTACAATCCTCCGTATTGATTTCAATAATTCCAAAAATTAATGAAAGTTTTTAATGTAATTCCACGTTGAAAAATAAGGGTCCACTTAAGAGTACATATAAGCTCACTTATAAGGCTTAAGCAAAGACTTAAGTGATGCACTTAAAACTTAAAGTGTTCCTCAAAAATAAGTGTCGACTATGAATACGGCCCTAAATCTCGTTCATATATGTAGTAAATTACTTGCTCTAACACGTTTTGTAGCCTGCCTGTCCGTCCGTACGTCCGTCCCACTGTCCATCTCTCTGTCCGTCCCTCTGTCCGTTCCTTTGTCCGTCCGTCTGTCCGTCCGTCTGTCCGTCCGTCTGTCCGTCCGATCTTCTGTCCGTCCGTCCGTCTGTCCGTCCGTCTGTCCGTCCGTCTGTCCGACCGTCTGCCCGTGCGTCTGTCCGTCCGTCTGTCTGTCCGTCCGTCTGTCCGTCCGTCTGTCGTTCCGTTTGTCGTTCCGTCTGACTTCCGGTTGACTTCCTCCTGTCCATCCACCCGTCTCTACATCCGTCCTTCTCTACATCCGTCCGTCTCTACATCAGTCCGTCTGCCCGTCCATCCACCCGTCTCTACATCTGTCCTTCTCTACATCCGTCTGTCCGTCGGAACATCTGCCGTCCGTCTGTACATCCATCCTTCCATCTGCCCCCAAGTCCGTCGATCTGTCTGCACGTCCGTCCGGCTGTCCATCGGCCCGTCCGTTTGTCTGCCATTCTGCCCGTCCGTCACTTACACTACCTAACCTTTCAGATAATTTTTCCAAAACTGGCAATCACTAATCGATGTGCCCGAATTCCACGCCCTACATATTTGAAACGGTTATTTTGATTTTGGAGTGATACTTTACAAGAAGCCTCGACAATATCAATTCTTCAAAATGGGTTTGGGTTTGGGATATTCAGATAAAGAATATCCCAAAGGTTTGGGATATTCTTTATCTGGTGTATAAAGCTAAGGACTGTTAATAAAGCCGCAGATCTTATTTTCGTTGAACTCTGAATTTTTGAAAATAGAAAAAAAAAATTGTGTATTTGTTATGACAAGCAAGCTCTTATTTAAATGTCTTTAATACATTACGCATCGCAGTTACGTGCTGGTCATAACTACAAGCTCAGTGCAAATTTTTTCGCGTATAAACTCGGACCACGCGTACATCTTGCTTCAGAAGGTGCAAGTACCTTTCTGGGTGGGGGAGGGGGGTCAGCATTTTGGCGGAATCCCGATTTTTATCCCCCACGGTTCTGAGGCCTGGGAGTATGGGCAATGAGATGATATTGAGGGATGAAAGGACGGCACACACATATAGACGTACACAAATGCACTCGTGCTCGAGGCGGGATTCAAGTTCCCGGTCTTCTGGTCCGAGACCTGGTCTGAGACCGCTAGGCACTCCTGCCCTAACGATCTCGGCCATCTGACTGGCTTACAAGTTGATTTATTGTATCTCAAAATATAACTTGTATTTGTATTTTACATTCTTAAGTCGGCCCACTCGCAGCGGGATCCCACGTGCCAGTTTCATCCAGTTTCAGAATCGCTTGCGACTCCAAACTGGCATAAGAATTTCTTAGAATTTAGACGGCTTCCAACGCCTCGTTGCTCCCTCGAATTGCCCACGCAATAACAGTAACGCTATATCCCAACGCCTTTGCAATAATGGCACAACCAAACTACTCAATAACTTAACTACATAAAATGCGTAATAATTTTCAAAATTTAAAACCCTGCAATGTCAACTTTACTCTCAATCTTGTCAGTATTATGTTAGGCAGCTCCCTATTGGCCAATATTAAATCTTGCGCGAAGGCGCTGCAATGCGATGCATCACGAGTCACTTAGGACAGGATTGCTAACGAGTGCGTACCTGTGATCCTTCGTCTCGTAGAAATAGCACAATTCATACCATTTCAGAATTTGTAGTACACTAATTGACTGTAAACGTACTCATTGTGATGTGTCACACAACTGTGATAACATTGTATGCCAGCAATAAGTGTAAGTCATAGACAGTGTTTTCTAATGCTCGCATTACGCATGTGTTATCGTCTCGCTGATTGCTACATTACGTGTACAATCAATTGTAATTACAAGTTTATTTTACTGTGCCATATTGCTTACGCAGTCACATAATGTAATCTGTAAGGACAACTCTAGATTTGTGCCGCCTTGTCTTGAACTGTGTTAGTATTAATGTTATTAACCGTACGGTGCAATCTTCAAACTGTAACATTCACATATGCATGTGTGTGTGCTGTTCCACACGACTAAAATGCCATCAATTACAGTGAGAGCCAAGCTCTTGTTGATTTCATCAACGTAATGTGGTTCTTCCTCTGTGCATAAAAGTATTGCACAACATGTCTCCAGGCGCCTTGCACGATCTTATAGCGCCGCCCGGCGTGGCCGAGCGACAGCACCCTCCCTCTCAGAGGGTGCTCCCTTGACCATCGCGAGTGGACCCAGCTCGGAGCGCACACTGGTGCCATCTGTGCGCCATCAGAGCCAACATCACATATTGTAAGTCTATGTTCATTCCAGGCCATGAACTGCAGTAATTACTGTACGATTAAAAAGAACATTTTCTTTTCATTAACTCAAGTAATTTAAAATGATAACAGTACCTGCCTTTTCTCACCAAAGAATAGTTGATTTTTGTTATGTTCAATTTTATTTTTTTACAATATACGTCTTAAACTTCAAATGGCATTCACTGATTCCTTCCTAATGACTCTCCTGTATATAACCAATTGCAGGTACAAAAAGCATCTAACCGCATCATATGTATGATTGGTCCTTCGAATTTGCTATCAACAAGAAGTGCTAGAATACGGCAGAATCTACAGGTCACCATCTGCAGTCGACGGCAAATTATGCAGCCTCTCCTATCAGTATTCCTTCAATTAGATTATTGAATATGGAGATTTTGATCTTAATGAAATTATTCTATGTATGCATTGGGCTTTTTGGGTTGATTGTCTGTTTTTGCCAGGTTGCTACAAGTGTCCCCATGCCTGGGATAGTTACCACGCTTGGTGGGTAAAAGAGTCATGTGGTGAACATGACTTCACCGTAAGTAGCAATCTCCGCGTGCCTCAGCTTTCCTCCGTCTCATAGCTACAAAAACTGAGACGATATTAAAGGAAAACTGTATTTCTTTTTGCCCGACCGGGAATCAAACCCCTGATCGCCTCACGCGAAGCTAGTACGCTACCCAAGAGCCACCATAGGGCAACTTAACAGAGCTTGTTCTTCAAAGAGAGATCTTTACGTAATGCGATGTACATTTTTGTTCGAAAGTATCAGTAGTTTTGACGTGTATAATATAATGGAAAATTAAAACAAATATTTTCTCAAAAGCGGCTCTCATTTTTTCCTTCCATTCATATACAGCTATAAAAGTGGCGTTAGTCCCAATTTTGGTGAACTTTGTATTTTTGTTTATTGCGGAAAATTAACATTGAAAACGTGCCGTATTGATGATAGAGATAATTTCCTTAATGAACATTCTAAAAAATGATATTATTAATTAATGATATGTACATTATTTTTGTAAATACGAGTTGTTTTCGTGTAATTTTTGCTTGAAGAAAAGATAGTAAAAATATTTCCTAAAAACAGCTCCAACTTTTACATTCTCGCCTTTGTAATACTTCGTAAGAAGAGAAAGTTATGTAATCGAGCGCCGGAAATCGGACAATCTTTTCTTTATAGTTTCCTCGGATAGAGCAAAGGAAGCTTAAAAAGTGGACATTTAATATTTTCGTTGAACTCTCGGAATTTTCGAATATTGCAGCCTTGCTAGTTTACGTTTTCTAAACGGCTGTTGACACTTTCGAGGGCTGTTGGCTATTTCGACAACGTCTATAGACAGTCCAAAGTGTTCTGAAGTGTTCTATATTCTGCTATAGTTAGCACAGCTTTTCCTCGCCTAGCGCTATTCAGAGGTGTAAGGACTGGAACGAAAAACGCTTTGTCGAAAGAAATTTACAAAAAGTCATTTTACCTCCCCCACTATGAAAAACGAATTTGCTTCTCCATAGAGCACGTCGGTCTTGAAAGTTATTTGTTCTTATCAGATTTCACGAAATTCTGAATTACTTTCCAGGAACGAAATTAAGGCACACTAAAGAGATGAAATAATGCACATAGCAATTTAAAAAAATAAAAATTGAGGGGGAAAGACACAACAATTTACGTCAACTTCCACGAACCATAATAAAGTAGATATATTAACTAATAGCCAGATACCTTAAAAAGCGACTTTTTGAGTTTCGAAAAGTTCATCAGTCAACAAACAGAAAGTTCTCTATAGCTTATGGTCGGTTTCCATTGCCAAGAGTACTGTATTCTGAAGTCAACTCCAGTGACGAGTTTTATTTGATGATTTATGTTGATAGTTATAAGTTATTTACATAATTGTTTTCAATGCTTATTTCAAGATTACTTCTGCTTCGAACATGTACTTATACAAGTGGTTATTTTTATAGTTCGAAGTTGTAGCAGTGAATAAAAGGATGAACACAGTTTGTGGAATTACAACATTGCGAGTCAATGTTCGAACATCTGTTCTTTCTCACTTTATGAGACAACAGAAAACGGAAGTGGTACAACTACGTAAGAACGTAAATATTTTAAGAATATATTTCTTTCAAAATTGCTTTTATTCTCCACTTCCTGGAATACTCGAAGATGAAATTGCTCTGTAATATGCCAAACTTCTTGAACAACGTAATTTAGCCGAGGACACCACGTGAACAGACAGCAAACAGAGGAAGATGGACTCCTTCTTCCAAAGAAGCGACCATTACTTCACAAGAAAAGACTAAAAAACTTTGTGCGTAAGTTGCCGACGAGAAGACACAGAAGGACAGAATTCACGGAGTTCGCAAGTACTCAGCCCATCCGAGGGAGCGACGTACCGAAAAAGAAAACGGCGTAGCTTGTGGGGGAGGGGGCGGAAGGCGCGGGTAGACGGTAGGCGGGGTTGGGATGTCGGACAGTGGTCGTAGAAAAGAGAAATAGGTTTGGTGTGAAGTGGCGAACACGCCTGCCGCATTTGGACACATTCTGCAGTGGTCAGACTTTTCAAAGACAAATCGTAGTTTCACGGTTGAAATAATTTTTGCTCGCTACTTTTTTCCTCGTGTAATAAATAGTTGATGAATAACTAACGCTCCAAAAATTTTCAAATTACAACATGAGTGTTTCAAATTACCAAAGTAAATTACCAAGTAAATTAATAATCATAGTCACATTTTTTTTCACAATTAATGTTTTCACTCGACATTAGAATTACAAGAGAATCAGTTGATAGAAATAAGCACTCATTAATAATATTTCAGGTTATATAGAACTTCAGAGAAATATACAGAACGAGAATGTGTGTGTATCATCTCACAATATTAAATAATGAGTGATTAAAAAATATTAAAATAATTTATTTGATTACGAAATCCATGGAAACAAAACACGCATTGACTGAGCATCCAGCTGTGATTAGTGAGGAGCTTCTACAGCAGAATAAACGTTGAGGCGCGTCGCGGTGCCTGAGGTCTGCGTGAGGGCGGCTCTTGCAGGAGGCTCCGGCACGGCGACCCGGGATGCCCGTTTCCGCCTCGCTTCCATAATGACACCCCATAAAACGCAATTACCGTCGCTTGAGCCGCAGCCGACAAGCGGCCGAACCTGACAGATATACTGCTCAATTTGGGGGTTGCCAAGGGTACGAGAAGCCGGGGAAGGGGCCAAGGTGGGAGGGGTTGGTTGTTGAGAAGAAGGGTTCAAGAAACGGCACCGTGAAATGGAAATAATGGAAGAGTATGGAGAGAGGCAGATGGAGCGGGGAGAGTGACGAAGGTCCCGCGAAGGGACGCATGAAGGAAAGTAGTCGACGTGAGGATCGGTGCGAAGAGGGACGTTCTCCTGCATTAATAAGGAACGCAAGAATAGAAATGTGCGAATGTTGGAAAAAAAGATGCGAAAAAAGCCAGGCGAGGAAGGCGACAGGACGGCTTGGGAAAAGCTCCAAAACAATTAGATAGGATTTGTGCGGGTGGCAGAGTGGGTAACGGTGCAAGTGACGCAGAGATGAGGAAAGAGAAGCCAAATGCCGGGGCGATGAGAAAGGAGAAAGCAGAGACAGTAGGGGCGGGGGGCGGCGCAAGCGAAGACAGCGCAGGCCCAGGGGAGGGCCAGGAGGGGTGAGCGCGTCGCGCCTGCGGGGGGCGTGGGGCCGGGGGCGGGGGCGGGGCGGCCGCGCGAGCCCCGGAGGTGAGTGCCTTCGTTGGCGTTTTTTGTGGGCCTGGCCGCTCCCTGGGTCCACGCCGCCTGTGACCTACACCCCGGCGGCGAAGATAAAGCTGGCGGCGGCGCCTTTGGGGCTCCGCACCTCCTGCTCTCCGCCCCGCTCCGCTCCGCCCCGCCCTGCCCCGCCCCGCCCCGCACCTCCCTCCCTCCGGCCCGGCCCGGCCCCGCCCCTGCCCGTCGGCCGCGCAGCCACGGGGGGTCCACGGGATTGTTTCTCACGGTAAACGTTAGCCCGGGCGGAACTCTCAAAGGCAGCTTTTTGTCTTAGAGCGGCCGATTGACTTGTATGCAGCGATATGCCAGCGATACGTAAGGAGGTGTCTGTAAGACTTACTCACCAGTTTCATAAAATTTCGATGGAGATGGAAGCCGATTTGTACTTCAGGAAACTTCGCGGAAAGTTAAACCAACGTGTTATTGATGTGATGTTACAAACACAGGAACTCTAGGAAGACTAATGTCTCACAATTTTTTTTTCATTTTTACATGGGCTTACTTCTGTTTTGTCTGGGATATTTTCGATGAATGTAAAATTTCATACATTTCATTTCACACACAAAACTCGTAAGTTCACTTACAACGACAATCACGTATAATCACGTTCAACATACTTGCATCTGCATCAGAGAAGTCATTATACTCGTACTGTTTCTATCTAATCTCTTTCTGTTATCTCATCTCTATTATGATATTACCGCTGATTTGTTATTCTCTGGAATTTATTTCAACACGAATTTCTAATGAAAATCGCATTTGGACTATTTATATCTTGTGAGAGTGAGAAGTATTTGCAGTTAATAAATGTCACTCACATTTTACGTTTTCGCATACTACGTAGTATAGAGAAAATGTACAGCTGCCGCAAAAAGACGGCGCTTTTTCATTAAAAAACTCGTATTATGGGACCCTGATCAAGTGCATAAATTTTGATCCATTACGTAGTAATTACTTCCTGTAACACGTTGCTATTAATTAATTCAACTAATTGCTACATCAATTTGAAACTGATATTTTGATTTTGGGGATACTTTACAAGAAGATTTAGCACCTTTTTCCAAACATTATTTCAACATTTTTTCGAAGATGGCTCCAAATTTTTCCACGAAGAGAACAAAAAACGCTTAAAAGAATGACTTTCGTCTCATTTTCGTTGATTAATTGCATTTTCGAAAATTGCAAAAGTTCAATTTATTTCGGCGTATTCCTACAACTACAATATTTAAGATAGAGCTTTCTTTCTTAATGACAAGCATTGTTCAAAGACATAAGTTGAAATAAGGTCATGTACAATTTTTAAAAATTATGAATAGTTGTTGGAATACAGGCAATTTGTGAAAAAGGATTTTCTCATAAATGAATCCAATTTTTTTCTGTTTATCCAAATCGTAAGACAATTACTACAAATTAAATTTGTGAGGTGAAGAAAAAAGTTCTCATATAAGTTATAATTTTGTAAAGTTTCCTTCCATTTCAGACCATTAAGTTTTTCTTTTTTAAATAAAAAATAACGCTAATTTGTAAGATCAGTGACTAAAAATATCATATATCTTTCGATCAATAAGTTTGTGAAACTAGTTTTAAAGATTAAAATTGAAGACGAAACATTCTTTACTGATATAAAGGTCATATATGCTCAATACCATTCCAATCGGAAATATGTAATAACATATCCATCAAGATTGTGCATTTCTTGTCAGCATAATTATCCCCTCCTAACGTAGATAGATACCAGCGCCTGCTTGCTCGCCAGGAAACAATACTACAGAGCATTAGGAGACAGAAAAATTCCCGCCTGTTTGTTCAGAACCAGCATTTCATACGTCTATTTTAATGGAGTGTAATGTTTCTAGTTAGTGTCGTGGTTGTGTGAATCGAACCGTTTTTTAGGAGAACATTCTGATTGCTAACAGAGCATGAGTGCATTCCAGTGAATGATGCTATACGAAATGCGAAGCATCTGAACGTCCCCTGACATTCCGCCACTGCGATTAGCCGTAGATACCTATTCATATAACGTGAAACCAGTGGTGCTACAACATCACTTCCTCCGTTACTAATGTAACGGTTTCGTAACGTTATAATACCGCAAGTTTTGCCCATACTCAAATATCCTCGTCATCACTTGTAAAACTCTTGGCGCATTACGCGTGAAAACTTAATTTATTTAAAGCTAATACATCAACACAAAGAAATCAATCCAAAACTACATTCCATACACCCAGAAACACGGCCCAAAAACAAATTATTCTGTGGGATTCAAAATGCTTTGTTGCGGCGTTGCCATTGTCGAATTGCGATCTAATAACTCCTGAATGCTTCTAGTGGAAGAAGGGCGGATAATTGAAGTTTCAAATTTGGAAAACGGAAAAATTCCGCGAAACTACTCATATTTTCAAAAAATGTTCACGACTTAATTTAAAAATCTAATTTTGAAGAACACATTCAATTAAGTAGAAACGTCTCTCATCAATCTTATAATTTTGCGACGATCATTTTTTACAATTTTTGAAAATACAGAGAGTTTACCGAAAGCGGAACGACACAATTTTTAACCGTAGTTTGCTCTAGAAATGAGCCAGAAGTGCAACTGTAACCACGACAAGGATTTTAAACATCGAATTGCAATTGTCCAAGAGGAATTGGCGAGGCAACAGGTCGTCATTTTATCACACCATCCATACTCACCCGAACACGCTCCAAGTGATTTCTTCCTCTTTCATCACATGAAAAGAAAACTATGTGGGAGTAAATTTTAGTCGTTCTTGGAGTCACTGGCTCACGATACGGAATGGGTTACTTCTGTCACAGCTCTGTAGAGGTCACAGCTCTGTAGAGCTTCCAATAGCTATACGATTATCAGCAGACGTTTATTGTTGCCGCCGACAACAATATTGAGGGGAGATATGGATCGGCGTTTCTCTAAAATTATTGTGGTATGGTGCCACCAAAAGCCAGACCACATAATTCATAACTTTGAACTAGGAATGGATTGGAAGGCACCTGTTTTTTTCTCTGCAAAATACCAAAATACTTAATGAAATATTAAAGTCAAAACCATGTTTATATAAGTTTAAGTAAAGGCGATTCTTGTATAATTTGCAAACAATACAAGGAATGTAATGAAACGGACCTGGATCATCACCATGGTTAGGTAAATTACATACATTTTTAACTTTATCAGACTTTTATTCTAAGAGTAATAATACTGTCATTTTGACAACACAGTTTAGATCACCAATTACGTTGGATGTCATGACAACAAACCTGGTGGCTGGACAGATAATATGGTTAAATCCTTTTCTGTAATACAAAACTGTTCTTGCCTTAAAAATTGCTTTTCGCTATGAATTAATCCTTTTACCCAGCACTCACGCCAACAGCATTATTCGGAAGCACCTTAAATATTAAAATATGCATTTTCCATCAAATATCCCTGTCAATAAAGCGGGAGGCCATGAACTCTTCAAAGGTTGAATAAGATAAGCGAAAGTCCTACTCCGAAATTCGAAGAACTGGTACACAAGAATAAATTAATTTATTAATTTATTTATTTGGTTATTTTGTACATAGTTCAGTATTTTAATTAACTCTACATATGTGATGATGACTTATAGCTTAACTTATCCTATCCTTATCCTAACTTAATACTACTACAGAGGTTGAGGGGACCATATTGGCACCTCATAAGAGTTATTCCAGATCAGAGAACAATTTACAAAATATGTGGAATGGGTATTTATTTTTTATGCGAGTGGGAAGGATGGGGTTTTTGCAAAGTTTGAATGAAGATAGTGTTTGGATATGGTGTAAATTTGAGAAGAAATTGTGGGATAGGTAGGTGATGTGGTGCATGATGAGATCGAGGTTGAATTCATTATGTAATTGATGGTTAGATATGAACCAGGGTGCATTAGTGATTGTGCGGAGGAATTGGTTCTGGACTATTTGGATTTTGTTGATGTTTGTTTTTGCAGCATTGATCCATACAGGGCAGGCGTAAAGGAGGGTAGGTCTAATAATTGTTTTGAATAAGGGTATTGCTGTTTTGTATGGGAGGAAGTTATTTCTGTTAATTAGAGATTTTAATTGATGCAGTTTGTTTTTGGTTTGGATTATTTTGATGTCTATGTGCTGTTTCCAGTTCATTTTGGTGTCCAAGTGCAGTCCAAGATATTTTAAGGGTTTATTTGGAGGATACCATGGGATGGGCTCATTATTTAATGTGAGTGGGGTTGGTGAAGTGTATGGTCTTAAAGTGAATATTTTAGCTGCAGTTTTGTTTGGGTTTAATTTTATTTTTAATTTGGATGACCAACTGTCTATTTGGTTTAGATACAATTGTATGTGATTTTTGATATTGATTAGAGAGTGGCTGGAGGAGAAGATAAGTGTGTCATCAGCAAACTGTGCTATATTTACTGTTTCATCTTTGGGGATGTCTGCTACATAAAGATTAAACAGTGTGGGTGATAGGGGGGAACCTTGAGGTAATCCTGCTTTGATTAACCTGGGGTTTGAAAGATAGTTGTTGATTGTTACTGCAAAGGTTCTGTTGCATAAATAGTTTTGAATTACTGAGGTGATGTAATGTGGAGTGCCTATTTTCTTTAATTTATAAATTAGTGCCTGGTGCCAGACTCGGTCAAATGCCTGTGATATGTCGAGTGATATAAGTATTGTGTGATGTTTTCTCTGAAATGCTGTGTTGAGATGTTCTGTGATTCTGAGGAGTTGATGTTGTATGGATAAATGATCTGTGAATCCAAACTGCTCTCTTGGGATAGCTTTTGTTATTTGTAGATGCTTTTTAAGACGTTGAAGTATTATTTTTTCAAAATTTTTTGACAGGGATGGTAGAAGACTTATCGGGCGATAGCTGTCGGTGTTGGCTGAATTTTTATTTGGCTTTGGAACAGGTAGTATGATGGCATGCTTCCATGTGGATGGGAAATGATTTGTTCTGAAGCATGAATTGTAAATATTTGTTAAGTATGCAATTGCGGGGGCTGGTAAATGTTTTATTATTGAATTATTGATTTTGTCATGACCTGGTGCTTTTTTTATAGGGAGTGAGTTAATGATTTGTTTTATTTCTTTAGGGTTTGTGTAATGAATTTTGTGATTTGGGCCGTAGTTTGGGAGTTTTATGGACTGTATTATTGTGTTGTGATCCGGGTGAGGTTGAGATTGGTTGTGTGAAAGTTGTCTCAAAGTAATTGGCAATTTCCTCAGCCTTGTCGGTTGGGGTGAATAATTTGCCTCTCGATGAGTTGATGGGTGGAATTATTGTTTTCTTATTTAGTATTTGTTTGGTGAATTTCCAAATAGAGTTATTTTGTGCTGTTAAGGAGCTTATCTTGTTCTGGAATTTGAGATTCATATGATTTTTTATTGATTTTTTAACTATATTTGTTAATATATTTAGTTCTGCTTTTATATGTGGGTTTTTGGTTTGGTTCCATAGCCTTCTGGTCCTGTTTTTGACGCGTATTATGTTTTTGATTTCTACCGGTAGGGAGGAGTGATTAATTTTGTTATGTGATTGAGAATTTGAGGGCTGCGTTTCTGATATTGCTGTATGTATTATGGTGTTTAGTAATGTTACGGCGTTGTCTATTTCTAAAGGATTATTTAAAATTTTGATTTTTGGTATTAAATTGCTGGTTATATTTTGGAATTTGATCCAGTTTAATTTAAATGTGTTTACTTTGGGGATTGGGGATCGTGGGGGTGGGATTTGGCAAGTGAGTATATTTACCGGAAGGTGGTCAGAGTCGAGTTCGTGATGCGGAGTTGAATAAAAATTTATATTGCTGTCTGTCAGTCCGATGTCAAGGATGTCTGGTTGTTTTGTTACGTCTCTGGGGTAGTATGTAGGTTCCGGCGGCGATAGTATGTTGATAGCGGTGTTGTTTGTAATGTGTGATAGTATTTTTCCTGCTTGATTGCAATTGCGACATCCCCAGTTTGTGTGTTTAGCGTTTAGATCTCCTATAATTAGTGTTTTTTTGTTTGGGGTGAAAAGATTGAGAATATTTTGGGGTTGTATTTTTATAGATGGAGGTTTGTATGCAGTTGATGATGGATTATGTTTTTCCTGACTGCTATGAGTACTCCACCTCCTTTTTGTTCGGTCCTGTCATTTCTATAGATTTTGAATTCTGGGATGTATAATTTATTATTATTGTTTAGGTGTGTCTCTGTTATGCATGCAATGTCTATGTTATATGTGTGCAAGTATTGTGTTAGTTCTATTATTTTGGATGTGATCCCATTTGCATTCCAGTTTGTTAGTGATATGTTTCTATGGACTTGTATTGACATTGTTGTTATTGAAAAATGCTGTTACTGCACTTTGGATTGTATTGATTATTGATGGTATGAGGGAGTTTATGAAGTTAATAATACAGGACGATATAGAATTAATTATTGTATTTAAAAGGTGATTGTTATTATTGTCTTGATGGTTTTGTTGGGTACGGTTTTGCTGAGATCTCGTGTTGTTATCGACTCCTGATTGGATTACAGGGTGATTGTTTCTAGTGAAGTTGCGTAAAGGCTGGGTTGGGGGTAGAGATGGAAATTGTTCTTTTTGGTTGATAAAAGATGATTGAGTTGCTCTTTGGAATGAGTTTCTTGTATTAAAGGTAGGGGTGGTTTTCTTTTCGACAATATCCTTATAGTACATACAGTTTTCATTTCTTACATCTGCACGGTGATTACCTTTGCAGAGAATACAGGTAGGGTTTGTTTTACTTTCGGGACACGTTACTGTATAGTGATTACCGGAACATATTGTACAGTTAATTTTGTGGTTGCAGTTGTTTCTGGTGTGCCCGAAATCAAGACATCTGAGGCATTGAATGGGACCTTTGGCTTTGCGCCTTTTTTCTGGTTTGACAATTAAGTTACAGATTTGATTAGTTTGTAATATATAGTCTAAGTTTTGACTGCCGTCGAACTCGGCTGCCACTACCGGGATGGGGATGTTGTCTTTATATAGCCTTGTTACACTGATTAGCGAAGGGCACTTTGCCTTGAGATCTTGGTATATTTCTTCCTGCGTAATGGATGGATGAAGATTCTTGAAGACTATTGAAAATTTTTTGTTTGCTGGGTCTTTATAAGTGTGAAATTTTCTGTTTGTACTGATAAGGTATTTAATTGCCTGTCTAAAGTCCGATATAGTTTTAAAGAGCACTTTGAACTTGTTATTAACCATGATTGATGTAAATTGGTTGGTTATTGAGTTCTTAATTTCTCTATTGAATTCTGCGACGTTCTGGATATTGGCTACAAAGATGGGTGGTATCTTAATGTTTGGATTGGTGTGGTCATTAATTTGTTCGTTTATGAATTGAAACCTATTGTTCTTGCGTTCGTCACTTTGTTCGCCGAGCTCTGTAAATCTGTTCATTATGGGTACATTGTATAGGAGCTCAGTGGGTTTTTTTGATATTACATTCGTGTTGTAACTGGACCGATTCATTTTTTTGTTCTCGGAGTCACTTTCACTAACACTGACTGACCTTTTTTGTGCGAGTGCAGGTTGAGATGGTGGGAGTGATGCCGACCCGTATATCTGGCTGAGGTAGGCCGGGTTGTTGCTGGCCTCGGTGATGGTTGGAATGGGGGTCCCAGCGAGGCTTGTATCCATGGCCTCGCTGCAAGCTGGAGTTGTTGTCGCTGGTGAAACGACACCGTTGTCGCCGTTGTGGATGGTGCGCAGGGCTTCCGATAATGTTTGCCCTGTGTCAGGATTAATGGCATAGGCCATTAATCTTTAAACTTTTCGTATTTGGTTGAGAACAGTGCTGTTTGTATACGTACACCAGCACTAACACTATAGGCACTCGGTTGAACAAGCGGCAGTGGCGACCGTTAGCCGCGCTCGGCGACAGGCTGTCGACCGTCAGCTGGGGTGTGGCGTTGATAACTGACTACTAGCGATAACGAGCGAAGCACGAGAGAGAACCTTCTCCTACCGTGGCTCGGAACGGAATGGACAAGAATAAATATTCAAGATTTCTTTGCAGTCCGAGAAGGTAGTAATTCCCCGTCTTTCCCTTTTCTGATGCTCGTACGGATGCTTCTCGACATTCTGTATGGCCTTTTTTCACCAACTGAATATATCAGACTGCCAGCGACCCGACGATACGTTGAAATCGAATCACGTCTTTGATGTGCAGCAATAGCTCAAAGCTACAATGTTGCGCACCATTAGATTGGAGCTGAACTACTATATGAAATACCGACTCATGCATTCGCTAGCTTAGCGACTGGAAGTCATCTCGATCTGTGCAAGAGTTGCTCGCACATGTAGATGAATATGTCACGGACGGGTATCGTGGCGCTCATTCAACTAACCAAAATGCCCTGAATGGCGGTTGCGGCCTCGCGACTACCGACATGAACAGCATTCAGTTTAATAGAATATTGTAAATGAGCGAATGGCTGCTGCTCTCATCAACCCTAAAACGAGTTTTCAATTCGACGAGCGAATTAATGTGTTAATTATAGCACAATTCAAGCATCATGCATTTAATTTGCGCTTTTCAATGGACTGTGTATGGAGGATCTAAATGTGTCAGAATCTCGGAATGTTTAGGATCGTTTCACAGAATATCACGCATTACAGTGGAATGATAGATTTCTCAATTTTTCATTACAGCCCAACATTGCATCTGCTACGCACTTATTTATTTAGTTCATTTGATCACATAACAATGTTGTAAACGCGATAAACGTTGTATTTTCTAGGTTTCAATAAAATGCGTCTCAGCCGTAACAAATGATGCAATGAATCATGTACTGTTGTTGCACCACTAGTTGATTTTCTAATAGCGCGCTTGTCCATTGTCCACCTTCGGTATGGGCTGTTCTTTAATATATTTTGGGGCATTGAAGAAAGTTCATTATTCAAGGTTTTGTAGGCAAAAATAAAGGTGAGGGTTGAAGTTCAAATGAACAAATACTAGCGCTTGGTGCGTGTACTACCACACCGTATGTGGATTTGACACCAATTTTGAGTCCCGAGCTGACACTCTTCAAACTGTTCTACTTCGTTTAGTTCTTTGTCCGCTCCATGACAGGTGTTTTGTTAAAATGTAAGTTTTGTGAATAGTCTCTGACTGCTGAATCCAACGACTTCACTTACACTCCGATTTCAACGTAGCGTCACTTCAAGGTCACGAGCTGGAAGGGGGGGAGAGGGAGAGAGAGACAGAGAGAGAGGGAGAGAGAGGTAGAGAGAGAGAGAGAGGGAGAGAGATAGAGAGATGTCATCCAATCTTGGAGCTCCACTACCTATACATTTGATGTCGTAACTGAGCTCCTCTACGTCCAGGTCGTGACCTTGAAGTGCTAATTTGTTTAAATTTGACTAACGCAAGTTTTCAAATTTTTTCCCTAGTTTTCCACGTTTGCTTCAAATAAAGATTCTTTGTACAAGCCAAGGGCACTAAAAAAGGTGTTCATGGGCAATGAAAAATATGAAAATAAATTTTACACCTCTCGTCCTTTTGTACATGTAAGCAATTCCATATGATTGTTTGCCAGATAATGTTCGAAATTTCAGATTCTATTTAGTGATTCTGTAAAAATATTATTTTTGCAGTGAGCAATGACTACTTACTTTACCCACATACTGAAGAGTTGTGCAATGAGTTAAACGATATCTGCTCGGGGAAAACCAGAACGTTCGTGATTTCCTGCCGCAGCATCGCCGAAAAAAGCCGCATTATTACGTATGTACGTACATTGTTTTTCTGCAAGTAGGTGTGGGCTTAGGTGGCTTAGGGCACCAACTTATGATACTGCAGTGTCACTGACAGGGAGGTCCTAGAGTTAGAGACTCGACGTTGGTAGGATATTCGAAACTACCTATATAGCTGGATCGAATTCAGCCATTGTCTAGAGGGGAATTCTAGCGGCCTGCAGCTCTGATTGGTAGTTCACTGTGGTTTCTTTGATCGACACTATGCGAACGTCAAAGCAGTACCCAAACAAATGGACCGCGCAGGTTCTTTCCTTCCTATTCCTTGTCCTATCATCACCCCTTACGTACACACACACACACACACCTACACTTACACGCACTATACTATCATACATGTCGGATGACCGGTCGGGAGCTTAGCGCGTGACCCGGATGCGACGGTGTCTTGCTGGTAGGAGATGTGTGTTTGGGAAAACCCCCTGCTAACCGACGTGTAGGTTGGCGCCGGATCTCACCATCCAGTGGAGGAAGGTGAAGGATCATCAACCTCCAGCGATAAAACATACACTACACTCACGGGACTAATGACCGTAGCATTTGGCGCACCCGGAATCAATTAGTGAAGCAGAATCATCAATCCAAGCAGGTGATCAGAGACAATTAACATACACGCCGCAACAGCACCGCTGTGCCTGCCAAGCATTGCTTCCGGCCCCCGTTGGAATGGGGAGATGAGCGGCGAAGTGTTCCAGTGCGGAGGACTGGGCGCGCCCGCTCCCCTCCGCCGCGCCGCGCCGCACGCGTTTAGGCTTTCGCAGTGACGTCAGCGCCGTCTGCGCATCGCAGCCACGAGGGGGCGGAGCGGCGCTCATCAGAAGCATGAATAAAACAGAACGCCACGCGATGATCTCGTGTGACGACTCGTTTATGTCAGCCCGCTCAGGAACTGAGATTCGGTTTGCCCTCCCGGCCGCCGCGGAACTAGAATCCGTGGAAGGCAACGTGTAGAAAGAAGATCGATGACAGCTCCCAAATTTTGTTGTAGGAAAGATGATTGTAACATGAAAATGTCGAATGTGTGTACTGAAATGCTAAAACAAAAAAAAAAAATCACGATGTTAAATACTTAGTAGGGTGGTTGCAAAACATCGAATTCCAAAAATTCTTCAATGGGAACCCCTAAAAATTTGCCAAGTTTTCAGTTGCTGTAAAAATGAGATTCTGAATTTTTCAGCTCGATAGATTAACGTGAACACCTGTCTGATCGGCCCTACATATTTAAAACGGATTTTTTCTCGAAAAAAGGGAATTATTGCAATAAAATGGGAATTGTTTGTCCTTTTCTTGTCATATTCTTTTTTAGTTTAGTAGACGATGTTTCTGACTTCAATTTTTACCCTTGCAACTTGTTTGACACACACAGATAGGAAGACGCATAATGTTTTTATGGACCAAACGTGGAAATTCGCGATATATGATATTTAAAAAAACATTTTCTATTACTTCTTTTAGTTATCTGGCACCAAATGCTGAAGTAAGATGAATTCAATTTATATATCTGCCACCACGAGGGTGAAAAGAATTGATTCAGATGGAGCGGTGGCAGAAAATATTTTACAAGAGAATCAATTTTACTAGACTTTCTGGATACGGGAACATCACAATCCAAGAGAAGATGGTGCTTCCGAAGAAGGCATGAAATCATAACAGAACTTTTCCGCATGATTGGATGTAATATTTAGGACAAAAATGCGTCTTAAGGCTACTGTAGAAGTATTTGGACAATAATCTTGGATGTAAATGTAAATCATAGATAGAAATTTCTAAAGAGAAGGGTGGCGATTATAAGAAGTAGATTTAAAAGATTAGATTTACAAGGGGATGTTCTGTATTGTGATGAATCATTACTACCATACATATTGAATAAAGAAAATACACAGTTGTTGGCAGTTTTTATAGGTTGCGATGAGCAGTTGATACAGGTTCCGCAGTGGAAATATAATAAGAGATTTGAGTCAAGTTTTTCTTCTGATATGAAAAATGGAAAGCAATTGAAGAAATAGAAGCAATGTGTTTTGACACTACTGTTATTAGTACTTGTCATTTGTGAGGAACCTCTGTTTCCTGGAGGGAAAAGAATTGAAAATATCTCTTTATGGTTCGAATGCTGTGAATGCAAACCAGTGTTTAACTACTGGTTCTCAACTTGACATTGTCAATTTCATAATCCATATTGCAGTTTTGCAATTTTAATTTTTTGTTTGCAATTTTCCAAACTTCCAAGAGATAGTCAGAAATGGGATCAGCGCCATTTTTAAGAGTCTAATGCTCCATCCAGGGAAAAGAATTAAAGAAAATATTTGGAGGCTTTTAAGATAATGTTTTAAAATTGCTATTTCACACATTACGCAAAAATACTCATATATTCTGCATGAACATATTTCAAAAAGAACAGATTTTATCAAGAAAAAATCTCCAATCACCAATAGTGTAGTTGTAGGAAAACGCCGAAAATAATTTTGAACTTTCGCCATTTTGAAAATTTCAAAGATTTCAACGAAAAAGAGAACCGCGTCATTTTTTAAAAATGTCCTTTGCCCTATTCGAAGGAAAAGTTTAATCAAAATATTATTAACCTTTTTTAATAAAATTTGCAAATGTGTTTGAGGCTTCATGTTAAGTACTCCCAAACTCAAAATATCCATTTCAAACTCGCAGAGCCTTGAGTTCATTCACATCAATCAGGGATTTTGGAGAAAAAGATCTGAACGGTTTTACGATGTCTACAGATTGACGGATGGACGGACTGACGGATGGACGGACTGACGAATGGACGGACTGACGGATGGACGGACCGACGGATGGACGGTCTGACGAATGGATGGACTGACGGATGGACGGACTGAAGGATGGACGGACCGACGGATGGACGGAGTGACGGATTGACGGATGGACGGATGGACGGTCGGACAAACGGATAGACAGACAGACGTTTTCCGTCAATCGCTTTTTCGTGATCAAGGAACAAGGTTTATCTACTTTTTCGCCATCAGGACACCACAATACGAGTTTATCGCAAAATTTTCCATTTATGTCGCAGCATAAAATATTTTTCTCTTAATATGAATATGTGTAGTATGTAGAGAAAGGAAAGAATACATACTGATTTTCTAAAAGTACAAGTCTTGTTAAACGATAGTGTTTGAAATATTCCTATCAAAAATGTTGGCTAAATCAATTCCAGAACTTGCAAGAGAATGCTTTAAGACCCATCATTTTAGTAGGACAACAAATTCTCCCATCAACGAACAACAATGGAACAAGAATGTGTTGGCGTGGGAAAGTTCCATAACACTAAGTCTTGGAAAAGAAAAAAAACATCAAACATCTTAGAAAATTACCTGTATTGAATATTTTCTCGAATATATGTCTCCCTCGCATATAAACTGCTCTCAGTGTTTTGGTTTGAAATTGCGGAAATCTTCATGCTACGTACTTTATTTGTTGCAATAATGTTGAAACTAACTATTTCTCAACATTTTTTGCTGTGAGCAGGTACTAACAAAATTGCAGGCTGAAGGTCGGAAATACAAAATATCTATCCATTTGTAACATTGTTAAAAAAATAAATGATAATTTTTGAAAAATTATTTCTCTTCATTTAGAGATACTCGAATATTTGCCCCCTCCATTTTGTTGCCAATTTGTGAAAAAAGGAGAGCTTTTATTCGAGAATACTGTCATTATATAGTACATGATTGTGTATCACCTTCAAGAGCCTCACCTGCAACTCACCTGCAAGAGCAGCACTTACTGCATATATCACGGTACTGAAATATAAAACAATACTTGTATACCGAAACAGCTTCCCCTCCACCCACTAATGTTATCAGAAATTAACAATGTGCCTTCAATGTTTTGAAAATTAATGAGAAGCATGACAATACCCGAGCGAAATTCGCAAAATCGGAAACAGCAAGTAAGGACGGTTGCAGCGATACGTGTAAGAGAATTTCCGAGAATTAAGGTGATGAGTTCGACTGCTATTCGCTACATGGATAACAAATCTGATGCTACTAAAAAGCCGTGGTGATTGGCAGTTCGCGTCCGTTACAGAGAATGCCCGCTAGACAGACCTACAAAACACGTAAAATCAGAACAAAACAGTCGGGAATGCGAAAAATTTGCTATAAAGAGATGTTGGTTGGTGGGAAGTGTCCGTTTGTAGGAGTTTCATTGTGCTCACTTTTCTTTCTTCTCCCGTCTGTATTTCCCAATTTTCATTTCCTCTCTTATAGAATTTAACGTTTTAAGTTCATTGCTCATTTACGGGGGCGATGTTTGACCAAGTTTATTAACACGCTCTATACAGTGAGTCACTGTAGTCACAAATTGCTGAATGTCGCCGATACATAAGTAAATAACGTTTGGTTTCATGCCCTTACGAAAAAGGCATGTTCATTAGCTCGCATGTCTAACATTGATATCTTTTAAGTTTTACAGCTCCTCACAATTAATCAACGATATTATTTGCCTTATTCTTCCATACTGCTCAGTTACTCATACACCATAAAGTGAATTTCTAAATTACAATTCACTCTAGTCGTCAAGTAATAGGACCTTGAATGCGTTTTTTCATAGCCACCTTTTTCAAACGCTACTATGGCAATGCCCCTAAAGCAGTCGTGAAACGTAACATAATCCAAATATTGTTCCTGGAAGAAGTACCAGGCTGCTGCTAATACAAGGGACGATTACCTAGGCTTTTATTGACTTTGGGCATCGCCCGTAAGACCGCGTTCATTAGGCGGCTCAGGTGTCGCGGCGCGCGTTATCTTCTCGATTACACATGGCACGGCGCGCGGGCTATCGGATTTTACGCCGGCCAAGGCCATTTTACAGAGCCATACGCTTTTGTTCGTCCAGTGATATTTCTTTCTTTAATGATCAGCTGCTAACGTAATAGTCCAAGTTGAATGAAACAAGCTGCCGTTCAATAACGGCGGAGCATTATCGCAACGAATTTCCCCATTCACGGGGCCGGTCCGCCGTTTCGGCCGCGGCGGCGGGCGGCGGGCAGCGGGCGGCGAGCGGGGGCGGCGCGCCGAAAGCGGGCTGCGCAGGCGAAATGGACTCGCGGGCGACGGCTGGGCGGTTTGTCACACGTTGCCAACGGCGCCGGGCGCGGAAAGAGCCCGGCGGGGCGTGCGGTCTTGGGCGTATTTCATTAACGGCCAAGCACTTCCGCCAAGAAATACCTTCGCAGATGCCTATCTCCGCGAGCGATTCGCCCTCCAGACCTGCGCTAAGGGCACACGAACGAGCACTTTGTCCGGAAACAACACCGCGCGGCATTGAATTACACAGGGAAAACCAACGTTTGCGAGTGTTTAACGAAACCTTACCCGCGATTATTTGTTTCAATTCGAGCGCGTGTGGTATTTTATTATTTCACCGTTTATCGCCGCGATGACATGAAAGAGCGGACATTTCAAACGAAGGCAATTTGCAAAAAGAGATGGTTTATGTACAGGAACGGAGTTTATTTCTTTAGCATTTACAAGAAGCTGCCAGGAAAGTTCTGGCGTCTGTGAAATTTTCGTGTAATTATGTGACCCGACAGAAATGGTGGGATTTAAAAAATAAACAACAAAAGAACGCAAACGGTGATTTCGATCCTTCAAAGCTGCGGCTGCGACGGTGCGCGGGCGGGCAGAGGCCGGCTGGGGGCGGGGCGGGGGTAGGGCGGGGGCGGGGCGGGGCGGGGCGGCAAAGTCGTGCGACAGGAGGCGGGGCGGAGGCTTTAATGAGCCAGCCGTACAGGCAGAGCTTTTGGCGGCGGCCGCGCACGGGAAGGCTGACGAGCAAAAAGGCCCGCATTACGGTTCCTTCACACCCTCTTGAAACTGGCAGGTTCACGGCGGGGAGGCGGAAAGGACGAAAGGAGGAAGGGGCAGACGTGCGCCACGGCGGACGCGAGACGCCGAGGGTGGGGGCGGGGGAGGGGTGAGGGCTCGGAAGGAGGGAGGACGCGAAGGCGCGCGGCAGCCGGCGAACGCAGTGACCCAAAACTCATTTCTTCACGAAGGCAGAGCTCATTGGCGGGAAGAAATCATTCTTCAAGTTGCAACGTTTCCAACATCCTATTATTAATTGAGTGGTCGCTTATCGTAATTTCGTATTTCTTAGGCATAAATACTTTTGAATTAAATATTTTCCTATTATGATTTTTGAAATATATTTGGAACAATCCAAGAATCACTTATACTGACAGATTAGTACTTATTGTAATATTTTTATATTACATTTAGGACAGGTATTGCGCAAAATCTTAGATGGCTGAGATGTTTCGTAACACCGTCAGCTTGCGAATATCTATGTCATCTATTCTTGTTTTTGTTTGCTTGGCTGCAAAACAGCATATACTACAAGTTGATGTATTAAACCTGGTGAATTAATGCTATCTCAAATATTAACGATACGAACAACATAACATTGCATTAAAACCTTCTTATAAACTGCTTTTTAAGTGTGTATGTTTCGCCTAATACATAATTTTCGAACACTGCGTGGGTGGGCAGTGGGAGTGAATGCCGAGGTGGCTGTTGCGGCTGCGGCGGCTCAGCCGGTGGTGGTGGTGGTGGTGGTGATGGAAGCGTTGGTGGAGGAGGGCGTGGAGGCGGCGAGACGCTGCGGGGCGGCGTTTCCAGTAACAAAGCACGCTCGCCTCCACTCTCCGACTCTCAAGTTTCACCGGACTCCAACCTACTCACTCGTAAGGCACTTGAAGCGTCAGGTTTCTGTTTAATCACCGCGTTCTTCTGGCCGTCCGCCCGCGCGCTCGAAGCCTTGCCGCCTCCCCGCCTTGCCCGCAGGGGCTGCGCACGCAGTCCGCACCGGAAGTACGCGTACCACGCACGTGCTTGCCGAGATGCTGCGTTAGGTATCTCTGGACAAAGTTCGCCCTTGTGAAGAGATGCGTGCGTTCGCACCCTGATTCTAAATATAGAACTAGTGAGAGAGAAACTACAGTTTTTATTAGAAGAATTTGTTTTTCAAAAATTATACAGAATCTGTTTCAACTGCTCTTCACATTATGGTCATGCTGTACGTGTAAGTCTCACTCATTAGCCTGCCACAGTATCTATCTGTTTCGTTTTTTGAGCGAGTAATGATGTGTAATATACTCAAATTTTAACGTTGTCAATTACACGAAAAGAAACGAAAACAAAGTTACGCACAATAAATGCGCAATGTTGTAGTTTCGTATGTTACAATATTCTGAGACCCTTGGTGTAGGGGTGATACTGACTTTTCTGTATTGAATCAAAGAAATTGTTCACTTTTAATTTTAAGAAGCGAGTCACTAGTGGAACGTTCGATGTTCAGTGTTCTGTTGAAGTAATAGGTACAATGCCATTATATAATGTTTCACACGAAATATTTTGAATCTCAAGGCGACCAAAAAGTGACCCTGATGCAATTATCCCAAGCGAGACATTACTGCCATAGCAGCTGCGTACGTCTAATGTGGTGCTGGCCGACGGATACAGGCTGGATCTATGCCTTCGCCATTGCTTGCAGAACGCAAGCGCTGTAGAGGGCTTCGATGCAATGACATCGGCGAAGGATGGGGAGCTCCAGCAGACTGGCGGAATCGAGTGAGCAGGCGTGAGCGGAGGTGGCTTGAGTGAAGTCGAGGACGAGAGCAAGAGTGAGAGCGAGGGTGAGGATAAGCACGTTGGCTGCGACGCGCTGTCGGTCATGTTTGTAGAATTGGTGTGCGGCTGTGTAGGCGGCAGCTTCACGTTGACGTGTCGACGTCGCGTCTTCAGTGCGGCAGCAGCAGATAGAACGGCGATGGCCGTCGCAGTCCAGTGACATTGGCTTTGGCAGTAACGGAATGAAGGTAGTGTTGGCGGGGAGTTGGTGGCGCTTTGGTGGGGCGTTGGCGGGATTTGGCACGGCTTGGCGGGCCTTTGGAGGGCTTTGACGGGCCGTTGGAGGAGTCTTGGTGAGATGGTTTCAGAGTGAAGGTAGTATGGTGAGGGGGTAGTGGCGTGGAGGTGGCTGAGTGGCAGCACCGTATGGCGTAGGTGTCGTTGGTGGAGGAGAGTCGATAACAGGGAGGGGGCGAGCGGCCACGGGCTCTGAAACGCATCCGCCGCGGCGTTCTACAGTGCCACACAATTGGCCTATTAACTATTCGGATTTTAATTGGTTGCAATTTAACCAAAATTTGTAATTGAGCTGTAGGTTATACACGTGTTGGGTTACCCGCTTAATGATTCAGTGGGATCGGATGCACACTTCGCAACAATGATCGAACGCGATTGTTTGATGATGCAATGTCATTAGTACCTATGTAGTGACACTGAATGTCATGGCTCAATCCTTAACAGCAAGGAGAGTATATTTTCATCAATACTGCTATCGGAGAATAAAACAACTCAAGAAGATAATTTTCAATAGATTCATTCTGTATTCTGAGACTATGCTCTCTAATAATTTAAAGATTTCTCTAAAATAAATATTATTTTTTTATTTATACGTTTTGGGTGTTTATGTTTGAAGGATAAAACATAATTGATTTAAGTTCAAGATTCAATTTAAAAGCGCGCAATTTAAATGTGGCGTTATGATAACGCCATACGTTTTGAATAACTTAGAGAAAATTAAAAGAAATATTCAATATATATGACTTTACGTAGACAGTAAAATAAGTTTTACCCTGTTACGTTTCTTGCCGTGCACACTGTCATGAGCCAAGTTCTAAAAATTCTGTGTCCGGAGAACTTCGTACTCATCTCAGTCGACTCCTCTACATTCAAGAGAAAATGCGTTTGCTTTTCAGTCCACACTTTAAACACAAAGTGTGCTCACTTTTCCTTCGACGTGTTAAAAAAATGTTTCTAGCCATGTATACCCGTGACCAATGCTTTACTTTACATAAGTTGTAGATTCCATTTGTGTGAAGCGTCGAACCTCCAACGTGGTTATTTGGGAGACACCACTGTGTTTTAAAAGCACCTTATACACGTTTCTGCTGGTACACATTTCTGCAGGATGCATCAAGTGTTAGTTATTGTAATTTACGAAAGTCTATTTACATACCAAAAAGAGGTTTTACTTTCTCACCTGCTTCGTAAGAAGATAAAGTATTATAATGATGCGCCCGAAATCGGCAATTTTTCAACAGAGATATTTCTTGTCGGAACCTGGTAACAAAAATTAGTTAAATCTTGTTCCTCTGTATAATAATTTTGTTCCTCTTAACAGGTTGTGTAGTCAGAATCCATGTTTTGTATGTCCTTGATAACGAAAAATTAATTGACAGCAAGACATTCGTCTGTCCGTCTGTTTGCTTGTGGTCAACGCTAGCGCCGAAACCATTCAATTTTCATCAAAATTGATATTCCTCGATCGATCTAAACGAACTCGAGGTTCTGCGAGTTTAAAATGGATGTTTTTATGTTTAGGGGTACTTCACATGAAGCCTCAAAATTTTCAAAAGTATCTCAAAAATGGTTCCAATTTTTTCGATAAACCTATGTCCTCAAATTGCCTAAAGAATGCTTAAAATAACGCCGCTGGTCTTATTTTTCTTGAAATTCCTATTTTTTTTAAAAAAAAGTACAAAGTTTTTTCGGAGTCTTCCTGCAACTAAAATATTAAAGATGTATTTTTTTTCAGAATTAAATCTGTTTTCCAAGAAATTCAAGTCAGTTCATGAAATAAGGTTATGTATAATTTTTCGAAAATATGAGTATTTTGCGCAAAATATAGGCAATTTTTAAACAATAATTTTCTAAAAGACTCGGCATTTAAAAAAATCGTCTTCGAATATATCAAAGACAGTAAAAAAAATTGGTGGTGGTTCCATTTCCAGTAAACACACTGTATTTTCAAAAATTGCAAAGAATTAACATTGCAAAGTCCAATATTGAAGAAAGATATATTTGTGTTAAAAACCTGTTCTAAAAAATAAAATCTTCAAAAAAGGTCATGTACATTTTCTTTAAACTGAAGTTTTCTCGTAATTTCTGCTTGAAGTTAATCCAATTTAATAAAAATAATTTTCTCAGTAAGTGCTCCAGTTCGTTTTTAATTTTTTTCCTCGAATAGAACAAGGGACACTGAAAATAATGGCGTAAGTCTCATTTTGTTTAAACTATATGAACCATCGAAAGTTGCAAAAGTGAGAAATAATACGAGAAAACATATGTTGTAGCACCACAGTTTTAACACGTCTGCCCGTCTATTTGCGATCAGCACTAGCGACTAAAACGTTCTCAGTATTTACTCCAAAATATATATTTCACAATCTGACCAAACTCATGCTCTGCAAATTGAAGCGGATCTTTTCACTTACACATGAAACCGAAAAGATAGTTTCATAATTTGGTTTAAAATGGTTTTCGTAAAAACATTTTTTCGTAAACGCTTTGTTTAAATATAGAAAAGGACGCATAATGGCCTGACATGGCGTTTTTTTAAGTCAATCTAATTTTTCGTAATTTCAGAAGTTCAACTTTTTTCAAGCTGTCTTGCATCTTCAATATTGAAATTAGATATCCATTTCTTAATGCAATTTTTCAATATCATGTATTGACTCTCATCATAATTGTTTTCAATATGGGTAATTTTCGCGTAATTTTTGTTAAATCGTGATAATTTTCTAGAAATCATAAACAAGATTTCATAAAACACTGCTTCAACTTTTTCTGTCAACGTTTTGTAAGAATGGATCACAATATAACAAATGATTTGAAGAAGAAACAAATATTTTTTATTGATGCGTCTGATGATCTGAACTTTTCAACGGGTTGATGGAGGAATGGCTTGTGTGCTGGCCGTAGGAACCGAAATTACAGGATGCAAATCCTTTTGAATATTTTGCAGCCTGTGAAAAGTCGGAAGTGTTAGATGATACGAACCCCAAGTTAAGTAACCCGTCGCTTGCCGCAAAAACATGTTCAATCGAGCTCAAATCTGTTACATTTTTGTATGGGTTACCTCGAATCATGATATTACGTTACCATTACAAGTAATATGAGAAAGTCTTGTTTTCGCACCTCTGGTTTTGTTTCGTTTCAAACACACGTATACATATGACACATTGATTATACGAGAGAGAATAACTTTAGGTGTCTAATAATCTTTACCGAATTCTCTTCACTCTTAAATTCCGTCCATCGCTCCCTCTCTCCCTCTTCTTTCTATACTCTTTTAGCGACTGTTGCGTCTGCGATTTGGGAGGATCCTACCGTGCCTCGGAATAAAGACAGCAGAGGGAAGCGAACCACCTAAATAAATTGTCTTCATTAAAGTAGCAGGGACTATCGATAGTTGCACTGCCGCCTGAAAGAGAAGTGTACAGAAGGCTGTGATGGTGTAATGAGAACGGAAAGTGAGTTTTCCCTCCTGGTTGTTTGTCCGGACTTTCCGTCCTCATGACCGGTAATGATGTCTTACTCATAATTGCCCGACCACATTCTATGTCCTCACCGCCCTCTATTACAGTTCTCACCGCTCGTGTCCTGTTGTGTGCTCGTGTGCACAGTTTGTCCTCACTTTTCATCATTTCTTGTCGTCTTTGCTCGTCCTAACAGCCCACCCTCACTTTCCGACAGTGACACTTTAATCCATGCGGCAATAAACAAATACTTTAGGAGAGAAAACAGTGCCATTCAAGTCGGACTTTCAATTTGAGAGACTTTTAAATGCACTGAAAAACATTCACTTGCAATTCAGTTCAACAACATGCATATTTTGTCATAGTATTGAAATAACGCGCGGCAAAATTGTTACTCTGACTTTAGATAATTGCGTAGTAATATTGCGTAGTAGACTTTAAGTAATATTTCAATAAAATAAAAATCCTTTTACAGGGATTTGACCTTTTTTTTCATGTTGGTATAACAATGCCAAATTTTGAAAATGATTCACTCCTACGGTGGTCGCAACGGTGGTGGAAAACACTATTTCCATCACGAAAGAATCCCTTTTGGCATTCCCTGGATACGTGACATAGTTTGAAAAAATATCATTTATATAAATTAAAATTGTGGTAATTATTATTACTGTAATTTTGTAACATTAGGAATTACTAGGATTAATAGTAATTTTATATGATATTAATGATAATATTAATTATTATAAAATTATTTCTAATGTGAATTTATTAATATTTACAATATTTTTCTATGCCAACATTTGCTGCATGATCAATTATGCACGTCTTTGCTAATTGAGGTATTTGCAATCGAAACTAGCTTATTACATTTGGGGAAATTGGCACATGAGACAAACACGACGGTCATTTCAGAAGATATTGCAACTAGTTTTCATCATTCAATAAGCTGCAGGAAACACAAATCAGGATACAAGATTTAAAATCGGTGGAATGTTCTTGGCAATGCTGGTACTAAATCGGGATCCCGGTACAAGGTGATATGGGTGAGGCACATTGAAAAATGCGTAAAGGTCATTTTTTCATTCGGATTACATATGCTCAAAACAAAACAGTGCAAAACAGCAGCACACATCTTCGCCAACAATGAGGAAGGTGCAGGATACCCTCAGCTATCTGTGGTGCGTCTATGCACGCCACCTCTCATCGATGCGCGGTTAGGATGTCCTCCTTTTTTTCAAACCGCTTCCCACAGTAGCGGCGTCTTCATTTTTGGAATTAGATGAAAGTTTCACGGATTGAGATTAAGGGAGTAAGGATGGTGTTCCGAGATCTCCCACCCACACCGCCACATAAGGTTCTGGGCACAGGCTGCAGTGTGACTTGTTGCATTATCATGGAGAGTATGGCATTGTTGACAAGCCCCGGACGTTTTCTCCGTAGTGTACGACGCAGAGTGCAGCAGGAATGATCTGTAGTACATGGCAGTGACAGTTTGCCCTCACGAACAGGATGTCGACGAGAATACCTTGGCTGTTTTAAGCCAAAATAAGCATGGACTTTGTGGGTGACGGATTCTGTCGAAACTTTCGTGGTGAACCATGCCGCCGCCATTCATTTCATTATCTCTTTAGTTCTGGTTCATATGCTTGTGCCCCCGTTTCATCAATTGCAATAATGCGATTCAACATCTCATTTCCTTCATGTTGGAATCGCTCCAGATTGATACGTCATCTCTCGTATCGATTCCAGTTTTGCATCTGGCGCATGTGGAGCTCACTTTGCACAAACCCTGTATATCTTCTAGTCATTCCGGAAAATGCGGAACCCTGTTGATTCAGACATACCAGTATATGCAGATCATTCCGTTACAGTTCGACGCCTTTCATCTACTAAACAGTGTTGGAGAATAGCCAATTGCACCTCTGTGTGAGCAGACGCTGGACTCCCACTGCGCGGCAGGTCAACAGTTGCTATGCGTCCACGTTTGAAGGCCTCCACCCAATGTGAAACAGTTCGAAAGGCGAACGCCCTATCAAAAAATGCATCTCGTAGCTCGGCATGACCCTCACGAGCAATTGTGCCATACAGAAATGCAATTTTTACATATGCTCGCGGTTCAACTTTCGTGGCATTTACCTCAGAACACACTCTCTAGTATACTAACGTTCGGATGAGTTGTCTACTAGACACCAATCCAATCGGACGTCATCTGGAGGTCGCATCCCGTACTGTGTACATCATGTTTAGAAATGTATATATTACAATAACCGCATATGCGGTTGTTTGGAATATATAAAATTGTTTCCATCACTTCTAAAATGATCCTCGTATCTTCTCATGTCCCCATGCACTTTTATATAAAACGAATATGATTTCACATTCGAGGTGAGAATAAGCTGGATTTGAACTATAGATTCCTTCATAATGGTATGAAGGACTCCCTACACCTGGCAATTGTGTTGATAGCTAAATACCGTGCGCCAAGAAAGTCTCACCGCATCGATTCCAATTAAGGCCTCCTATTTAAAAGTGCATTTATGTTGGTAGCAAACATAATCCAGCATCTTCCAGCATCTATTATGATATTGGTTCACATTTACAAGCTGCAGCTCGTGCTACCAACATAATTTCTGCTGCAAGCACTCTCACTAGCAAGGGTCTACTGCGGAGAGATACTTTAATTGTGTCGGATTCCACTGTAAATATTCATTAGACTATTCCACTGTTGCCTCAACTCGCAAAGCTACCGTCGACTCAAGCACAAGGGACTAGTACACTCATTCTGAGGCATTTTCACACAATGTGCACCGAATGCAGCATTTTCACGTGATATTTCGTTCCGGCATAGCTTATTTCTATCTAACTGCGTAGAAAAATTAACAAAATGAATGCGGGGCAATGTAACTGTTTTATGCACACGAATCTGATGTGTTGGGCAGCTGTCGATAGGCCACCGCCACTTGCCACTGATTATTGTTTTAACAAGCACCCTTTTATAAGTTCCAAAGCATCTTATCTGCATCGATAACAGGAGTTGGTTACTTGAGAGAGAGGCCACACCAGCGAGGTTTAAAGAAGAACTCTGCACATGATCGCTATCGTTTCTGTGCAGGAGAGTCCACCAAGTCAATAATCAGGGCGATATACTTTTTGCATAAATGTGCATTTATTGGCAGAAACAATGACGCTGGATTTCTATTTTCAAGGTCTACAACGCATTTTTAGTGATAAAGGTCACGCAGTGGCTCTTATAAACTAATGCAATGTAAACTTGTACACTCCTCATTAAGTAATTATTTTATGCAAACGCATGCCATTTGTAAATGAAACAGCGAGGTAATGAGAAAATACGGTCTAGCACAGAATAAGTAAAAAATAAGGTTTCATTTCTCTGAAAGCCAGTTCTGTTTTTCTCGATATGATTACATTATTTATTAATTTATTATGATGATTTTGTTTCTCGACGTTGAATTGCAAATAACGTGAGAGAGATATTTTTCGACGAAGTATTTAATATTACTGATATAGATTATAGAGGAATTCGTCACAACACTAGCCGAATATGGCATTTATTTTTTAATGTATATCGCAATGAAGATTTTAAATATTTAAAAAATTGGGAACCAAACTTCGAACTTTGTATTATTTGAATGAAATGGATGCATGAACAATAAACTTGTATAAACAACAAACTATAAAACTCGAAAAAAGACATGTATGTTTTTGTAAAAGAGGGAATGATTTGTTTTAAATAACGAAATTCTTATGAAATATTTATTTCCTACCTTCTATACTTATACCCAAAGAAAAATTATAAGTGATTTTTTTGAAAGCATGCTGTTGGATGAAGTCCTTCCATAAGGTGTAAGAATCCAGGATGGTATTTTGACGTCACTTAAGTTACAAAAGGAAGGGAGAATTTTATAGACACGCTTCGAGGCAACGAAGGGACCAGGCACAAGGCCCGACCTCTGAATGTCATGGTGCTTCTCCTGACGCGCACTTCTGGGTAGCGCCTCCTCCTCTCCCACCCCACCCCACGCCACGCCACGCCACGCCACGCGCCTCCTCCAATTCCCCTGACTCTCGTGTCAAACAAGGCGCCGTGATCTGAATGGTACATCGCATTTAAAATGCCCACTTTGTATGGACAGGAGATTAAAACAATTTGGTCGACACTTAATGCAAAATTGGTATTCCAGTCAAATGTTAACCACGTCCACCGTTCCATTACTAAACCTGAAAGCAAATTAACGTTATTTTATTTTGAGGACAATGCAGAAAGAGGGCTGTAACACGCAAAAATAATACACCGCAGGAATTCCGGCAACAGGAAAGGTGGGGAGTTGTATGTGTTGGATCGATGGGGCGCCTGTTGCGAGGTGCAGAGCGGGGGCGGTGGGATAGGGAGGGGCGGAGAGGGCAGGGTTGGCAAAGAAGAACGAGCAAGGGCAGGGAAAGGCGGGGCGTGGGGAATGGAAAGTTTGAGCAGAGAAAAATAAGATATGAATAAGAGCAAAAAGGCAAAGCTAACGCAAGGGTGGTATAGGAAGTAAAGAAAAGGCAACGAGGGAAAATAATGTACCTGAGCCGGCAAAGCACACACAATTTAACGGAGAGAATAGAGGGTAACCCGAGCACAAACTGCACAAGGACAGGTAGCAGAGCACTGGGAGGAACTGTGAAGGTAACAGTCGCGAGTGCGCAGAGGGCCAAAGAGAGGAAGGCAGCGAGGTGGGAGGAGGGCTAGAAGGACGGGGGTCTTGTGGAGGGAGCGGGGAGGCAGGAGACAGCAAGGAGTGTTGAGACCATGAGCAGAGTAAAGAAGATGAGAGAGGTGAATGTGAGAAAGTCAGTGGCTGGGGTTGGTTTGAGGCTTACGGCGGAGAGACACCGGGTGGAGGGGGTAAGGAAGGCAGTGTCAAGTCGTGAGAGGAGATCGTTGGGTGAGAACAGCGAGATGCGGGGTGAGGGGAGCAAAGTGTCGGGAACGAAGTGTGTGAAACGGGATGTGTGGAGCGGTATGTGTGGAGCAGGATGTGTGGAGCGGGGTGTGTGAGCGGGGTGTGTGGAGCGGGGTGTGTGGAGCGGGGTGTGTGAAGCGGGGTTTGGAGCGGGGTGTGTGGGAGCGGGGTGTGTGAAGCGGGGTTTGGAGCGGGGTGTGAAGCGGGATGTGTGGAGCGGTATGTGTGGAGCAGGATGTGTGGAGCGGGGTGTGTGGAGCGGGGTGTGTGGAGCGAGGTGTGAGAAGCGGGGTTTGGAGCGGGGTGTGTGGGAGCTGGGTATGTGGGGCGGGTTATGTTGAGCGGGGCGTGGGGAGCGGGGTGTGAGGAGAGGGGTGTGAGGAAGCGGAGTGTGGGAAGAAGGTATGGGGCGCGGAGTAAGGGGTGCGTGGCGCGATGCCGCTGTCGCGCCGAGCCAGCAGTAGTATAGCATATCAAACCGCAGCCGTCACACTAACGAGGCGCGCCCCGCTGCATGCTCCCACCGCACGCCCCACACACAGGCGCCGCGCCGTCTGAAACACCGCACGTGGCAGCGCGCCGCGTCGCCTCCGTGTCCCGTGGGCTTGTTCCACTAAATACCCTCGCGTACACAAGGCGGGGTCAGATGATGCTTGGAGGAATAAGCCACACGCAAGGGTTCCTTCAATATTCCACCGTCAATCAAACACTTTCAACGTTGCAATTAAATTAACGTCCAAGGCAAGCAGACAAGGAACATATAGTGGGAAATATCATATACATGTGATATTAGCCCCTTAATGTTACGACACCCTTACGTACACGTGATCGACAGATCCCCAGAAAATGACCTGAAGAGCACCGGCGAAAAGATGCCTAAAAATGTCAAATTTCACATGTGTAAGTATGTATGATAGGAAATTTCCCACTAGATTTTCATTGACAAAAAGTTATCATTTTCGACCCTTTCAGAGGCGCAGGAATTTTGCATTATTCTAAGACATATGTAGAATGCCATCAGTTAATGATAGCCACACAAGGAAACAACAATGCGTTACTATTCTATATTCCCGGTAAAATGAGTTATTATTATAATAGTGGAATAGACGTAGAAACATGGTTGATTAAACTTTTTAATATATTGTAGCGGTACAGAATTATTAAGATAAATTAAATTGAGTAAAGTAGAGCTAAGAAATTTTTTTACTGAAGAAAAACATACGGCGTCACGCGCGCAGCCCCCCTTCTAGTAACAGCCACGATCCCCTGGCCCATTTCGGATGTTTATGACACCCCACCCAACGGCCGAAGGAAGGGTTAATTGAAAACCGCCCAGACGCAGCCACATCTGGTATATTTTTGAAACGCCTGTCATCGTGATCGGGGAAACCCAAAACAATAATTCTGTAGCCGGGAGGCCCCTTCACAGACGTGGCCTATTTTCGAGACGGAACAAAGGGACACTGTATTCCGACAGAAACAGAGAGTGGAAAATTCCTTTACTCCCCTGGAGCTTATTGGCCAAATTTAGTGTACAACGCCATCACCTTTAGCCAATAGCGACGCGATCATTGTAGGGAGCAAGAACATATGCGGAGAAAGAGTGGGGATAAAAGTTAACCTCCTGCATTTTTGAGAAACAAAATTTCAGTGGGCTGAGAACAGTGGGCTGAGAGACTTCTCTGGGGTGGGAGCCAGTCGTGGGGAGAGGCGAGTGCGCCTCTGAAGGCACTTGGTTTAAATTTTACTTGGTTGAGAAACTTCTCTGGGGTGGGAGCTATTCGTGGGGAGAGGCGAGTGCGCCTCTGAAAGCACTTAGTTGAATTCACTGGGGTGATAGATTGGAATTCTCAGTGAGAATTTTAGAGGAAGTGCAAAAGCACTTCAAAAGTAAATTGGCGAATCTTTTACAATTGCGTATTCGCTACAGGATTTCGCAACTTCTGAATTTGTATTTGAGAGGATTCGCGTAGTTCAGAGGGAGCCTTTGTTGTGTGCTCCGCACCTGCGATCGGGGGCGATATCCCCGGCTATCTACAAGCTCCGCCGAAGCAGCGCCCAGACGACCCCTCTGCTGAAGTCACGGACTGCCGCAGACGCCGCGAGCCGCTGCCAGCCGCCCTGTTGGAGAGGGTGCAAGCCATCCCGCATTCCAGAGAAGGTCGCCCCGGCCGCACACAAGCTTCGCCGCGCCCGCCCGGGCACATTGAACTTTTGACACGGAAGCTCTCAGGCAATGTAACTGGGGGCTATTAACCTCTTTGAAGTATTGTCAACGCGGTGCCGCGCCAAGGCACAAGAAAGGTCATTTATTATTGTAATTCTAGTTATAAAATAATTTTGTACTCTTCTCTAGTTGTAAGCTTTCCTGTTAATTTTAATCTTTATTTTTTATTTTTATTCAATCTTTTCGGTAACTTTTATTTTATTAATGTAACTTCCCTGGTACAGCTTTGTCCAGGAATAAACGTTGTCTTTTACCAGTAACCAAATTGTTTATTTTAAATGCCCATTAATTTAATTAACAATTCCTTCCATCAACTAATTTTGTAAATGAGCAAAGGAAATTGTCACAATCGGCTAGTTTTTTAAACGAGTAAAGGGAATAGGACCGACTGAGCTATAACCGGGCCGCTAACTGCGCATTTTCCTATTCGCGGGAGGTGTTACAATATTTTTAAAGAAGTTTGATCGTGTAACATTCTTGCAATGAAGTGTAATTCTAGAAAGTGAATTTCAACTTGCTTAAGATAGTCTATAATTTCTAAGTTGTGCAAAGAGGGCCATTAGAGAACTTGAATCTTTCTGACACACCTTTCTCATTCTTTGCCAATTGCATGTGGAGTGCCGCAGGGATCGATTTTAGGTTCTATTCTCTTCCTACTATACGTACACGATATGCCCTCGACGTTTAGAAACGGAAGAACAGTTCTCTTTGCGGATGATACGAATATTCTTTGCAATAAAGAAACCGAAAATAGTACAATATCAGATATTTCGAATTGGTTCCTTAATAACAAATTAATAGTAAATTAAAAGAAAACGTTCCAATTCTCAATTTCAAATAAACAGCTCTGCACTTCATTGAGAATGAACGGTGTGCCATTGACTGATGTTAAGGTAAAAAAAAGATGTCATTCAATACAGTCAAACCTTAAATGGAACGTCCATTCAAATGAATTGAACACTAAATTAAGTACTTTATGCTACGCTTTCAGAATTCTTTCAAATTCAGTCTGCCTACATACTGCTCGTTGTGAATATTTCGCGAATGTTTATTCCCGCCTGAAATATGGCATAACATTCTGGGGAAATACATCTTATAGCTCCCATATTCATCAGGTAACAGTATCAACAGCTCACTACAAAATTCGCATGTAATACATGTACATTATTTTATAACACCTTGCCAGATGACATTAAACGATTAAATTAGATACAAAAGTTTAAGGCCCAAGTAAAATATTTTCTGTTGCACAACTGTTTCTATACGATTAGAGACTATACCAAGCATCCAAAAGGAAAGTAATATTAATTTTAACAATGACATTCAATGTGTTATATATCATTTGGATTGTATAATTGTAAAGAACCTGTAACAAGTATTGTACGTCAGCTTCTGGGTCAATGACCCCCATCTCGATCAGGTTTTCGTCCAGTTTCCCTGATCTTCGAGCAAATGCTGAGATGGCTCCTTGTTTTACTTCAGGACATAAATGAAGCTTCAAATTAACTTCTCTCATAGCACGTCATACACAGTTTTTAACTGTTTTTGACGTAAATAAATAAAATATATTCCATCGTCCCCTCGCTTGCTCTCTGACTACTACAACTCCACACGGAAGAACCGCTTAGATCCAATGGAATGCGGAAGAACCGCTTTGAAAATGCACTCCGCCGAGCACCTCCATCTACGATCCCTAGCGCCCAGCCCAGCCACCGCTTTCACAGCCCACCTGCATTGCTCACCCCCATTGCACACTCCGATAGCCCACCCCTCGCAGACCACTTCCGCAATTCACCTGTGCAGGCTAACGTCCCAGGCCATCCCACGCAGACCGTACCCCGTAACCCACTCGCGCTGTTCGCTTCCACTGTCCATCCGCACAGGCCATCGTCGCAGTCCACCCCGTCAGCCCAGTCCCGTAGACCACTTATGCAACCCGTTCCCACAATCCATCCCCCCAAACCATCCATGCAAACCATCTACGCAGACATCCTCGCAGACCATGCCTCGCAGACCACTCCCCGCAAATCACTCCCTGCAAACCATTCCCTGCAGACCCCCACAGACCATCCCTGCAGACCTACCCTCGCAGACCAGCTCCTCAGTTCATCCCGCAGAGCACCCCCCCGCAGACCACTCGCAGACCACCCCAACCGACTACCCCGGAGACCACCCCCGCAGACCATCCCGCCGACCACCCCCGCAGACCACCAACGCAGACCACCAACGCAGACCACCAAAGCTGACCACCAACGCCGACCACCCCCGCGAACCATCCCCGTAGTCCACCGCCGCAGAGGAGCCCTATAGCCGGCCTCTGCAGATCACTCCACTAGACACACCGACCCCGCAGACCATACTCGCTCACTACCTCTTACAGCCCACCCTCATCTCCCCCATCCACTGCCTTCCTCCTTCCGCTCACCACCGTCTCTCTCACCCGCCACCCTCCTTCCTCTCCGCGCCGTCGGAGATCGCCCCTTCCCTCTCCGCCCTGCTCTCACCTTCCTGCCCCACCGCGCGCTCCGCGCCCCGTCGGAGCCGCCTGAATATTTGATTGAAGCGCTCGACTGTTCCGCGATGAGGCGGCCTCGGCAGAGCAGCTGATGTTTTCTTTAAATCTTGCGGCCGAAGCCTCCTATCCGAATACGGGCGCAATAGTAGTAAAGACACGCTCCGCGCCGGTAGGGCTGCTTCCCCCCCCCCCGCGCCACAAGATCACCGCGGGGCGATGCCGACGGCTCCAACGGATTGAAGGCATCCAGTGGGGGTTCTCTTCGCGTGAAGGGTGGTTACGAGACCATCGCCGTGGTGACTCTTCGTTGACTCCGTGACTCCGCTATCGACGCTGCGAAAGAATCAATGACATCTTTCTCGCGGGGAACTTGGGCTACAACTGCGCTCGAAGTTACTCCAAGTTCATGCTTGTTTCGGTCGGACTAGATGAAGTTTACTGTGTGGGAGTTTTTCTTCATCGCTCCATGAAGCCGCCGGTGACACGGAGAGTTTCCAGCCAATTACTTTTCGTCTTTCTCAATATCCTTTTTTGTATGTCTATAGCAGGGTAACTTGTTTTTCAACATCGATAGAACTTGTATTTTGTTACGAGAATATAGCACCGCCAATCTCCTGTGTATATGTTTTTAAAAATCTGTTACACAGAATCACTGTCTTTTTCGGGGAACTCTGGCTTATACTTTATTTTTTAATTAATTGACACATCTAATCAATTTACATCATAATGCTAACTCATATTTCCGTATTTTTTGTCGGTCAGAGGAAAAACAAAGCGTTTTATAATACAGGTGTCACAGTTTGTATTTCCGCATTCAGGTTTTTTTATTGATGGAAAGGCCTGATTTTTTTACTTCAGTGCAAAAAGGAATGATAGTGTTGTTAACTGGGATAGTTTGAAGAATAATTAGATTTTGAAGTGCTTTGTAACAGGAGCCAATTTACAAGTGATTGAAATTTTAAGGGGTTTAGCTTAAGATCGGTTTTTAATGATCATTTAAGTGAAGATGCTAAATAGGCATTTTGCTAAAGTTCCGCTAACTAAATAGGCCACTTCAAAAAGTTTCCCGTTAAAATAAATCTATGCGTTATATTTATAGATATGATAATTGCACAATGATAGCACAGAGGGAATATCATTTCCATGGATCAAGAAGGAGAGTGGACGTACTTCGTAGCCTTTTGGAACTTGAACCACTGGCTTAGGATACAAGAAAGTATTCACAAAAACAATCTGTTGTCTGATATTAAATGACTTGAAATACACGATAATCAGAAAAAAACGAGTAATGTACATTTTGCCTCAAGATGTCATGGTCTACTGAATCGAATGCCTCACTAAAATCTAAAAGTGATACTACCGTCTTCAGACACTCGTAGTGAAGCCGTTTGCTTTACTTTACTAAAACTAGATTGAAAATCATTGGCACTGTTTATGACGAGGTACTTTTCTATTTGTAGACACTATTTTCCAAGGACATTGAACAATTTGGTAATATACTGATAAGACAATAATCACAATGATTCCGCGAACGTGGAAATTTGGGAGGAGGCATACTTAAGCTAGTCTTCATTTGGGAAAAATACTCAGTTGTTAAAGAAAAATTCGTGTGTGTGTGTGAGATAAAACGTATTTCAAAACCAATTTTAATTTTTATGCTCTTATATCGTTCTCGTCTTTTGAATTTGAATTGAGTGCCTTCACTACTTTTCGTGTTCCTGGCAATGAAAATTGTTGGAATAGAATTGATCGCCAGGGGAAGGTGCATATGTTTTCAGCATCTGTTGTGATTTTTCCTGTATGTAGGGTCTATTGAATATGCAGCGAATGCAAAATAATTATTTAAGTGATCTAAGGGACTTTCAAATGAACTGTCATATGACTTACGATTGAAAATTCTTAAGTATTTTGACCGTTAATATCCAAATCTAATTCGCGAATTAGCCCGTTAAAGTTCACATTATCCACAATAACTATGAAGTAGGAACGGCATCAAAGCATAAGCCCTCTGGCAAATATATGAATTAACTGGCAACACTTCACATTAGCCGTATTTATTTATTTATTTATTTATTTATTTATTTATTTATTTATTTATTTATTTATTTATTTATTTATTTATTTATTTATTTATTTATTTATTTATTTATTTATTTATTTATTTATTTATTTATTTATTTATTTATTTATTTATTTATTTATTTATTTATTTATTTATTTATTTATTTATTTATTTATTTATTTATGTCAAAAACAGTTCAAAACTGTGTGTGACGTGCTAGGGGGAGAAGTTAATTTGAAGGTTCATTTACGTCCATAAGCAAAACAAGGAGCCATCTCAACATTTGCTCGAGGGTCAGGGGAACTGGACAAAAACCTGATCGAGATGGGGTCATTGACCCAGAGGCCGAAATACAATACCTGTTACAGGTTTTTTACAATTATACAATCCAAATGATATATAATACATTAAATGTCATTTCTTAAATTGAATATTACTTTCCTTTTGGATGCTCGGTATAGTCTCTAATTGTATAGAAACAGCTATGCAGCAGAAAAGATTTTACTTGGAACTTAAACTTTTGTATCGAATTTAATCGTTTAATGTCATCTGGCAAGATGTAAAATAATGTACATGTATTATTTGTGATTTTGTTATAGTGAGCTGTTGATACTGTCACCTGATGTATATGAATACTACGTCGAGTATTGTAGTTATAGACAACGGCGTTTGCTGAAAATATATTCCCCCCCTTAAGTAAGTCATTTTTGAAAAATGCCACTGATTCATATGTGAGGAGACAAGGTAATGGTAAAATACCTAAATTAATAAAGAGAGGCTGACAAGAATCACGTGGGTAGGATTTGCTTATTATTCGTACAATTCTTTTTTATAATCTAAAAGTCTGGGAGCTATAAGATGTATTTCCCCAGAAGAGATGAAGTAGAGGAGATGTGCTGGAATGACCAATATTATAGACGTTGCATCGTGCCGGTACACGTGTGAATGAAGCGGAGAGTATTTCATGCAAGTCAAAGTGAAAGAAGGTAAGAAGTATGTGGAAACATGGATGATGGTGCAATAGTAGGAAGAGAAGAATTCGACATTTCGTGCAAGCTGTAGAAAAGATGAATATTTAAAGGTTGGAAGGATAAAGACTTGAGGTCTGTCTTGATTCATATATGGCCTTCTGAAGCATGAATGAAGACGCACCAGGTTGTAAAAGAGGGAAAGTGAAGACAACTTGGCAAATTAAAAGGAAATCTATGAAAATAAACTAAAATTTAGTTGACAACTGCCAAATTGAATTAGAGAAAAGCGAAAGTACACAAGGGGCAACGCATTGGAAGTTTTAGAAGTAATACCGATGGAGAAATTCTAAGAAATAAAATGAAGCAGGGACTTACTAAACGTTTTGTGGAACTAGTGCAATAGCAGTTACTTAATTTCCTTGAAGTCACTTTCGATTCAATCTAGTTCCGATAAGTAATGAATCGAGAAATTATAATGTATTTGTAATGATTTGTTATGGTTATAATACAAGATTTATAGTTGTTTATCTGGGATATTTATAACAGAGAAGTGGGGTAATCTTTTAAATAAAATTTAAACAAGACGCCAAGCTAATCCTGGCACTACAACAGTTAATTTCAAATGCAGTTCGAAACATATCACATCAATTAGTTACGAAGTATACGTTCATAATGGGGAATGCCATGGCTTTCATGTTATTGTACTCGATCTCTTGAACTCAGTTCGTTGCAGCTCTAACTCGGCGCACTGGAAGCTGCGTGCCTCACTTACCACATTGTACAAGCAAATGTGTTCGAAACCATGTTTCACGTTCCAACTAAAATAGAAAGCTGGGTTGGAGCTCACTGCGCTTAAGCGACCTGCCATGTGCTGGGATACATCCTTACAACATAGGTCATGTTCAATGGGCATGTTTTCCGGCGCGTTGATTTGCGATTCAAGAAAGCTTGCACCTTCCTAGAGAACTTCGAGAAAACCGACGAGTCGGTCGATTGAAAGTGTATAAGAGAGGTAATTCGCCTTAGAAAAATATCAGAGTATTTTCTGAAAACAAGTGACATTGGCTATACTGTGAGGCAAACCATACGTATATCTAGAGGTACAACCAGGATTTTTCAGTGTGTGTAGGTCTGTGTATGTGTGTGAATGTGTATGAGTGTGAGTATGTTGCGGTAGGTATGGCTTTTTAAAAAGATTTTTTCATTTATGTTGAATTGAATATATATTTTTATCTGTTGATTTATAGTTATTTATAACGTAAATAATGGATATATAGAATATATTTTCATACTACAGAAAATTGTAAAAAACTATTTAGAATATGTGCAATCGGCTCATAGGAGGGAGGGGTGAAAATCCGTTACCACTCCCCTTGCGTGCGCCGCTACGGAATTTCAGAAAAATCAATTAAAATAATGTATTTCCGTTACAGTTTAGTACAAATCAAACATTTTTGTGTTCAACAGGGGATAAAAAGGAAACTGATACGAAAAATACTTTAAAAAGTTCTTAATAAGAAATTGCTTATAATAAATACACTTTTTAAGGGATATAATGGCACAATTTAATGTAGGTTGAACGAAAGTGAAGAAAGCTTGGAAATGGAACAAGGAAGGATGAGGTTTGAAGATTTCTGCTACTACAGAAAACTACTACTACTACTATTATTATTATTATTATTATTATTATTGTTATTATTATTATTAAAATATATAATGAGTTTAAATTCAATTTTCTACATAGATGCTTGCTAATCATTAATCTTCAATTACATTTCCAACAATCAATCAAAATTTCAAATTATACGGACCACTAACCCAAGAATAGTTCACTTAATTCCATTAATTTCCTTAGTGGTATTTGTTCTTAAAAATACATTTGTGTGTATTTTTGCATGCTAGAAGTGAATATAAATACATTATATTCACTTCTAGCATAACGAATTTTTCCTAGTAATAGTTTTCTCTTTAAAGCACACACGTTCTAAAATCATAAAATAATTATGTCACAACAATCCATGTATTATCAACGTTCTTTATCTATTATTCACTATAGTTAATTTATCATAACTGTAGAATTTGTACTGTTAAACTTGCATGCTGCTTGTTTGAATGATTCATATACACATGCAACATTAACCGTTTTAACTAAAATATTTACTTAATTGCTGGGCAGACCAGTTAATTATAGACCTGTACTTGCTGTTTAATGTTTGTACTTGGAAAGAGGTTAAGCATAGACATTCTTAAAAACTACGCCAATCTCCCAATACACACTTCAAGTTTCAGAAGAACTTCATTGTCTTTTCACGGAACATTCATTATGCAGTTGAGATAGGTAGTAGCTTACTTGTTCTGCTTTTTGCGTCAAGGCAGCAGTTTTGTTTCAAGACAGCAGAACTGCGCAATAGGTTATTTATCTTTACTTATTTCTTTCTTTAGAAAATTGACACTGTCAATTACATGCAACAGTTAATTGTGGACGTACTGCTGCTAGTCATTTCGGTTTTGGAAGGGTTAGATTTTCGATCTGAATAGGCGTAGGTAACCAAAGGAATGACCGAAAACGGTAACGTGAGTATTCTGACTTCTAGGCTGTCACTACCTAGTGAGGTCACTACCCTGAAGAAGTCTGCGATATGACAGGCGAAACGTCGGCCTCTCTGCCAACGACGCGGCGTCACCCGGACAGCCTAGAAGTCATGAACTCGAGTCGCGGAAGCCTACGTGTACAACGTGAGTATTCTGTCAACTATTGAAAAGTTGTACACTACAACACTTTTATTTTCCTTTACTGCTGGCAAAGAGGTCTTGGCGGGACTTAACTACTAGAAAGTAGGGATCGGCGGTTTAATCGCGATTAGTACAACAGTCGATTATTTTATACGATTAATCGAAAAATTGAAATCGATTATTTTTACACTGATTAATGTAAACATCGATTAATTTTCCCTTTTTTAGCCCGATTATTTTAATTCAAATATTAATTCTCAAGACGAGCAAAATAGACGGTGTGCCTCTTCCTTTGATCTTAAGTAACAGAATTTCAAGTCTGTTCAGCTCTCTCCAACTGCAAAAGAATAGAGACCCACGTATGACAATAATTTCATGTTAGTAAAACTAATAAAATGAAAAGTCACTATGTATGACGTGCTATGGGGAGAAGTTAATTTGAAGTTACATTTGTGTCCAGAAGGAAAAGTAGGGGCCATTTTAGCATTTGCTCGAGGATCAGGGAAACTGGACGAAAACCTGATCGATATGGGGGTCATTGACCCAGAATCGGACGCACAATACTCGTTACATGTTCTTTACAATTATACAATCCAATTGGTATATAATACACTAAATGTCATTGTTAAAATTAATATTACTTTCCTTTTGGATGCTCGGTATAATCTCTGTTGTGCAGCAGAAAAGATTTTACTTGGAACTTAAAATTTTGTATCGAATTTAATCGTTTTATGTTATTTCGCAAGGTGTTGTAAAATAATGTAAATGTATTATATGTGATATTTTTGTAGTGAGCTGATGTATATGATTATTTGATGATGATATGTATATGGTTACTACGTCAAGTGTTGTAGTTATACACAACGGCGTTTGCTGAAAATATATTCCCACCCTTAAGTAAATCATTTTTAACAAAAACCACTAATTCACATATGAAGAGAGAAGGTAATGGTAAAAGAGAAATTAATAAAGACATTAATAATTTTTGACAAAAACCACTAATTCACACATGAAGAGACAAGGTAATGGTAAAAGAGATTAATAAAGAGAAGATTACAAGAATCACGTGAGTGGGATTTGCTTATTATTTGTACAATTATTTTTTTAATCTAAACATCTGTAAGCTATAAGATGTATTTCCCCAGAATATTATGCCATATTTCAGGCGGGGATGAATTTTCGCGAATTATACACAACGAGCAGTGTAGGCTGAATTTGAAAGAATTCTGAAAGCGTAGCATAAAGAACTTAATTTAGTGTTCAATTCATTTGAATGGACGTAGCATTTAAGGTTTGACTGAATTGAAAGACTTAATTTTTTGTTTTTTACCTTAACATCAGTCAATGGCACACCGTTCATTCTCAGTGACGTGCAGAGCTGTTTATTTGAAATTGAGAAATGCATTGAAACGTTTTCTTTTAATTTACTATTAATTTATTACGGAACCAATTTGAAATATCTGATATTGTACTATTTACGGTTTCTTTATAGCAGAGAATATTCGTATCATCCGCAAAGAGAACTGTTCTTCCGTTTCAAATCGTCGAAGGCATATCGTTTACGCATAGTAGGAACAGAATAGGAACTAAAATCGATCCCTGCGGGACTACACATGCAATTGGCAACGAATCAGAAAGGTGTGCACATACTGTTCCATCATTCCAGTGAGGTATTTCTACTCTCTGAGATCGTTGTTTAAGGTACGAACATAACCAATCTAGAGCAACACTACGAATTCCACACGAAAAGTAATTTTGAGAGTAAGATGTTATGATCAATGACGTCAAAAGCTCTTGAAAGATCTAGAAATATACCAATAGGTGCTTCGTTTTGATCCATGGATGAGGGGACATCTTCAAGAAAAGAAAGTATGGCTGGTTTCGTAGATTTTGATTTTCGAAACCCATGTTGGCAATCTGAAAACGCGTCGTGTTTACTAAGAAATATTTCCGTTTGTGCGTAAAAAAGTCTCTCTAATATTTTTGAAAAAAACGACAAAAATGAAATTGCCCGATAATTTCGAATTTCATTTTTGTTGCCTTTTTTGAAAAGCGGCTTAATCTTAGCTGTTTTAAAAATATCTGGAAAAATTCTTGTGCATAAGGATACATGAAACATGTAACTTAACGTGTGTATAATGGCGAGCGCGCAAACCTTTAACAAGCAATCCGGAAATTCATCTAAACCGGCCGAAATTTTATTTTTTAGTCTACCGATTATTTTGAGAATTTCATAGGAAGACGTTTCGGAAACAAACACTGGTTTTCAGAAACGGCCTAAAAGTTTTCGGAAACGCCTGGTTCTGAATTTTGTGGCTGAAGACCCTTTCTGAGATCAGCAGCAATTCTCGAAAAGTATTTGTTAAAGAGATTAGCCACTGTTGCCGGATCTTTCACTTTTCTATCGTTATCGTTTAAAACAACATTCTCTACAAGGTTTCTAGTTGATTTGGTCGAATATTTTACTATATTCCACATTGCTTTTTTTTTATTTTTTGAGTTTAAAATATCCTGGTCATGTTTCACGATTTCAGTCTGCCGTATGACTTTTCTCAACAATGATTTGTATTTTTTAAAGTAGAGGAGGAAACCGTGAGATACTTATGATGTTTAGAAATGTAAGAAAGAATTCGTGTGTTTTTGCATGATGTCCTAATCCCTTGTGTTATCCAAGAATTGCTTTTCCGTGAAATATTTAATTTCCTCTTTTGAAGAGGAAAGCAAGTTTTAAAATAAAATGAAAGCGTTGAAAAAAACAATTGTATAGATCGTTTGTATCAACAGCATTGTAAACCGCATCCCATGACTCTTGCGGCAAGTAACTGAAGAATAATTTTATTTTACTTTTAGTAAATAATCTACTCATACGTGTGTTATCTGTGTCAGTGTTCGCATTTCTTATAATGGTAAGAATTTGTGCATCGTGATCATAGTATCCTAAATCTTTTGTTTCAATTTCATATCGAGGAGTGGTTTTGTTAATTATTATTTGATCGATTGCCTTCTTTGAATTTAGTGTGATCCGCGTAGGTACATTTATTGTAATACCTATACTGAAGGAGTGAATTAAATTGAGAATCTGCTCTTTCTCGCAAGATTCGACCAGAAAATCAATGTTAGATTCTTCACATACTACAATGGATTCAGAAGAAGGATTGGTAACTTTGTTTAGTGTTATCTCTACTTTCTTTAAGAACATAATATAATTTACTGCTCTCTTTGTTGGAGGCCTGTAGATGCAAAATAAAATAATTTTTATTGTAGGAAGATTTATTACAGATATTTCAAAAACAATTTCAACGGAATACACATTTAATACCGTCAAGGAAATAGAATCGAAATTATTTCGAACGTAAATGCAAGAACGGATATGCAGGACCTTTATGTAATTCCTTTTCTCTACAATAATAGCCTGCGAAGTAAATTTTGGATTTTGGAAAATGCTAAGTTCATTTCAATGTTTTGTAAAGCAAAGAACATTTATTTGATTTAAATCGCTCTTCGATAAACTCAGTTTCATTTGAAAGGGATTGACCATTATGGTGCAGTATGTTTATCTTTTGCAAGTACCTACACGGATGTTTTTCTACTGCAAGCGACTGTTGCATCTGACTAGTTGATATATATTTACTTCATTTTTACCTCGAGTGCGTGGTCGAAGGTTGTAGTGTGTCCCAGCAGTAACAGGTTGTGAGGAAACTGGTGTAGGAAAATTGGTAGTGGGAGAGGGAGAAACGGAAGAAGGATCAGAGGAGGTAAGTGGGTTCGAAAAAGGGTGGGGGTGGAGAACGTGAGGAAGGTGAAAGAGATGGATTTTTGGCAGGAGTCTGCTTAGGACTGGAGTTGGTGCAAGCTTGTTGCCAACTGTATGTTTTCCAGCAAGGTTCATGTGGAAACCATGCCGGGTGAAGTGTTTTGCTGAGAGGAAATTAATTTCAAAAAGTGTGACATTTGTTTCTCTCAGTTGCAGTTTTAATTGTTGGTTTGTGTACCTAATCTTGCTGCATAGTGTTGGTCTGTTGTACCAGAAGGGCAGGGTCGAGTCTACAACGTTAGTGTTTTGGGTGGCACGTTGTAATTTGTTTACATGTTGTTCAGGTGTAAAGTTACTGCTCAAATTAATGTCATTCTGCCCTCGTATGATAATGACTGTGTTATTTATAAAAATCGTCCTCTATAACAAAATACAATCATACTTTACGAGTTATGACTCTTCAATCATTACGACTATTCAATCGTTCTCGGGAAACATTTTTGAGTAGGATTAGACGTACATTCATATATAATGTTCTGTACATGAATATGAAATGTATACAATCTAGTATACGTTCCTTAAATCGTCAGCCAATGACTGATTGATTTTGCAGTATGTTTTGTAAAAAAGTAGATTTCCGCGGCTGGAAGCAATAAATACTTGACTATCTGGAAGACGCCGCGTTTTAGGCATAGTTTCCAACGATTGTCAACAGTTGCCAACCGCATCCAAGGGGGCCGTTGCCTGATTCTTTCTCGTCTTCACCGATCGTCTGACCCTCCAGCGGCCGGGTGGATGAGAACCTTAAGGCCCATTCACAATGCAAACATAAACATAAGCATGGCGTTAACATAAAGGTTAAGACTACGTCCATAAGCGGACTCATTCACAATGCGTTCGCATAAGCATAACACGTTAACCCAGCCTAACAATAAGACGTTAACTTAAAAGCTTGCAAGCTTCAAGTTGCTTATGCTTAAGTACGATATAAAAAATGAACCAATCCCAGTACGTTAACTCAAAATCGAGAATCGAAATAGGAGCGAAGTCGATAGACGAACTAACGCCATATGGGCCATGGACACAGTCGATACCTCGAGACAGATTCTCACATCCGACCAATAGTAAACTAGAATGTCTCACTGCCAATAGAAACTTATTTTGCTTACGTTTATGTGAGACATTGTGGATAGTTCAGTCTATCTCACATGATAATGTTTACGTCTATGCGTTATGCTTATGTTTACGTTTGCATTGTGAATAGGCCTTTATCCTTTATAAACCCGTGCGCATTCCACCGCGGGTTCGTAAAGTCCTCCTCTGAGCCTTCCTGAGGGAGGCTGCACCGTTGGGAACTGTACTTGGGAAGCGGCGTGTCGCCGAAAGCCAAGTGCCTAGTGTACTGTGTTTCACACATCGCTCATACATTGAAAGGTCCACGCTATACTCAATATTAAAAATTGGACCGCGGTAGAGAACACAGGGGCTCAGACTGCTTGAGATTACTGACTACTTCTGCTGTAACTGACAGCATCCTCCGAGTCAGATCGACAAGGGTGTTAAAATATTTCACGGAAGAGATGTTTTCTTTCATGTCGTTTACAACAATCTCTCTAATATTAATGATCACAGCACCCCAAGTTTTGAATTGTGACAGCAAAGTTGCCAAAAGAAGCATTTCAGAACGAGGGCTCAGGAGAGCCGAGGAAGGAGCGGAGCTCAGAAGGCGTCAGGGCCGTGGCGGCAGCGAGGCGAGCAATGGGGGCGGAGGGGCCGGATGGGATTTGAGGGAATGGGAGGCGGGTGAACGGCGGATGCAGAGGCGGCGGGTGGGCGCGTGTGTTGGGGACGGAGGAGGAGGGTGCAGGGGGCGTGGCGCGGGGCGTTCGCCGCAGCTGGGGGGGGGGGACTGCGGCGGCGGAACGATCTTGCCGCGAACGACCTCACTTATCTCCGCAGATCATCTTCGCGGCTAATTGTGTCTCTTGGCTTTTGTCCGGGCGGCGCATGCGGCACGCCCACATTGTACGCTGCCTTCTCCGCCGTTGTTATTTATGGACGAGCCACGCGCTGCCTCTTATTGTGAGATAATGCGCAGCGTTTTTCTTCCGCCTCGGCGAAAGTCAGCCTCGAAATGAATGCAAGATACGTAATTATCGTTTGAAGTTCGTCAAGCGAGAAAATCCTTCCTCTGTCTCGTGATGTCGGCTCGTTTGTAACCGGAGTCGTTTGCAATTCAGGCCTCACAATCGAAATTGTGTTGTGCACGGAGTACGGTGCAGTCGCAATCCCTTCCGCCTAAAAGGAAAAGGTTCCGACTAATGCTTAGTTGTGTTTCGATAATGTGTTTTTTTGCCCCTGCGAATAGATCATTTTCTCGGTTGGAAACGATCTTTAAGGATTAAACATTGCATCGTGAATGCTAAATTGTTCTGTTTTATGGATTTAAAATTCACAGAGTTATTGTTCATTAGCATTTTGAGCAAAATAAACAACTGGTAAATCTCTGAGCAATTATTTTGATACGTTTATTTTACAGTAAAAAAAGTCCTAATAATACAAGTTTAATTTTGCACCGCCGTTGAGGATGGTAGATATACCGACATAAATCGCGAACCAAATTGGAATTTATTTTTATATGTAATTAGATAATTTAACGTATCAGCAAAGAATTCGAAAAGAGAAAATGGCTGTTTTGGCAAATAAACGTCAAAGCAATCACCGTGGTTACTCCAAAGCATTGCCGTTATGGAACAATTACTTAGCATTCCAAAGATAACGTAAAATTGAAAGTGAGGCCTAAGAAGTTGATTGATTGATTAGTAACTCCGAGCGCGTCAACTGCTTTCATTAGTACCGTATGTGTAGTACATGTTTTCTTCGTTGTGGTAGGGGTGATCTTCCTCACTGGATGGCGAGATCCGGCGCCGACCTACGTCAGGTTGCAGGAATTTTCCCCACTCAGGTAACTCCCACCAGCGAGGCACCGCTCCAACCGGGACTACCTCTAAGCTACCAACTGGTGTGCCTCCCACCAAACATGATTGTGTAGTTCACATGAGTGTAAGTAAGGGGTGAGGATAAGACGAGAGGAAAGAAAAGCGTGCGCAGTCCGTGGCCTGTTCGTTCCGGGAACTGCTCCGGCACTTGTCTGGTGTTACTCGGAGAAACCACGGGAAACTACCGATCAGAGCAGCCGGTCGCTAGAATTCTCCAGGCAGCGTCTGAATTCGATCTAGCTAATGTTGAAAATCCTGCCACCGTTGGGACTCGAACCCTACCACCACGACCTCCTTGTCATCTAGGAAAGCTTTTTGTATCAAAGCTTAGAAAAGGAAAAAAAATTAAGAGGAAAATCGGTCACTTGTGCTTTTAAATAATATTCGTGTCCCAAAAGCAATACAAATGTCCGTTTTGCACCCTTTGCGCAGCTCAAAACTTGCTCCGCTGAGCCAGTGCCCCGGGGATCCGCCTATAAATCGGGCAGTGGAGGACTCAGCGCTCAGCGTTGCGCGAGGAAAGCGGCTACAAAGGGCTAGGGCGGGCGTGGCGCGAAACGCGGGGAGCGCCGCGTTCTCCGCCCAGCGCTCTCGGCGCAACATTCGAGATTTGCGGAAGCGGGACGCTCGTGCAAATAGCGCGCGCGGCGTATTGGTATTCTCCTTCTAGCGTTCGACACTAATCTGGGCGTATTTGCGGAGCGGGGGATGTCGTGCGGTGCCCGGACGGCGTGCGGGTGGGCGAGCGGGCGGGCGAGCGGGCGGGCAAGCGGGTGGGTGGGCAAGCGGGCGAGTTGGTTGGCTGGCAGCAGGTGTGGTGGGCGGGCGGACTGGCTGACTGGCGGGCGGGCGGGCGGGCGGGCGGGCGCGGCGTGGTCGTGGTGGGCAATGCGGGCAAAGCTGGCGACGCATTTGGGCAGAGTCGGTAGAGGAGATGTCTCTGCAGTGGCAGCACTGCTTCCCACGCAGTGCTGGCAGGTGGCGCTCGAGGACTCGCTGTACAAATGTAGATGCCATTTGTCCTATTAATTTGCCCCTACCACCGCCAATTAGAAAACGTATTGATAGGTTGTAAATCCAATTACAAGGCATCCCTTGGAGAGTGTAACTACCCTGTGTTAGGTGGTCAACTGCCCTTTACAGGACATTTTATCGCTAAATATAAAAATAATATAAAATTGATAGGTTGAGGGCTTTGTCATCTTTAAAAGGATTATCAAATATGAATAACAAAATATTAAAGAATCGTATTTTAAAGAACGCACACATATTGAATTTATTTAGATTTTGTGGAGAATATGTAATAGAAAAAATGCAATGATCACCGTGTACGATCTGTTGTAGGTGATTCCGTAATACCGATAATATGAAGGCTTGACTCTGAAGAATTTTGGTTTTCTTCCTTTCGGTTCTAGAAGGATGAATCTAGCTTCCTCCGCAAAGAATTTCCTTTATAATGAAGTCACGAACGATCGTTAAAAATGTGACTCCAAGAGATAACATTTTTTGGAGCGAAGTAGAACGAATGTGAAATGAGTACGTTCTGTTAAAAGAAAAGAAAATCCCTGATCATTCGACCAATTGTAGAAATAACGCCCAATGACTGCCTTTTCGATAACTGTGATTCACACAAAACAGCTGAAAAGATCTAATTTGCTTGGTTCATTCCAAACAATAGATGTGATTATAAAAATCGTAGACATGAGGAAGAGAACTGCCCTACTCTGCACGACGGTATTGGCGAAGAGGTGCCAATTAAAAAGGAATCCTCCTTTATACTATAGGGATTATGTAACAAGACCACCATTAATCAGTGCTAATAACTTGCACTTACGCTACATATTTACATACAATGTACTACTTTGTAACACAAGCTTTGTTTTCTTGAAACGTCATTTGATGAAGCTTTAATCAATTATGTTCAAATGATGTCAACATTTTCACGTTGTACTTTAGTTCCGATCCCGTGAGTTCGTTGCGACATTTCTGAACATTTATTGAACATTTGAAGTACCCATTGAGTAAACGTTTCGAAACATATCGTATTAAATTATATGTTTAGTAAAAATGGACATCATTTAATTCACTGGGTATTCAAAATCTAATTTTGATTACCATGAAATGGATTTTAATGCCCGATTGCATATGCGCTTCAAATACGTTCCAGAATTTCATATTAGTTGAACATAGAACCAATGCAGCCAGATATCGAAATTATCGTGCCTCTAAAGGTTTCTGGTTGAAATATATTATGAGACATAATAATTGTTTTAAAAATGTATTGCGACGAAAACTGTACTACAGCATATCTTGTTTTTATTCATCTCCTTATCTATTGAAAAAGAAACCGCTGTAAGGGATGCTGCGAAGGGGGTGGAGGGAAGGAACATTTTGTGTTCACAAGTGAAGCAAGGGGTGATTAGTAATCAATGAATCAAGGGAACTGGTCGAAAAATTTTGAGTTTTACGCATATACAATCTTTAAAACTAAAACTTGTTGTGTGGTACGGATTAATTAGTAAATTAAGATACGTAATAACTGTATAAAATAATAATAGTAGTAATGGTACGGATTAATTAGTAGATAGAAATTAATCGTAGTTTAATAATCTCATTGGTATAATACAATGTTTTATGTATGTATGTACCGTTTTTCATTATTACGTCCTTCCTCCTAATACCGACCCCAACCCGACTTCGCTTCTAAATACAGTTTGCTTGGCAGGGACCATACGAACTTCCGAACATGAAACGTATTTTGCAACAAGAAACGAGTTCTGGGATCCTGATACCAAAAACGTGGGGTCTCCTTTCTATTAGAGTGTCAGTCGGTGTTAATACGATACAGCAAAAATAAGGGCTACACTTTGAAAATTTTTACTCGTTGATATCCAAAATAAACAAAAAAATTGAAAATATTATCAAATTAATTATATTATTAATGACCATACAGCAGGAACAGAAAATGTTACAGTATCTGGGTACAACAGAAGATAAAAAATTAGGAAAATGTCTCACTATAGCCCACTCGTTCACAATCAAAATTCTTAGATATATCAGGCTGTATCACATGAGCCTCATCAATGTATGGTATTAATTTAGCGGTTCAGTAGTTTAGCAGTTGGGGCTAATTTGATACACCATGTAATTTTTTTAAAGAGTTGAGGTAGGTCTTATTTTATTTTTTCCTTCGTTTATGTCTTGAGCATCAAAAGGAATACATTCAGTATTTTTCCACGTATATTCTACGAACGGTATAGAAGATAAGTGAAAAGTTTGCTTTTCTTTATCATAAAAGCCGCGATTGACCCTTTATATTAAACTTTTTCCAATAGGTTAATGTAGTCAGAATTCATATTTTGTAAATTCTTGAAACGAATAATTCTTTTTTTAACGTCCGTCACTCCCATTGCCTCTCCGACTGCCGTTCCGACTGCCGTTCCGACTGCCGTTCCGACTGCCGCTCCGACTGCCTCTCTGACTGTCCGTCTGTGGTCAATACTAGCGCCAAAACTGTTCAAAAAATTTTCTCTAAAATTGTTATTTCCTTAACGATCAGGGTGACATCTAGGCCCCGCGAGATTGAAACGCATATTTTGATATTTGGTGGTGGTTTACATGAAGCATTCACATTTTCAAAATTTTCTCAAAAATGGCTCCAATTTTAATTAATTTTGTTTCTGGGATAAGACGCCTAAAAATGTCGCAAGCCTCATTTTCATGAAACTCTGATTTGCAAATCTTAAAATTCGCGAAAATTCGGTGTCTTCCTACAACCACAATATTGAAAGAGATATTTCATTGTTGTTATTCAAAGACAGATCTTTAAATAAGGCCAGGTACCATTTTATGAGTAGTATTTATGAGTAGTTTTCGAATAATTTTGCTTCAAATATAGGCATTTTAAAACTTTCTTCGTGAAAAGGCTTTAATTTTTTAAAACAATTTTCTCTCGAATAGAGCGTTTGATGCTTAAAAAATGGGCTGGATACACTGTATGTTAACACTCCGAATTATCGAAAATTGCAAAACAAAATTATTGCAAAAGTACAATATGAATAATGAAGATTCTTTAATGAAATTTGTTCTAAAAACTTAAATAAGGTCATGCAGAAGTTTTTGAAAAAACAGTAGATTTTTGCATATTTTTGCTTCAAATTAATGCAATTTTGAAACTAAAATTTCTTCAAAGCGACTCAAAAATTTTAAATGCCCCTCCCACGGTTATAGCACAGTACGCTTGAAAAATTGCGGAGGTTAATTTTCGGCGAACTTTGAATTTTCAAATATTGCAAACAAAATAGAAATGAGATAGAACTACAATATCGATGACAGAATTTTCCTTAATGAAATATGTTTTTAAAAATTGGTCTTGATAGATAGAAATAGATCTTAAAAGAAAACACACTGAATTTTTGAGAATTGAAAATGCAAATGTTCAACTTTTTAAAGCTTCAGGATTGTAGGAGTGGTATGCTGACTCTATGAATATAAATTCGAATCCCAGTGTAGAGAAAAAAATGGTGTTTGGAAACACTATTCTCGGTGCATGTAGTTTTAGTATTGCGTAGCTGTTACAAATAATGCGTGCGTGCTGTTGTAGCACCACTAGTTTAGTATTAACGCTTTGACAGAGACCCATAAATTCCCATTAGCCTCTCCTGATTCGTGTCGAGGTAAGCCCAAACGACCACTGTCTATAGAGTACTGCTATGGACCAAAAGTATTCCTGGAAACAGCTCAGTGGCAGCGCCTCGAGCGCCCGGGCGCCGGAGCATCGGCTGCTCGTAGGTGAGCAGTCGAGGGTGACAGGCGCCGCGGAGTACCGCGCAGAGAGCGCGGCTCTGAGCGGGCGGCTGGGCACAAGAGCACGAGGCGCGCTCGAGGCGCGCTCGAGGCGCGCTCGAGAAGCGCAACCTGTGCGAGTGCTGGTTCCAGAGAGCGCCTTTGAACGGGAGGTGCTCCGCGCAACCTCCGGGTCGTCCGTGCCGCAGCCGCCGCCACTGAGACTTCCCCAGCACCACCGAAGCCTCGAGTGCGCACACGGGCGGTTGCACGGTCGAAGGAAAGCGACCATATGCTCGCTACTGTTCCTCTGTGGCGAATCGAGCTGTAGGGTGCTCCAACGCCGGGATAGTAGTGCGAGAGGCCCAAATGGCGAGGAGGTAATTTAGGGAAAGAGCGAGAACGAGCACAACTGATTGAGGGGTCAATTGAAAGAGGATGGTGTGATGAAAGGTCACCAGGGTGTCAGGTTGGTAGTCACGGCACGAGGAGACAGTTGGCGTAATCAGATGTAGAAATGAGAAGAATGCTTCGGAAAAAGATGATACTGGAATGCCAGATCAAAGCGAATCGTTGAAGGGGACAAAGAATATGATGTTGCAAATTGAAGGAATGATAATATTAATGGAACTCGTCAAAAGAGCCCTAAGCTTCTCGGAACATGATGTAGTATATTGTAAATAGAGACAGTAAATATCATATTAAAATATGGAAAAAGAAAACATGCTCGTACGAAGAAAGATCGAGACGTAATGCAAAAAACAAAAATAAAACAAGAAGGCTGGTTAATAGAAAGTGGAAAATCCGCAGTCTGTACGAAGCTCAACCGAGTACACCGCATTCGCAACAGAAACGGATGTGCAATGTTGAAGTAGTGGTTAAGCTCTTGGGCGTATAGGTAGCGCTCAAAACGATGCGGTACGCGGAGTGCATTGTGGAGGCGATGCTAAATGGCGCATCAGCTGCGCGAGGAGCGCGCGGGCGTGGGAGCCGGCAGCGGGCACAGGGAGGAAGCTGAGCGACGGGAGCTGCTCTTCCTCTCACCCGAGCTCTTTACCGACCTCCCGCTTCTGTTTTGAAGCTGTCTCCAACGCCGTATCAATTCGATTATCAGAGCTTAGCTTAGTAATTATCGGGCACCGAGCTCGTTAACAGAGCGCGCGCGCACCGGCGGGTGCGAGGGCGGGGCGCGGGCGGGGGTGGGGAGGGGGGAGGGGAATGGGCGGCGAAGAGCGGAGCTTCGGCGCGTCGGCCGCGTCGCCCGGCTCAGCGAGTGCGGGGGTGGGCGGAGCGCGGCGAGGACAGAGACGGGCGCGGATGTGTGCCGCGCTCGTTCATCACTCATTCATCACGGACGCGGGCACATGCATCCACGGGCGGCGCGCGCGCCCCTGAGTCCGCCGCCCCCGTGGGGCAGCGGCGGGGGTGGAGGGCGCGAAGGCCGACGGGGGCCGGGCGGGGCGGGGGTGGCGGGCGGACGGCGCGCGGTGGCGTGACGCAATCGCATGCCCGCAGCCGCCTTCCCCGCCGCCGCCGCCCCGCCGCCGCCGCCCGCCGTTCTCGCCGCGCCCGCCTCTCGTCAATTACAGCTGGGGAGAGCGCTTTTCCAGAGTCGCACCTGCTGCGCCACATCCGTTCTCAGGGCGCGCTGCCGCCCGGTCATTTCTCGAGCGGTGCTCAGCGCCGGCCCTCCGGTCCGCGCCGTGCCCCGCCGCCTCTACTGCCACCACTGACGCCTCGCATCGCCACACTTCGCTTCCATCTTTTGTATCAAGTGGTTTTGTGTTGATATTTGCATTAAGTGCTGCGGCGTGGAACCTTTAAAACGGAGCAGAGAACGTGGAGAACAGTGGAGTGACGAGTGTACCCGGGCGGCGAGGCATTGTGATGAATATGTTGTGTTGACGAGAATAAACGTCGCGGTGAGGTGATAACGTACAAGGAAGGGTCGAATTTTTTTAGAATTACTTTTTCACGCACGACCAAAAAGGGTATAGCTTGTTCCTTCTAATTGAGGAGACCACTTCGTTCAGATACAACATATGGATGCATTAATGAATCGTAGAAATAACCACAATCTCAATGTTATCACACCATCTTAAACGTCGTTATTATGTCCATTGCTTCTCTCTTTTATCTTCCTCTGTGCCACTTAGTAATACTCTGCGACTTTATGCTATTTTATTCTTCACAAAAATTACATGCTCTTCTCATGATGACTACAAAATGACTATTTCGAAAGACGGTTCTATGAAACGAGAGATATTTGACATAAACTATTCATTACATTTGATATTTACATTTGATAGGCCCTATTGCACAATTTTTCTCTATTAAAGCAACTAATTTTATTTCATACAAAACGAAGAAAATCTTCTTTGTATATCTTCTCTTCTAATACTCATTGTAGTAATTTGGGGTTACGCTGTCAATGTTTTCGGGATATACAACTATACAAGAATATTCTACTTAGATCCGCTTTATTACATTATATTACAGCACTGAGACAGAGACAGATGAACAATTTCATTCACAATACCGTATAAACACATTCCGAATATTCCTTGCTTCCCTTTTTGACTGCCAATGTCACGAAGTTGGCCAACTTGTGGCCAACAACAACGTTACTCTCACCCTAATTGTACATTGTGAAACCTAGTCCATACTAACTAAAATGAGCAGTCGGGGACATAATTGTTGCTTAACATTTCACAGTTTGTAAAGGAAAGAGAAAAAATACTTTTTGTGGGTACAATTTTTGTTTTTTCAAGATCTGATACAGCCCTGAAACCTGGGCCTATTTAAATCGTAAACCAAGTCCTACACCCATACAATGTATTCCACAATATTAATAAACTGGAGATCAATACAATAACTTCGCGTGACGTCAAGCCCACTCATAGTCAATGCACTTTGATTAGGACCTCACGAAATGAGTTCCCCCGAGGACATTAGCCTAATCGCCGTGAAACATTATTTATTCACCGTAGCTGGGGCGCCCAGTTCTTCCGGAATCACAGCGGTGCTGGAGAGACCACCTGTTCAGAACTCTCCACACTCCGCGTCGAGTTCTTGAAGCAGGTGTGTTTCTTCCTGCCCTCAGGTACGGTTCTTCTATTATTATTGTTTTTATTTCTTTACTTCTTTATCTTCTCTTAGTCGGACTGCGTTGCTGAACGGAATGCAACCCGCTGTACAGTAGCTGGAACCCAGAAGTTTTATACATGGTACCGAGACATCAATTTATATTTGTCCATCTGTAGCACCTGGTAGGTTCACAGGAATTTTGATAGTATTGATAAAATCTGCATTCATCACGATGTCATGAATGAAGGTCATCTTCAATCATCCTCACTTCACGGTCTAGAAATCTTCCTCTGGAAATGGAAAACAAAATAGGTTTTGGTTATCGGTCATCATCCATCCTGTAAAAATGCTCTTACCTGTGTGTTCAATTCTCTTCTGTTTTATCACAAAGGGAATATGTGTTTAATTCTTTACTGATGTCCGTACTTTTTAGTTTATCTTCCCACCCGTACCTTTTTAGTAACATTATTTTCAGTAATTGTAGAGTAAGAGTCTGAAGCTGGCTCTAATACTTTTTCTTAATAGCGCAATGTCTGTGCCTCTGTGTGTATGTCAGTCTGTAGTGTCTGTCTGTAGTGTCAGTCTGTCTGTCTGTGTGATTAGATTTAGATTAGATTTATTCAGTAAAAAAACAGTAAAAACTGTATGTGACGTAGGGGGGAAAAGATAACAGCAAAACATCCGCGCACGTTTTCTTGAGTTCCAGAATCCCTTCCTGTCATTTTAACTATAAATAGTTGAAAGATGAGTAAAAGTTTAACATAAATAAGTAAAAATAAATTTTAAAAATCGCAAAAATAGCAATATTTGAAAAATAGTCATTTTAGTTTATGAGTTATAGGAAACTTCTTTGCATCGGTACACGAATTGCAAGTATGATTTACGTTAGTACGTGTGTGTCTGTTTGCCTGTGTGTCTGCCTGTGTATGTGTCTGTCTGTGTGTGTCTGTCTGTGTGTCTGTCTGTCTGTGTGTGTATGTTTGTGTGTCTGTGTGCCTGTCTGTGCGTGTATGTTTGTGTGTCCGTGTGTCTGTCTGTATGTCTGTCTGTCCGTGTGTCTGTGTTTCTGTCTGTGTATCTGTGTGTCTGTCTGTGTGTCTATCTGTGTCTGTCCGTCTGTCCGTCTGTCTGCGTCTGCCCGTCTGTCTGTGTCCGTCCGTCCGTCTCCGTCCGTGTCTGTCCGTCCGTTCATCCACCCGTCTGAACAACTCTAGCGGCTAAACCGTTCAGCCGACTTTCTCCGAAATTGACGGATGGACGGACGGACGGATGGACGGACAGACGGACGGACAGACGGACGTTTTGAAAACAAACACTTTTTCGGTATCAGGGGACCCTCAAACGTGAATATACGTTAAAATCTCGAAATCGATTTTCAGCAGCATTACATAACTTTCCCTAACTACGTATATTTCTCCGTATCTACGGGAAGAAAAAACTGCCTTTCGTATCTGTAAATTATATTTTATAAATATTTTGTAATATTGTAAGAATATTTGTAGTATTGTAAGCTGATATGGTGCTGATTCGGTTTAGGTGCGCCAGAGCCCTTCCTCATGACAGCCTCAACAACGTCTCTGCATCCATTTGCCTCTAAATTCGCTACCGCCCCCATCGAAGGCTTCAGAGGCTTCTGGGGGAAGGGGGTGCGCCCCCGCTGGGAACCTATGACTTAGAGCAACAACAGTTGCCATTGCAGCGACACTGACCAGCAGATCCTAGTATTCAAGGCCAGACGGTGACGGATTTTTTAACACGAGCCAGATGCCAGTTCCAATTCAATCGCTGTCTGAAGTAGAATTCCAGCAACTGCGAATTCTAGATTACGTTCGTTAGTTTTCAATGGTGTAATCTTTCCTTCATCATCCTTGTCCCCTTGTTTTTAATCACACAGTTACGCGTGTGTGGAGGCCTCTCGGGAACTTGTCCCGGCTGGGCGATTCCCCACTGGTGTAGAGGTTTGAAGAGGGAAGCATACATGTGGGCCGGCGCAGAATCTCACTTTCAAGTGGGAAACGAATATCGCCACCTCCCGGAATATAACAGCAAAACACGTATTACGTACTGTATGAAATGTCCATAGCTGTTGACGTGCCTGGATGCAATAACTAATCTATCAACGAACATCAGTAATGTCTGGGATAACTCTTGGACTCCCTCATTTAGATGGGAAACAGTCGTAACCGAATTTTTAATCTTAGATTATAACATCTGTTTATCATTGTTTCAGTTACCCCACACAAACTGATATAGTAACACGGGATCTCGGAGTTAAGAGCTCCATGCCCACGCTTGTGGAGATTTTCCTTAATCAACAAAGGTACAGAATGGAGGATCAATCATTATTTTGTCTTGAGGAGGGAAATTAGTACAGGATGAGGAAAGAAGGTTCTCGGATGACCCGTTGGCCGCTGTTTAAGTTAGATGTACAGCATTCGCCTGGAATTAGTTGAATGAAAGTACAGAAACGTTTGATCAGATAAATCAGACTCTACTGTTCTTAACCAGGCAGTGGCGAAAGTCCCAGCTGTCAGCTATCAGGACTCAATCCCAGGGCCTCTTGGTCTACGAAGCTTGAGGTACCAACTCGCAAGTACATATGCAGTCACAAACGTTGCCACATAACCTACAAGAAATATGACGTGGTTGGCAAAAGAAACGAGGTGGTATTTGGCATCTGTCTTTGTATTGAGAATGTACCAAAATAGTAATATAAGAATACAGCTGATGCGCCTTCTCTTTGAAAGCTGAAGGCATCTCAAGAAACACATAAATTATCACTGTAAAACTTGCCTTTTGATGGTAGTACTTCTTCCATGTGACCCTTCTCTCAATGTCAAATCGTATCTTACAATTTTACGTTTAGTAAAAATGATTTCATTGCATTTATGATTTACAGCAATATGTAAGTAGATTCACGTGGACGTCAAAAGTTCACTTTTTATACGTAGAATGACAATCATCGAAACATATGTGAAGTTATGAGATATTATTTGAATGTGGCTGGCATGATGTAAAAATATCCTTAGTATCAGAGATTTATGCCTATTTCAAGGTGTCAATGTAATAAATATCATCTAATGTTGCGTAAGTATTTGTTAAAATTTTTACACAAGACAGATCTCATGAATCTGTACAATTTTGGTTAATTTCCGCCAACCATGTAGAATGAGTAAAGACACTCTCACACGTTTACACGAACGAAAAGTGTATAGTGGACTTAAGAAGAATCCAATGTACAAAAATGAATGGAGGTTCCTGAAATCTACTCATAAGCAGAATATGATGTGTTATAAAATATATTACTTAATCTAATAATACGTGGAATTGTTGAATTATGCCTATACGCTCAAGTTCATACTCCAGCCCGAGGTAATATTTTTATAGGTAGAAACTCTTATGCAGTTTAAACTAGTATTATAATATTACATAACCTTTATAAATAAATAGAGAAAACATGGGATATTAAAGCACTCGTTATTGTTGTGAAGCGTTAGTCATAAAAGGTGAATAATATTTGTTAAAATTTGACAAAAACAGTGATGTTTATCTTCTTCTATTTCTTACTAATATAAAATACAAAGTATTTTGATTATGTAAATGTTGAGATAAATGGTGTTCTCGAAAGTTGGTCGAATGAAATTACACAAAGAACTGAGTACAACTATCTCTGAACTTTAGAAAGCTAGGATATTGAAGTTAAAAATAATACTGGATGTTGACTTTGAAACCTCATTTAACTTCACACACTTTACAAATGAAAAATCTTCTATGAACTATATTGAAAGAATTGAAAACTGCGATCAGACATTTGTGAAGTTAAGTGAAGCGTGTATTGAAGCGCAGTTTCTTGATAACGAATCGTTATTGCAGTGTTGCGTGATATAAAGAAGATTATTATCTCCCCTCCATCCAGGTTCAGTATAATGGAAAGATAATTGTTCCAAGAACAGAAATTGACATTAAAAGAACCCGATTTGAAATCTTTATATGTAGTTTTATATTTGGGTTTCAAGTAGTGTCATTAGTGTTCACTGATAATGGAGTTACAATATAATTATCGACATTACAATATATCCCGATGAAAAAATATTTGTTATCTTCAACGGGTGAACCTTCTGCACTCGGAATGTAAAACTGAAATAACCAGGGTTGAGATGGTAAGTTGCAAGAGCGTAAAAGTCAAGAGCAAATCAGGAACAAACATGCGTGAGTACTTTGTTAACATACATGAATGCAGAACTAATATAATCGATGTACATTCTCGCATAGACCCTCATAAATTACGTGCCTGTGAATGTATCATGTGTAACCCATTCAGTTCAATCAGCATAATGCTGGTCAGCCTGACGATGTCAAACAGAATAAGACTCCCTGATGTGCCCTCCGAAGCTTCGACCGGTGGTGACAGTTAAGCTGTGGAAAGCCAGCTTTTACAATACATAAAACCGATACTTTATCTATTGAACCTGCCTTTATGAATTATATAGTTTTACATAATAATCACGTTTGGTTAACTGTAGGGTATATGAGCTGTAAAGAGGGGAGGTCCGAGTCCAGGGATTTTGTTTAACAAATGAAGATTAATACATCAGTTCTTTAAGAACGCAGGGGAATTTCGCATTAAGGAACCTGCGGCCTCCAACGTGCTCGGCATGCAATTGTACGGAGCGGAGCAGTACGGCTCGTGCATCGGCGCAGCGACGTCGCAGCGCGGCGCGGGGAAGGGCGCGGGCGCGGGCGGCCTGACCCCCGCATCCGGGGTCACCGCCAGCGGCGCGCTGGTCCACGCCGCTCCGCGCTGCGCCGCCTGTTCGCCCGCCCACCCGCCCACTTGCTCTCTTGCCCGCTTGCTCGCTCGCCTGCCCGCTTACGGCTCACCTTACCGCTCACCGCTTACCGCTAGACCTCTCGCCCGTCCCTCGCCCACCCGCTCGTCCACCCGCTCGTCCACTCGCTTGTCCACCAGCTCGTCCGCCCGCTCGTCCGCCCGCTCGTCCGCCCGCTCGTTCACTCGCTAGTCCCTCCGCTCGTCCCCCGCTCGTCCTCCCGCTCGTCCACCCGCTCGTCCACTCGCTAGTTCCTCCGCTCGTCCCCCGCTCGTCCACCCGCTCGTCCACTCGCTAGTTCCTCCGCTCGTCCACCCGCTCGTCCACCCGCTCGTCCACGCGCTCGTCCACGCGCTCGTCCACCCGCTCGCCCACCCACTCGTCTACCGGTTTGTCCACCCGCTCGTCCACCCGCTCGTTCACCCGCCCGTCCACGCACTCGTCCACCCTCCTGTCCGCCCATTCATCCAAATGCTTATTCTTCCGATCGTCCACCTGCTCGTTCACCCGCTCGTTCACCCGCTCGCCCACTCTCTCGTCTACCTGCTCATCCACCCTCTCATCCACCCGCCCGTCCACCCGCTCGTTCACCCGCTCGTCCAGATGCTTATTCCTCCGATCGTCCATCCGCTCGATCTCGAACGCTCGCCGGCCCTCCTTCTCCGTCGCGGCGCGCGGGCATCCGAGGCCGAGGCCGCTCGACCATCTGCTACAAAAACGAAAACGCGCGGTCAGGGCGAGCGCTGCCACTTTCACCGGGCAGCGGCGACACCGATCTCCGCGACGCGGGGCACAGGAGAGCACGGGCTGGAGACGCGCGCTCATATGGGGGAGACGCAACAGCCCTCGCGGATGCACTCGGCGGCGCCCCTGAGCTCGGCACTGGGCACGTCGGGCATTTGCCGTAGCCATGGGCTCCAGGGGCCAACGCGGCATCAGTTTTCAATGCCGATAGTCGCTGCGCAGCTCGTTATAATGGGATTTATATTCCCGTGGTTTTGTCTTTTCGCGACTTTATGTTGGTATTTTTTGAATTTTTATAATCCTTTTTGGCATCACTTGTTGTGACCATTCTTATTTTTTCCCATTTATTTGTAATTTATATTCAAAATGTATCTTTTTAATCATTTTTTTAAAATTTATAACTTCTTTTCTCTACGACCATGTAATGATGAATGTAATCTTGCTGTATACTTTGTCGACAAATGGCATCGATTACACACATTACAATATTTTAGGAATGTGATTGGTCAACAGGATTCCAATTTGGAATCTACATCCTGTTGACAGATCACGTTTCTAGAATTTTCGGAATCCACTGGCAGAATTGCATTCCCGTTGCAATTCGCGCTCCTTTTGAATAGCAGTTTACAACACCAATTTCGCAGTTTTATGTCCGCATTGCTCTTATTTGCTATTGCTAATTTATTATCAAATGAATCTTGAAAATAGCGACAGTGATAATGAAATATGTACATCGTCTGCAATTTTGGATGTAACAACAACGCCTCAATTACCAGAGAAATCGAAGAACTATTAGCAATCATTTTTAGATGGGAGAAGAATAAGAGCGTACTTTTAGCGAACTTAGACTCTAAATTAAGAGTCTGCATAGGTTTAGTCTTGGCAATACCAAGTTACAGAGGGTAAAATCCAGTTACAAAGCTTGTACTGAAAGCTTGTACTTATAATACTTGTATTTGTATTACAAAGTAATGAAGAAAGTATAGTCTTCTAGTCATGCATATTGGCGATTGCTCACTCTTAGTAATAACGACACTTGCACCTTCGTCGCTCGTGTTGTAAACATCAACTCCTGAACAACCATCATTATATGCTCATTGAAGTACGAGTATATACTATTATTCTATCTTTTCTTCTACAACTTCATCTCCCTTTATTCTGTTTCAGATTCTTTATTATTATTATTATTATTATTATTATTATTATTATTATTATTATTATTATTATTATTACAGCAGCAGGCCCACGTAATCCCTTTTACGTATTCGATTGTTATCGCTTCACAACACTCGTAATGTATTGCAGTAGGATAATTATTTTGAAAGATTTTCATTCATCTTGTCACTGGCCTCTTTACCATTCCGTTAAAGCAGCCACATTTGTCTTGTAACTTCCAATATCAACTCATCACTAACATTGCTTTTTCCCTTCATTTCATGACCATCTTTCAGTGCGTCTACATTTCACTTAGCTCCCATAACTTCCGTATTCAATGACTGCTCTCTCGAAGCGTCGTGGCAGGCGGCGGTGGGAGTCGGCCTTTTTTGCCAGCGTGGCCCTTGGGTGCGGCCCTTGGAAACCGCCCTCGGTGACGGGCGCATGCGTCCGCGCCTCCGCCCCGCCCCGTCCCGCTCCTCCCCGCGCCATCTCACGCCGCCTCACGCCGCCCCACGCCACCCTACGCTACCCCGCGCCGCCCACATTTTACCGCATTGCCCCATGCCGTCCCACCCCATGCCACCCCGCCCCTTGTCGCTCCGCTCCATGCCACTTCGCCTCGAGCCGCCCCGTCCCATGCCATCTCGCCCCATGCCGCGCCGCATCATGATGCCTCGCACAAGCAGCCCCGATCCAATCCGTCCCGCGCCATGCCACCCCGCTCGTAGCTCCCCCTTTAATTTGCCCCGCCCCATGTCGCCCTGACCCGCTCCGCCCCGGCCGCCCCATGGTCCCTCGCGCAGCCCCGCGCCAATCGAGCTCGAGCCGCCTCGCGTCGGCCGAATGCCCTGGGGTCGACTGGGCGTCGTGCCCGCAGCCAACGCAGCTCTCAGGAGGCGCGAGGCTTAATGGCCCGCACATGCTGAGCTTCGCGCTCAGCCAAATGCAAGGCCCACACGTCAGGAAGCTGGCTTGCATCGCGAGGAGAATTGGCACAGAAGGGTCATCTTGTACAGAAAATTAAAACCAAAACCAAAATTATTGCAATCCGAAGTAGTACAAGTTAGTGTATCTTCTTTATATCTGCCCGTCAGTAAAAATGTGGTGGTAGATTTTCTCGTTTACTGGGTCTCGAAAGTTTTGGCTTGCTGGAGAAAAAATAGAGAGTTTATCAAGATGTACGTTTATTAGAAGATAATTACCACTGAAGCCAAATTATAAACTAAATTAAACACATTATTGAAGGAATGAGGCCTGAATTCAGACAATATTTAATATCCAACCAACATAAATGTAGTCATAATTTTACATCACGGGGAAACTGGTTCACAAATATAAAGGTTAGGTAACAACATAAGTTTTCTCGGTCAAAATTCGTAACATTATTTACATATTAAAAAGTTACATTTTACGAGTATAAAAATGAATGCTATTCACTTCATTATTAAAATCTAATTCTGTCATGGTACTAAACAGAATATTAAAAGAGACCTGTAGAAGATGTACCTCATGAAGTCAATATACTTTCTATTTTAAGGTTGGATGTAATGAAGTTTTTGTCTGAAGGAGACAAAAATCTCCGAAACGACACATGCTTCAATAGTTAATAAAACATTCATAAGCAGGTGATTGTCACATACATTGATTTGGAGCTTATCCTATGTTAAATAATAAAATATATCTTATTTGTTTATTAATTTTGGATTACCACAAAATACTGCTGCCACTTCGAAATTTACATTTGTGTATACAAGAAAATATAAGGCGAATGGGTATCTCCGCTGGATTTAAACTGTCAAACTGAAATCTTCACTGACACATCATTTACTGCAAACAATTTTTTTACAGTAAAAATGAGTCATAGTTTGACTATTGGAAAGAGACAATATTGCGGATTATTCATAACTTTTTGAACCATGATGCGTTTTCAGATTCGATAATTACATTGTTGATAGAAAGGCACATACGCAACCTTGTGGAAAATATTCCCCAAACAGGAGCTGATGTCACGTTCAACAAATTACAAATTCATATTGTCATTTAGTCATCGATTTGATTTAATAATAATCACGTGGTACATAATGATTATATTTGAATCAATTATTAGAAATAATCTGCGCGCTTGAGTAATGTAATTATATGCATATTTATTATTTATGATTAATTTATCATCAATCTGCTAAATTCAGTGACTTGATTTCCAACTTACTACATCGTTATATTCTGGTCAGGATTCCTAAAGGATATTTGTAATATGCAATCAAATTATAGGACATTATTCAATCTTTTCGCCTGGCGTGTGACAGCCTGGAATGTTCTTTTAAATTCTTAGAATTTCATAATTACCCAAAGGTCTAGATATTATGTGTTATATTATATCTTTACAAAAATATACTAGTCAATAAAGATTGTTTTATCGTGTTAAGTTGTCAACACTTTATTACTTAACAAAAGTTAATATATAAATTAAGCAAAGTCTGTAACCTTTCCTGTACAAACAAGTATTTCGCTTTCTTGTGAACTGAGTATAACGTATTTCAATCGGCCATTCAGTTCTATTCATTTATTTAACGTATAATCAGTTACGCATTCAATAAATAAATAAACACTAGCATCTACTGCTTTTAATGAGTAGGAAGTTCTTTGTATGAAGTCTCCAGAATATTTTCATTTTTTTCCAAGAGGGACCCAATATTATTTCTTAAATTTTTTCTTGAATAATGCAAAATGCACAAACTAATGTGTATAAGTCACATTTTCATTAAATCATCTGAAATTTAAAAAATTGTGAGGGTTCAATTTTTTTCGAATTCGTTCTGCAATTGGAATATTGAATTTAGAAATTTATTTCTTAATGCACTATATTTTTCAATGTCAAATATTTACATTATTTCTTGTGCGTTTTCCTAAATATTCGACGTTTTAAGTAATTTTGATTAAAATCGTGATAATATTCTTCAAAAACTTCGACAATAATATCTCAAAAACATCTACAAAGTTATTCTTTAAACGTTTTGGGATTATAGAGAACACACGTTTTGAATATTTAATACATTAAGAAATTTTTACGGATGCTCAAAAGATTGTCTACATTCAGCGAACAGTAATGTCGCTTTTGCCTTAGTGTCTTTAAATGAAAGCAAAATGCGAGCAGTGCCAAAATGAGCTGTTTGTTGCCACGTGTCATGGTATGCATATTATGGTGTGTGACGCAAATTCCTACGGTCCCCAATCATTACTGGCTGTTAATCGCTGCACATTGACATTTCAGCGGTCGTTAATGAGATCTATTGGTCTTGCAACCAGCATATCAACCGTTTGTGAACGACCAAACCAGTGCCTTATTCTGATATTCAGTCTTACACCACTGTCGCCCACAGTTCCTACCTTGAAGCTGTGGGTAACTACCTTAACGAGACACATTCTAAAATGTACCGCCAATCTCCGGGTGTGAACAGCTATCAGGTTTGCTACTAGAACTTCACCCATATCTGATAGAAATAAAAAACAATCTCAAATTGAGTTGAGTAGAATATAGAAGGAAAACATTTGCGATATCTACAACTTCATGCCGCGACCTCTCAAAGAATGAAGGGCTCCCAAACATTGAGGTAAACACGATACAAAGCATTTTGTTCAGTGAATTAATGCCACTCCTACACATATATGATTTTAATATTTCTTGTTCTTTCTTCCTTGCTCCGACTCATCTACAAAAACAATATCGTAATCCTTTGATCTTTCCGCCTGCAGTCTTATGACTATGAGTGAATTAATATACTAGTTTTCCGTTTTGAAATGCACAAGGAAACGGATATTACTTGGGATACAGAAGACTAATGCATGAGTCGGGAAAGTACAAAAAACATTATTCTACATGGCGTTTCACACGTCGATCCTACTGAAACTAAGATATAACCTTGAAGGATTAAATAATAAATCTACATAAATAATCCAAAGGAGACGAAAATAACACTTAAGTTGAATACTATGAATTTTCCTTTCAGCTCTTAATACTGAACCTTGGTTAAAATGGAGGGTAATGATGAAATACTGCTTTCTTATTAGCGTTATAAGATAATCTGCATACTCAAAACTCCTGCAAACCACTCTGCCACCCCTTGTGCTCCGATCATTTTTCACCACGCTTAAGAATGGCTATCAAATTAGTGAGTACTGAGCTATTTTACACCGTTTCGCTACCGTCCTTGTCGCAGAATGTACACGGAGGATCGCGTGGTCAAATGAAGTTAGCTTCCCCACTGTTCAGCTTCCTTGTGGATCTGACGATTTATGCTCATTACAGTACAATATTATCAGTACTACGTTTCCTTCGGCCGCGCAGTGATTACGATCTCCAAATCATATATTACGAGTGTGCGGTGCCACAGGTTTAATTATATGGGGAGGAACATTCTAAGCAACAGTTAAATGATAGTTTTGGATTAGAAGTTTATCACAATACACACAATTTATTAAAAATCTGCAAATGTGTGATCAGTAATAAAACCTGCACATTGTGGATAAAATGACATGTTGCTAACAACGTCGTAGTCAGTAATGCATCGTAATAACTAACATTTCACTATCAGTAAAATTATTTCTTCCACATTTTACTTTGATCAGTTAAAAATGATTGTATCTTCTAAAAAATCACCTTATAGGAACATTATGAAACAATTTTTTATTATATATTCGCTGACTTCTTCCACTTTCTTACTTATTTTAATATTTTATGTTCCTTTCTAATTTTTACTTTGCGATGAATGATTTTCTTCATTCATTACACTGTGAAATATTTGTAAACGAGGCAAACCCAAAATGAGGATATTAAATTGCGTATTTCATTTTCAAAATTTATTTTCAAATCCGAAAATTATGGGTGATACGAATAAAAAATGAGCTATTACTTCTTTCTCGAGTTTTCAAAGCAATTGATTCAAACAGTATGAATAAAAAAGTGAGTAATTACTCATATTTTGAGCAATTTCTCCATCAGTGCTTAACTTTCGTATGTATAAAATCGAGAATTTGCTTCAAGTGCAAAGCATTTTCTTCTAATTTTCAGAGCAACTTCAGCGTCTTTCAAGGTTTTTAACATTAGAAATTGACATTACTGACGATTTGGATCGACGGGGAACCTGAAGTAGATATTGTTGACAATATTACGTCAAAGATATAAATTCTATTAAGCTGAAAAAATTGTAATTAGATATTGTAATATATTTGAGTTGAATAAGGGAGGGAGGGGTTGTGGTTTAGGGAGGATGGAATTTGTCTTTCGGAAATCTTGAAAGTATTCGTCAAGGAAATTGGTATGTTCGACCAAAATTACAAGTGTGATATTGTTGTAAAACATCTGAATTGAAAAATTTCTGGCCGTGATAATTTTTGAAGAGTGAATAGTATACCAATTAACCTAACACGGCCGACTCAATCAGGAACAAGCACGCGTCGTGCAGTAATGTAGGAAAGCGGACGAAAATCGACCAATCACAACAGATCAGTTAGTGAGCATTTACTCAGAGAGATAAGTAAATGCTCCAAGTTTCACGAAATTTTTATTTATATGAAAAGAAGCAATTTTTTATGAGAAGAAGTAGTACCTACTTTTATTTGTGAGTAATTGCTCTGGAGTACTTATTTTTATTCATAACACACTATGTCTTGTATTATAAAATAGGGGGCTTTTGTTACAATCTCAGTGTTTACTAACAAAGGGATATAACAATCAGTTCATAATTATGTCTTTGAACTTGGCCACGTATGGATCAAATAAAAGTACCACGTAAGGTCGAGTAACATTTATCGTGCACTTCAATGTTGAAATTCAAGAAAGAGAAGTTTACCATTCCCAATTGTAAAACTGGTATTTCGAAATATGGAATACATACACAGGTGTCTCAATAAACGTTACAACCTTTTGGGAATGTAGAGGGATAAAAATGACCACTTTTTGCCAAACAAATATAGTGGAATATTCCATATAATGGAGTTATATGCATCATGAATGTGACATTTGCACTTATTGTTAGGCAACTCCGTATGCACAAATGTTAAGTAGGTACATAAAATCTCCTTGACTGCAACAAGGGGAAAATGTCGCGTGTTAAACTCCGTTATATCGAACTTTTTGGAACGACAAGTTTCCAACTAACATTACAGTCCTTTCGAGCAATTGACGACAAAGTTTTCTTAACTCATTATTCAGCCATAGTCTACTTAGTATAGTGATTTTTCACAGTAGCCATTTGTCCATAGATTGTAGTACGTGTATGTTCTTCTTGTAGCAGAAGTCAGATAGAACCCTGCCACACTAACAGCTTTTTTACTTGATTTTGTGAGTTGGAAACTTGTCATTCCAAAACATCAATATAAAATTTCCTGCTACATGTTCATTAGAAAAAATATCATTTTCGACCCTTCTCCGCGCCCTAGATGCTAGTAACATTTATTCTGAGACTCCTATAGACATTGGCGGATCCAGCGGGTAGCATGGAGGCCAGCCCCCCCCCCCTCCCAAAAGTTTTCGTTTGTTACCTACCTTTATTTGGCAAAATTGAATAAAATATTTAAATTGGGATTAGGTAATTATTTAAAAAATAATATTGTACATAATTATCTATACACTACAAATATACTAAACAATATACCGGAAATAACAAATAATTTTATTATTTAACAAACATTTATGATGCCCTCCCCCGCCCCCTAAAAAAGTGCGCGGCTGACTCCGCCCATACCCACAAATATCACAGACTCTCGTGTCCCAAAAGAACTCCCACTCTTCGCGACTCATTGTGTGGCGCTCAAGACAATGTGTACCCGGGTCATCTACATACTTCTTTTAGAGTAACAAACATGAATGTGTGTGGCTCAAACAGAGCGAATTACTTTCTTTACTTCGTTCTTTCGCTTCACGATAACAGAGAAGTGTTTTATTAAATACGACGCTTTTAGTTACGTCACAACAATAACCACAAAATATTACAATATGTTTTTACTCGCATATAAGAAAACGGAGTTAGCTCCAAAAAGAAATTTCATCTTTGCCTATGTTATATTGTTACTGATCTAGAATCAGTTCGTGTGATCCCCTCAGTTCGTTTCGCTAGAATTTCAGACCCAGCAAAACATTCATTCTTAGCAATCGTGTTTTATCTCCCCCAGAAGGCGAGTGGAGCATGCTATGGAAATATTCTGCGCGACCTCTTCAGAGTTCACCAGCGATCTCGGTTCGGCGGGAAATCTTTTCTTGCGCGAGCGGTGGCCTTGGATCTCCCCCCCGAAGGGGGAGGGGAGACGGTGTCCGCGTGCCAGAGCCATCTGTGCGCGCTATTCATCTTGTCGCGCTGCCCGCAGAGGACATTCCGTCATTAAGCGCTTAATTAAAAATGAAAAATTATTCGTTAATTTTGCGGACGAAGTGTGGGCTTTAGAAGTTCCACCCGAATCGTCCTGTTCAGGAGATCTGCCTTTCCCGAACTACAGAGCGGATGAGGCTATTCAAACCCAATAAGAGAAATCACGGAATCTAGTGAAAACAAACCGCCCATTGAAAAGTCTTAAGACAACGATGGAGCTGTCACAGCTGATGATTGCCTTAACCGATTACTACAATTTTCATGCATGTTTCTTCGTACTTTTGAACTCGCTGATTTCGTGTGAGGCAGGAGTTAGAGCACAAGAGCTCCATTGAATGGAGATTTGTTTTCAAAGTCCCCTCTAGTGGCAAATTGGATTTCGTGCGAGGGACCAGGACAGAAACTCAATTGTTTGTCGAGGCAACGAAAACGGTGAAAACTAGTTGTGCTACAACTAAGCAGAGATTTCATCGCAAGCTTTGTAACGGGTGTATGTTTGTATGGGTGTCAAAAATCAGCACATACAAAATTGACATGTGCAACAAATCAGCACAACTTATTTGCGTCATGCTTTCAGTCTCCATTTATATGTTATGTTAAGAATAAAAGTAAAAAAGTAGTAGTGCCACATCATAAACTTTCTCACGTTACGTCTAACAGCAACGCAATTTTATACCACTACATGAACCTGCAAAAGTATTTCCAACCAGCAACACAATGTTTTTTAGACTTGAAAATCGAACTCTGTTCGTGGACTTAACTCGCCATGCGCTACACCAATACACCACGTAATCGCTCAGTCGTACTCACTTTTCTCGAAGCTTAAAAAGCTAATAGCATTTTCGAAAATTGAGATAGTTCAATGAAAATGAGACTTGAGCAATATTTAGGCGTCCTTTGCAATATCTGTAAATACATATTAAAAAAATTATAGCCGTTCTGTGAAATTGTGTTATTTATAAAGTGCAATCAACTGTTTTTAAGAAAATAATTGTTTAAAAAGTGCCCATACTTCACGCAAAAATACACGAAAACAACTCATATTTTCGAAAAATTTTACATGAACTTATTTAAGGATCAGTCATTGAACAACACATTTCTCCGAGAGTTCTGAGATACAATACACGCTAGTCTGCATGGATATTGATAGTTAATGAAAGCTCTGCAGTTCAGACAACAATGAACGTCGCGTGCAAGGTTGTAACCAGTGTGTTTGAAATGTATAATTTCCCGGCAAAGTTTTTTTGTTCAATAAAGCTCAGATTCATTTTAATTGATAAAAGCAAATAAAAGTTCAACTACTAAGAAGTGTTTAAAAATAGATGGACAGAGATTTTTTACTGAAATCTTTAAATTAATACGAAGAAATTTTACGCCTAAAGAAAAATATTATATCGTTAAGAAATTTCACAGAATTTATCGTACGTTTATGTTGGTTGAATGGAACAGAGGGTCTGATACCAGATTGCAATGGATCAAGTTTCAACAAAATGTAGTTATTCAATTTATTTCAATTTTATTTTATTCTAAATATGCTGATCATTGATTGTATGCAATCAAAAACAATTAAGAACGATAATTCAATGCAATTATAAACACATTCCACCGAAAAGATGTGATTTACTGACACCAAGCACCCATATGAAAAAATCACATATCATTTTCGCAGTAGTGGTGAACACACAGCTCCTCTTCACAGATGTTTATGATCCTCCCACTTCTAGCATTTATTTTGGAGTGCTAGAATGACTGAACAGCCCACAATTGTTTCAAGCTACAAGCATTTGCCGATGGTTACCATGAACAATTTTAAGTTTTTTGGCAATACACCTCTTCTGATTTTGATGTTTAAACATGAGACCTTATACCAAGAAAAAATAATAAAAAATGAAGACTTCAAATTGTTTAAAGCGTTATCCATACCGAGTTTTTCGTGGTTTCTCCCACCCATACCTGGTGAATCCCGGAGCAGTGGCGTAACAAATGGGCCACGGAACACGCACGATCTCTTCTTCCTTGTTCTATCCTCACCCTTACTAACATGCACTACACAACCACACATCCCAGGATGCTGTTAGGGAGCTTGGAGCTTGTTTCGGCTGGGGCGGTGCCGCGCTGGTGGGTGATGCCTAGTTGGGGGGAGTCTCAAGCGTCGACGGTAGGTCGGCGCTGAATAAATTCCGTTGTGATATCTTGTGGTAATCCATGGTATTGTAAAGGAAATAATCTCCACTAAAGTTTTAATAATTTTATTAATAATTTTCCAAAGTTAACTTTCGGGAAACACTTTTCCCATCCTCAGTGGATCTCTAGCAAAATGGAGAAATGAAACATTAACATTAGTTGAACACAAAACGGGGGGGGGGGGGGTACAGTGAATTTAGTGGAAAAACAAATAATATCATATAAATACAAATAGAAAGTACTTACTGCTCAAGCAACGTGGATCTCCCATGAATGTTCACAAATGGTTAAAAAATATAAAGTGGCAAAACATGCTGGTTACAGCTAGGTGGCAGCCATCTTTTGGAATGGGAGAAGAGGAAGCCTAACAATGAAGGGAAAGGGAGTAGGGGAAGAAGAGAAGAAAGGGTAGTCATAAAATGACTACTCAAAAGAATGATTAGGGGATAGTTAATAAAATATTTAGAATGGAACTGCTTTTAATCAAAGAATGTTCATTCAAAACAGAAAAATTAGTGTTTTTGAAATTCTAAAACTTTCACTAATGAATAGCTAATGAATCAATTTATTAAGAATTAGTGATTCCGAAAACCGATGACTGTACCAATAAAATAAAACTTGTTTAAAAATTTTCAATGTTTGGAAATTTTTGGGGGCTCGCTGTGACAGAACAACGGCAATACCGTTGCCTCTATAGCACAGTGAGCCGGGAGATCCTACAGATCGAGTCACGACATGGACAACCGGTTTTCAGGGCCGATCGAATTCACCTGATGTCTGAATGAAAATTCATGCGGCCGGCTGCTCTGATAGGCACTTATTCGTGGTTATTGGGTTCCAACTAGGTGAATCTCGAGGTAAAATCCTAACAAACGGGCCGTAGACCGCGCGTTTTTCTTCTTCATGCCTGCACCCTTTACTTCTACGTACCCGCACATTTACCCTTCCGTGCACCCAACCGCACATGACACATGTCCGGAGAAAAGTCGGAAGCTTAGATCGTGTCCCATCTGGGACGGTGTCCTGCTGGGGGAGTTCCCTGAAATAGGAAAACTCTGAAAACCGATGTGTAAGACGGTGCCAGCTCTCAGGTTCCAACGGAGGAAGTATACCGTCACTTCCCGGGCGTAACATGCACTGATGAGCTTAATAACCTTAGTAGTGGACATGCTCGTAATTGAAACTTACCGAATTCAACACAGACTCATTTTAGGCGTACGAGCCAGCTCCAGAGGTTCAGTAAGATGCAACATATTTTTACTACATCTTCAAGATACTACTTTTCTTTGTGGGGCGACAGGACGCCTTGGAAGAGGGCACGCCGTGGAATCTAGGGAGCCCTGGTGGCGAGCTCAGAGCCCTGGGGATAGGTGTCTGCTCTTCCCAGACGCCCTGCTCTCCTCCCCGCTCCAGGGGTTAACAGATGTGCGCTGGCCGAGCGCGGCCGCTTCGCGGACGGATGGGCGGACATAGGAAGGCATGGGTCGCCATGTCGCCCCGTTGTGCAACAGCGCGCCGCGGCGCCGATTCGGGCAAACGCGCGTTGCGAAACGCTCCGCTCCGTTCCGCCCCGCCCCACCCCGCCTCGCCAACTCCACCACACCACCTCCACCTCGCCAGCTCCACCACGCCAATTCCACCACGCCAACTCCACCACGCCAACTCCACCACGCCAACTCCACCACGCCAACTCCACCACGCCAACTCCACCACGCCAACTCCACCACGCCAACTCCACCATGCCAACTCCACCACGCCAACTCCACCACACCAACTCCACCACGCCACCTCCGCCACGCCAATTCTACCACGCCAAGTCCACCACGTCAAGTCCACCACGCCAACTCCACCACGCCAGCTCCACCACGCCATGAGATCAGACACTTCGGGAGCAGCTCAGCAGACGCTGTGCAAATGTCTTCAGCCAGTTTTACCGCCCAGTGTTTAGTGTATTTATCAATTTCCTTTTCACTCACGAAATCAACACAACCTATGATATATTCACAACAACCCTTTGAAACGGAGCCGAGGTGGCTTAATGTCACAGCAATGGCTTCATGACGTGAAGAACCCGATCGATCACTTTCCGGGTCAATTTCTGAAACAAATAGTCGCGAAATGAGTCATCTACGGTCGCACGTCGAGAAGATCGAAGATGCTCTTCAAATGTTTGCAGTCCTTCCTTAATTGTAAGTCTGTGCCTATTTTGCATCTTGAAGTGTTTGCACGTTGGGATGTCTTTGACTTAATGTTCTGGCCATAAAGTGAAACGATTTCGCTATGAATTCCGACAGTGCTCATGACTTTGACACTCAGGTAGCGTAACACAGTTAGCACGTCACATTTGGTGAGAGATAGAATGAAAGCGCTCATCTCAATCCTAACATGAGACGTATGAACGCCTCAGACGTTCGGCATCACTGTTAGCTTCACCTGACTCTCCAATGCACATCAGCGAACTGTGGAAAAGTTATTACTCTACAGCAGTTACGTACCTTACTTTAAGAAAGCTCCTTCAAAATCCAATGTATGTAGTATGTTTATAATATATGTATATATATATATATATATATATATATATATATATATATGTGTGTGTGTGTGTGTGTGTGTGTGTGTGTGTGTGTGTGTGTGTGCAGGAAACTATAAACATTTGTGAGACAATTGTTTGTTCAGAATACAATTATTTTGTTTTTTTGTTTGGTTTTGTAATACACACGTTTTGGATATTATTAGAATGATTCAAACATTTTACTTATTCTTTCTTGCGAAAATGTAGCCATTCTCATTGATTTTAAACATCCGAATTCCTTTTAATTTCAACTACAACTTCTTCAGCCCCGCCGCCGGGGTCGGGCTGCCGAGGGGCGGGTACCGAAGGGGCGCTGTGGGGGACGGGGGCGCGGAGGCGGCCGGCCGGTAGCTGTTCGCCGAGAGAAACGAGAGAATCAATCATTGGCGCCGCCTGTCTCGCGGCGGAGTGTCCAAACAAATGAATGGAGCCGCACCGATAGCCAGAGTGAACTGCGCTCATATCCGCCTGCTCGGGGCGTCCTCCACCTTCGCCTCACCGCCGCTACCGTCGCCACCGCCACCGCTACCACCGTCGCCGCCGCCGCCGCCTCCACATGCGCTTTCACGAATGCACAGGTTCATGTTTTTTCAACGACCATTAACCGTGTTCTGACTGGGCCGTCCAGCTCGGGCCAACCAACACAACGCTGCTCAGCCGCACGGCGTGGCGGGGTAGACCAGCTACCCGGTCTGATTGATTGATTAGCGTTTCCGGGTGCGTCAACTGCTACGGTCATTGGTTCCGTAAGTATAGACGTGCATGCACGGGAAGTGGCGGTGATCTCCCCCCGCTAGATGGTGACATCCGACGCCGACATTCACCTCGACTTGGGATTTTTTACAACTGGTATCTCCCGCCAGTGGGGAACTGCCAAGACGGGTAAAGCTCCCAACAGATGTAGTACTGTAATTCATGTAAGCAGTATTTGTGTAAGTAGGGTAACGAGTGGACAAGAAAGAGGCAAGAAGATTGCGAGGTGTCCGGGGTCCATTTGTTAGGACACTGTTCGGGCATTCGCCTGGTGCTGATAGGAGAAACCATGGAAAACTGCTGATTAGAGCGGCCGATTGCTAGAATTCCCCTCCAGACAGCTCTGGACTCTTCCTCGCTATCTAGCTGGTGTCGAAAATCCTACCACCATCACGAGTGGAACCCTACGAGAGGCAATGATGTGACATGAGTCGGCGCCCCGAACCATCTCTCGGCTACCCCGTGCCTGCTTGCTGTTTCCTTTGGCGGACTCACCGCGCACTAGCGCCGTCACTGACGCGAAAATATCGTCGAAGTTGCCTTGCTCGTGAGGTTGTCTCAACTCCAGGCATTGCAATCACTCAGAGCGATGTCAAACAAGTCACATTCACTTCCAACCGTGCTACTACTATCATCATTCAATCTAGACTACTATTTTTGTCTTCAAACTATCGCAGTTGAAAGTTGAAGTATCAGTTAAAGTTGAAAAATCAGTCAAATCCTGGGATGTTATTTAAATACCCCAAAAATATAGTAATTTTAAAAACGTGGGCTGAAAATGGCAATTTTATATCATTTGATTAGATAAATATCTATCGTCTCTTTAACATCACGTTACAATATCAAATGCAAGAAGAAACCCCTTTTTCCATCCATAGAAGTCACATGTGTACTTTCACGACATCCAGCCTGAAAAGGATTCAGAATTTTTGACATGATCCAATCACTCTAATAAAAAATTAAATTTGTTTTGCCAATGTATATTTCGTATTTATACAGATCAAGAGATTAATGGACTTTTATATGATTCTGTTTACACAGAGCAAACACTAGTATTACCGTAAATTAATTTAATTGGTCACAAAATCAGCAAAACAGATCTTAATGATGAAGAGCCATACAGTGAAAATAGAAAACCTTATAATACAAAGCAAAAGAGAACTGTTTTCAAAATGCAGCACTAGACTTCAGGGATCGATTTACATACATCACTGGTATATTATTGTCAAATGATGCCAAGTTTACCTACATGAAAATAATTTTAACAAATGCAGATAATACTCTCTCATGCGGCGAAAATGTAATATTAACAATTCTTGCATTGCTTGTTTGCTTTCACTACTGAACACACTACCAGGTGAAAAAGAAATAATAACATTACATTCATTGCTTTTGCAATCGAAACAACGCATTCAAAATCTTGAGAACCATTCCCATATCACAGTTTTGCTAGAATAATGCATTCCTTGTATGACACCCCCATTGGTTATTATGCCATGAAATATTTGGTTAGATGCGGTTCTTTTATGCAACTACCTTCAGAAAGAAGTTCTAGTATAGCAGCATCGAAAGATGTTATCTCTATTTTTCATTTTCTCTACGTTCTTTGTTTAATCTGCCTACTTTTATTTCTAACTAACTTCCAGTTATTATATGGCAACTAGCTCTTAGAGCAGGGTGTAACTAAGCTCTCAGAGTTGGGTTTAACGCGATTTGTTGAATACATTAATGTTTGTTTCCCATAACAAAATCAAAGAGTGATTTACAAACCATCTGCAGTACGTGTTGAATACGTACGTATATTGAACGAAATGCAGTACGTACTATATTGAATGAAAACTCTCAAAGCTCAACATAATTTATTGCGCGAGAATAAACTAAGGTACATGAATACCTATACATTTCAAACTACTACAGACGCAAAGATAACTTATTAAGTCTTTTCAGAGAAAAAAATGGTTATTTTCCAAATCATGCCGTGTGTTGCAGTGTCATGCAGTTGGATTACTGTTTGTTCCGATTTGCAATCTTAATGCAAAATATATTAGTATTATAATTTTGAGTTCAATTAAAATATTTTTTAAATAAAGAAATTATCGTAACTTAAGGTTTTAATCTATTGCTCTGAAGAAAATTCGCAACATCGGATTTTCTGTTATTTGTTATCAATTCCTATCATTCTACTATTATTAAAAACTAACCTTAAAAATGTCAAGGTCTACAAGTATGAACGGTTCAACATTTGTGGTTTTGTTTACATACCTCATGCTACCTTTATGATAAAAGCGTGGTAATTAATAGTGTTCGTATTCAATGTACTCGCAGATCAAATTGAAAACTACATAAACATGTGTTTCAGAAAGATATGCCCATATAATGTAATATGAGGAAGAGGTGACAATTTTGATGTTTAAAATCGTATTGTTACAATGGTTAAGCCTTTTTAAATTTATTAACAATGCAATTCATTGATTATAGATAAGTAATAATTTTTTATTATTTATCAACGGATAATTTCAAAGACAGTGTGACATTTTGGTTTGATAGTGTTTTACTTCGTTAGGGTGAATGAGTTTAGCCTGCTTCATATATTTTTAAATATTTTTTTTTCTCCTTGCAATGTGAAGAACGAATATCACTTTTTAAATTTTATTGTCACAAGAAGCGACTAATACTGCCATCATAATTTCACTTTGTCAATTTTAATTTAGAATTCCTTTTTAGGCAAACAAAAGAGAATGGTCATATGAAAAAGTTCAACTAAAAATACTTGTGCAGCAACCACAAAGCATCTAGGTAAAACTCTTCCACTGCCAGGTAAGTTAATTCAAGTTATTTTGCATATGATGTTCGTAAATTCACTATTAAATATCCTTCTCTCTGTCGTTAGCTTCTCTTTCTTTAAGGTTTTTAAACAATATAGAACATTCAATATTGAGTAGGATCAAACTCATATTGACAATTATTCGACGTTGAAAAAAATGAACGTTGGCACTAGAAAAGATTGTAGCAGTAACTGTTTATCTTCTAGGATTTTAGTATTTTGTACAACAAAATATTTCGTAGTGACACTTTGCAACTATATTTTGGAACCATTAATTTTGTTTCTTATTACTAGAAAAGCTTGTCATGAAACTACGTAGAGAAACAAAATATTCGCAATATTCCTAATAAAGCTTTCGGGCTTTCATTTGGTTAATGGATTTCGCAATCTCTCTCAACAAATCCTCTCAATGTAGTTGGTAGTTTGCCTTGAGCACTGCACCCCGTCGTTCTCACTGCATTCGTCTCTACGAATGGTTTAATGCGAATGTTTTTTAAGGGGTGTGTCCGATTTATTTGAATTTTCCCCATTTAGAACGTATCCTAAAATATCAGCTCCTTTTCGGCCTACTTTATGCTATTCCGAAATGACCGCAGTTATATCTCCTTCGGCAAGACGTTGCTGTTGCACTTGCAAGCGCTGCACCGAGCTGCGAGAGGAGCGGAGCGTCTACAGCCGCATTCCATTTAATCACGCCGTTTCGAAGTTAACGACCCTCAAGCCAGAACGCAGTAATAAAGCCAACCAAAAATGTTTCTTCGGCGTAGTACCTGTCCTCCAGAGCGAAACTGATATGAAACAGAAGTTATTGGGCCTGAAAATAGAAACTTTTTATGGGCGACCCAGCGACGGGGAGACCCGGAATAAAAGGAAAAAGGTTGCGCGTGGCGAATTCATTTTTAAAATATTAAGCACCACTTTACAGAGGTAAACAAACGGGAAAAATTAAAAATGAAATACGGGTAAAGAGTGTGTAAAACTCGAGAGCAATACTTTCTCGGTCTTCTGCGAAAAGTAAACCGTGTTAGTTTTGCGTTGCTGGAAACAATGCTGGCGGAGTGGCTGTTTTGTATCTCACAGGAGGCTCGGGTGGGGCTGCGTTGCGATTGGGAAATCTTGTGTGGAAGAAAAATGGAAATTTAGTACTTGGGAACGTCGCGCCTCAGTGGGTGAGTTGTTAGCTTGCTTGCCTTTCAACCTACAGAGCGCGAGCTCGATCCATGCTGAAGTACGTGGATTTTCAAACGGCGGAAAAATCTACTTTGTTTATGTAGTACTTGTGGCATGTTATAGAAACCTACCAATTGCCAGGCAAAATTAAATCCGACAAATCCCTTACTATTCAGACCCCATGTTAGCTTAGACGGAGATGCCTCAAGGCATTGATGAATACTTTCGATACCCTTGTTGTGACATTCTCTGGCAGGAAAGTGAAGTTTACCGACAAAGCTGGACGCCTAAGAAGGTACTAAAAAGAAATTTCCCAGCATCTCACAATACCAGGCACTTTAAACGGGCTTCTCTTAAACGACACTCCGTGATAATGATTTTGTTTCGTCAATTTTCATTTTCATAGGATAAATATTGATTCTACAGCAGCATATACTTTCTAGTATTTTAATTTTATTTCGTTATTTAAGGTGGCATCAACATCTATGTCATTAGCGACCACTATTGCATTTAACGATATGGTAACCATGAAGAGGACATGATATGCTGATAATTAGGGGGTGAAAGGACGAACACAAACAACCCGCGATCCTACGGTCCGAGATCGCTAGGGCACTACTGCCTTAACAATCTAGACCATCCGGACCGGTAGTTGTAAAGGTTAGTTGTATAATAATACGAATTGTACCCGTACGGAAATTTCGAATAATATGAACTCGCTTGCGAATGTAACCGCGGCCAGTATGGGGTTACTTCCCTTAGGGAACGCCTCATTGGCCGAACGGAGGTTCCTGGAAGTATATTGAACCCGCAAAAGTATTTGTCATCGCTGAGATTTGACTTTTAGGGCGTAGGAACCGTATCCAAGCACTTATCTATTATACTGTCGTACTGGTTGTAATAACCATAGTCACTTTTCAAATCAAAATTAATCAAAAAGTACTATTATTGAAAAATGTACATTAAATGGTTCAATGATCTAATATTGAGGAATAGATCATATCAAAAACAAATCTATATCTTTAATAATGTATTTGTAGGTGGGTTGTTGAGAAGTAGAACTTATCAGTTTTCGAAATTCAAGAGGATTTAATGAAAAATCGGAAGTATACCGTATTTTTGAGAAAACTTCGCATTACTTAGTACTTTCTATTGAGAAAACACTTTTAAAATATTGAAACCGATTTTGAAAATATCTACATCACTGATTTTTTTAAAATTATAACAAGTTCATTCACAATTATGCACAAAATAATCATATTTAAAAAAAATATATATGGGTTTACTTAATTATTCAATTTTGAATAAATTTCAATAAGAAAAAACTCCGATTTTAACAATGTATTTGAAAGAGGGTGTCGAAAATATTTTTACCGTTAGCAATTTTCGATATTCGGATAGAAAACCGTACCTGCGCCTTTATTATAAGCGTATTATTCGAGCAAAAAGGTTCAAGAAAATATTTTGAGCTATTTGTGGGAGAATCTTGAAAATATGTTAGGGGCTCTATACAAAGTACCCTCCCCAAAATTAAAATATCCATTTCAAATGCCGTGACATCCCCAGGTTCTCGGAAAATATCAATTTTAGAGAAATTCCTTAGTATGATTTTGGTGCTAGTGTTGTTTAGTCAGACAGACGGACTAACTGACTAAAAAACAAACAACCCTTTTTCGGCATCCCGAAAAGTGTATTTTCGTAGCAATTTCCACAATTTTTTATTATAGTTTTACTTATCTAGCCACTTACTACATACATGAGATTGTAAAAATAAAGATACATTTTCGTTAGCATGTCAGGGAAAATATTCCGGTTATCGAAGCAAAATGCGAAGTTTCCTGGAAAACAGAAATTCACAAAATTCACAAAAATCTTTTACAGTACGTAACTGTACAAAATACCTTGTTGTTTGACTAATATTTGCAGTGGTTATTTTGTAACATGCGGATATTTAATTTCAGATTTTCTCTTGTAGTCTAATCAGTTTGTTTCTGACTACCTGCGGCATTTTATTTTCTAAAGGTTCGCAGCATAACGCGAAAGAAAGTAATAAACGAGCTCTGGGAAACATTTTCATCATGCTGAATATCTCTTGGAATTATTCTGGTATTATTACAGTAAGGCCCAATTAAACATAATTGTTCCGCGAGGTCGATACAATTGCATTATGGTCCTACATTTTTTCCATAAAGTTTATTTACCTTACAGGTATAGCTATTTAATTCATCAATTTCATGTTTTAACAAAAGTGTAGTAATAACATAATTTACATTCATGCCATAGGTATCAAAACGACAGAATTTTTATGACAACTGGGCATACGGCTAACCGCGGGCAGCTCTCATTTCGACGGTGTATTAAAAAAATTGTGCTTGAACAAATTTGTAATTTTAGTCCAAGTAAAAATGTATAGTACACTAGCAAAATTAGGCTATACATTATTAAGTACCAATACTTAATAGTAGCGTCGTGATGAAATAACACGTTATTTCATCACGACGCTACACGCTACCTGTAAAAGTACACATATTATGAGACACGATCTCAGAATGTGTATACATTTATTTACATATACAAGGATAGCTTGGTTTTTAGTAAAGAGCATTGATAGAGTTTCATCTGCGTTTTTTAGAGAATTATTTATTTTTTAGTAGATACGGTCCCATGCTAGGCTGACCAGGCGGGACCGTTTCTCATGAAAAGATGAGAGAGTCATTGTCTGCGACTTTAGAGATCCGGTCGAGACAAAAATAGAGTTGTATCGTTCTTTTAAAATCGTCTAAATTTCTGTAGCTGCATAGCGAAGAAACCCTCAGACTAGCGGAATTTGTTCATTATGGTGAAGGAAATATGTCATGTTCGCCACATGTCTCACTTACCCCCTCCCCAAGCGAGCGTAAGAATTAAATTAGGCTTAGACGTGAGGGACACAGCTAGCATGTGAAGTCGGACAGTCGACTCAAAATGCCAAATACATACAACACAAATATATTTTTTTTGGTCGCGAATCGGTCATTCGGTACAAAATGAGCCCCAAGAAGGACTCAAAAAATGGTGCTTTATTATTTACTAGAATATTAGGATAACTAATTAGAGATATTCTTTTAAGTAATTTAGTTTCGATAAGTTTCAATTCAGGTTGTAAAATTTCATTGACATTCCACACTTTATGTAGTTTTGTAGTATTGTTAATTCGAGATTAAATTCAAGATAAGTGGTGAGGATTTAGGTCAAAAACCTCGTAAGATTCTCTGTGGCCCATCTACGTAAATCCGATGAACGCCTGATCGCACCTTCTGACCCGTGCCAATCAAGCGGCTTTCCTTAATACCTTGGTGAAAGCGCGAAACACCACCAGTGGCATTAAGTCGCCCATACATGGATAATGAGTCGCGCTGACTCACGCTTATGTAACCAGAGACGAAAGTGTTCTGGAGAGCACGACGTGCTCAAACGACTGCGTTTGCCGATCGGGTCACGAAGACGCGCCCCAGGGGCCGTGTTGGCTGGCGGGCGGCGGGAAAGGGGGGCGAGGCGGAGGTCGGGCACTGGGACGGGCACGGGACCGGAGCCGGGGAGGGGCAGGGACGATGGCGGGCGGGGGCGGAGGCGGGAACGGGGGCGGGGACGGGGCGGGGATTGAGGCAGGGAACGGGCGAGGGCGGAGCCGGAGCGGCAGGTGCTGTTTTTGGGCTCGCAAAACAAGAGCGGGTCGTGGTACAGCCCGAAGCTGTCGGATGTCTCCAATAACACGGAACATTATATGCACGCGCGGGCCGCGTGTTTGCGGCGCTCTCACGGAGGCCGCGGAGACGCGTCGCATCGCATCGCGTCGCGTCGGGCAGTATAGGGTGATTGGCCGCTTCGCCGGAGCTACATAGGCGCTCGGCACAGGGCGCATGTAAACGCTGTATCCTCCGACTTAAGTGCAGTGTCCATTCATGGCCACGAGGTGGATGGAGGGGGGAATAATAATGTAATGCAATCGGGGCTTCAATACCAACAATGTCAAGACGAAGCTCCCGATTGGATGTCTGTCCCTCTCTGCTTCCAGTTCGTGACCTTGACGGGACACTACATTTAAATCAGAATATATTCCACGTTGTGTCTCACTCCATATCTCATTAACGACTCTCTAATGGCAGGTTGGAACTATCTTACCGCTTCCAAATAGGTAAGATTAAAATTTGTGATCGTGTTCATCATGTGCAATCATTACGAAACAATAAACGGGTCAAAATGGTACACGAGTTGAATGACCAATGATTGCTCCCATATTGGAGATACATTCGGACCTCCGTATATCGAATCTCTATAAATCGAAAGTCTCTATACATCGAATATTTTCCCTTCGTCTCTATACATCGAATTTTGTCCCTTCCAAATTCCAAACAGAAATGCTTCTTTCCGAGTATATCTAAAATTATTTCTACACATAAATAATTTTGGATATAAAGATATTTATTTTTGGAGAAACCACGAAATTATTTTTATATATAAAATTAATTTTGTGATTTCGATTAAATTTGTGCAATAAAAATTATAAATTATTCTTCAAAAAAATAAATTAGTTTAGCTTGTGTGTTCGGTATGTAACGCGAATATTACTATTGCGGGAAAGGTAACTTCCGCCTGGGCGTTTATTTACGTTTGTGTAATTCAAGAAATGTTTATAAAATACGAATACAACTCCCAAATCCAATGGGATATACTCAATCCTGCTTTCCTTCTCCGTAGAAACTTCTCAACAGTGTAATAGCGTACGTCAAAGCAATCTGAAGGTCAGTCGTGTGACGTCTGACAGCCGTGCCTTTTGACGACAGTTTGTGATTTCAATCCATGTTTATTTGTTCTAATATGCTTAAGAAGAGCGTTCGGACTATGGAAGCAAAAAGTTTTATGTGGCAGAAAAATGAACTTGATCAAAATCAGGACAATGAAACCCAAAAAAGGCTCGTGGTGCAAAATTATGAATACAGTACAGTTTCGACTACCACGAAAAACAGTTACTATTCATGAATATGTGATATTTGTGATTAAAATATATTGGTCTATTATTTATTGTTTTATTTTACCTGTGGGTTTGTCGCCAAAATCATTTAAAAGTAATTTTAAATAATATTTCGTGACTTTTTTTATGTATGGACAGTTATGTGTATCGAACAAAGTTACTATGAGATTCGATATGTGGAGGTCCGACTGCACATCAATGGGCATTTAGTTCCGCAAAAAAACGAACAATATTGCTCGCCATTCTACTATAAAAACATGATTTAACAAATAAATAAATAAGCATAATTCATGAGTATACATGTAATCATTGCAAATTATTGAGTCTAGAGGAATTTGAGATTCTGAATGTGTGGTTACACATAAATGTTGTTCTATTTTTGTTATGTTCGTAGCAAAAGGCCGAATGCGCTGATGCAAGTTCTAAATTACGTGGACTGATTGTTTTCGTGAACGAACGAGTCATCTATGGAAACTAACAAATGTTGAACATTTTGTGTGGGAACACGCCGCAATTTTGTATTCCATTTCCAAAAAAATATTGAAACTTAATTTAACTGTCTTAATCTATGTTTTCGAGCAGTTGGCTTTAACACTTATCACCACATTTCTCTTCAAATATATAAATGAAATTAAGGAATCCGATGGAAAGGGATTTCTAATAATACCTTCAGAATTGCTATTCGAAGTATCTGTAATTGAAGGTTGGATTTCTTTGCTTTTCCTTCCACTTGCATTTCACCCGTATTTCACTTTGCACATACAGAAAAACGAGACATATTTTGTGATACTATCAAATATCTTTGTTTCCGTACAGAAAGAAAACGTCTCGATTTAAAACGTGAAATGAATATCCAAGTCCGAGAAATGTTTGGATGAAGGAATACCAATTTACTTTCTGTAAAGATTTTCATCAAGAAAATGGTTTCATCCTTTATATCTATTCTCTTTAATAATAAATGTTCACGTTAAGAAGGACAATACACTGAATATCGGAACAGAAGCGAACGGGTGACAACTAAGTCAGCTAAATCAGATATGGAATCACTAGGTCACACCACAAGCAGGGCAACGTCAACAATACTTACCAAAAGTATTAACATGCACAGTAATTATTTGTACTATCTCTCCATTGATATGCTTTCTTGAATAGCAATTTAAACTGCATTAAATTTTTTCCAGCTATGCTTCTTGATTAATTTTTCGCAGTCATTGACTGAACTCTGCCATTCACGTATCCCTATTTACTTTTCATTAATGGAGGATTTTTCTTTTAGAGGAAGGCTCTATTCCTAAAAGTGCACAAGTGAATTTCTTTCTATGTATCGCTGCTGTTTTTTTCAATGTATCTCTGCGGTTTTTTTAATCTGAGGAATATTATTTGGCAAAACAGACACACACACACACACACAAATATGTAGAGATACAAAGAGAATCACAGAGAGGCAGAGAACAAGAGACAGAGTTTAAGAGACATGCACAGAGACAGAGGCACAGAGACAAAGAGGCAGCGACAAAGAGATAAAGAGAGATAAGAGACAGAGAGAGGGAAATTTTTGAAGTGAAATGTTGATTTGTCCAGGTAGAACACTGACGCGGGCAATTGTGCGCTGCTGCTGTCCCGCACTCTCCGCGCTGCGTCGCATCGCCGCTCGAGCGCCGGCCGCAATTCAAATCCCACGTCGCAAATTACGGTTGATTCGCAGCCTGGCCATTAACGCGGTACGCATGGGAAATTAGCTGAAAAATTAATAGGTATGGGAAGCCAGGATTTATCTTATTCACACTTGTTTGCACCAAATGTAGAATCGCGCGCAAATTTCATCTCCAACCTGGACATTGCCATAGTCTCCACACCTGGCATCAGGAATGATTCTTCCTTCGAGTCTGTAAGATATTTATATATATCATATAATTAATTTAATTTATTACATCAATAAGAAATCATTCTTATCTAAGATACGAGGGGCATAAGATCACAATTAATTGTTTTCAAGCAAAAAACCATTACACACCTCGCTCTGAAAATCGGTAAGAACCTGGAGAAAAAATACGATGGTATGGGTACCGTACAAAGGAACCTACATTTATTGGTTTTTACGAATGGAGAAAGCTTGTCAAGGAAAAAATTTCATCAAGAAAACGAATTGAATCGTTGATTAAAAATAGCATTATTTAATTTTTTATAATAATGAACCAGTATAAAACTGCCTCTTGTTAAAGAAAATATTGTAAACTCGGAAACTGGAATACCTCTGAGATTGGTAATAAATAGGTTAATTAGCGACTGAACACGGGTGATATACCCAGGAGATATAAATAGGTTAAACGACAGTGGGCAATAAAGTGAGTTTGCTGAATAAAACCTACTCATATTCTAATGAATATGGATGGTTGGTATTGGGTAATTAATGATGTAACAGCACATACTTTCTAGGATTATATGTAATTTTTGAAATTTTCGAAAATTCTGAGATTTTAAAGCAAATTAGACCTATGTCATTTTTATTCCTTCTTAGTTCTGCACGAAGAAAAAGTTAAATCAAAACATTTGAGGCGATTTTGGTGAAAAAATTATAAATTTCCTCTACTACAAGAAAAAATTTGGCGATAACTGCATTTTTTTTAAATGTACACAATCTTATTATAATTTTTACAGTTTAGAACAGATTTAATTATTTTTGACATCTGTGACATCAATATTGTAGTTTTACAATGCAAATTACTTGCAATTTTCAAAATTACAGAGAGGGCGCCGAAAACGAGACATGGGCTATTGCTTAGCAACCTTTACTACATACGAGGAAAAATTAAATAAAATAGTTATTCAGAAAATATTGTGTTAAAAATACTTATATTTGTAAATGCAGTGCAAATGCAACGCAGCGAAGAAAACAAATTTGCTATTTGGAAACACTTTTATAGGGTACGTAGGGTATTGCGTTGCAGTCACATATAATGCGAGAAATAATGTGCCGTTGTAGCCCCTCTGGTATTCATGACATGGTAGTACTGCAGCAGAACCATAAATAGTGTGGCATTTCAACAGGAGTACGTTTACCAGTTCGAGGAACTTATGGAAGATATTCATGATTCAAGGGAACACCCACAAGAATGAACATTATTGAAATAGCAAGTGAATATTTTAGTTATGTGGAAAAGTAGCATACATTCATGTAAAGGCTTCCAAGAAATCAATATTTTCCTAATGAAGATGCAAGCATACAATTCACTAATCATTTACTCCATAATTAGGAAGAGACAGGGTAATTCGTCGAGAACTCGACAAACGCTCTCCATTTGTCATGCCGACTGACAGGCCACGTTACAGCCCATCCATACACAGGGTGGTCTACTTCGTTTCAATCGATTACTGCCACCTTCTCTCGAATTCTATAGCTACACATTCCAGAGAAAAATGTTTCCAATGATATGATAGTTCTGTTAGACCGTTTCAGCATAAGCACAGTAATACACATGTGAGTCTTTCCAGGTAAGAAAAAATCAGCGAGTTCCTCGTAACTTTAGCAATAAGTAATTTCTTTACTGCTTTGACTTCAGAAGAATAAATTTCCGTAGAGTGTGTATGAAAATTTTCCGTTTCATCGCAGTCTGTGTAATATTGAGCTCATATCAAGTCTTAAAACGCTGTGGTAAATTCGGGAGGTTATTAGCGTCATTTGCGAACAGCGAATTAAATGAAATTCTGACGGCCGGTGAGTAGGCTAAAGTTTTGACGCCTTAGCATCAGACGCGATCTTACAACCGTACGCGATACAGGACTGTAGTAATATGCACTTCAATTGTGACAATTGAGAAATTTGTGTCTTTCCCTCTTAGTATCCGAATAATTCGTTTTTTCGCCAGTATATACATACACTTTCCTCAGAGCCTCGCCTCAATATAAGTACAACCCTCTGGATGTTAAAGAAGAGAAATGCTCAACAATGTGGTTCTCCGAAACGAAGCTGTTCTCAACAAAATAACATCCCAATCACGAGGGTCTTGATGGAGATGATTTTTTACTTTCGCGCTTTACTTACGTAGTAGAGAGGGACAGAGAGAGAGAGAGGGGGGGGAGAGGGGGAGAGAGGGGGAGAGGGAGGGGGAGAGAGGGGGAGAGAGGGGGAGAGAGAGTCATCTTCTTTCTGTTTAAGCGTGATCAACCCTAGCGTCTAAACCGTTCAGACGATTTTAACCAGAATTGAAATTCTTTATTGATCTGAACGAAACGACATGGAACTTCCAGGAAATTTTGAAGATACTTTACATCAAGCCTTACGGATAATTTCAAAATTTTCTCAAAATGGTTCCGGAATTATTAGATTAAACTTTGTCCTCAGATAGTGTAAAGAACGTTTAAGAAAATGGCGCATGTCATTTTCGTTAAACTTAATGAATTTTCGAAAATTGTAGAATTTCAAACTTTTTTGGCTTCTTCCTACAACTACAACAATGAAATTGGATATTTTTTCGTTCACGAAATCTGTTGTTTAAAGATGAAATAAGGTTATCTAATTTTTCGAAAATGTGAGTAGTTTGCACGAAAATACATACAATTTTTAAACAATTAAATTATCAAAATATAGTCCTAATTTTTTTAATATTCTCTTTTTATGTATGAAAGAACGGTAAAAAATGGTAGAGGTCCCATTTTAGGCAAACTATATTTATACATGTACTTGAAAATCGCAAAAGTACAATATTTAAGGTGGATATTTTTGTGGTAAATAAAATATGTTCTAAAATATAGACCTTTAAAAAATTCTCATAATTTCAGCTTGAAGTTGAATAAGTAAAGCTTGGATTTTTGTAAAAAAAACATTTTCTCAAGAACGACTCAAATGTTTTTCTTTACTTTTTTCCACATACAGAATGATGGACACTTAAAAGAACGACGCAGGTCTCCATTTCCGTTGAACTCTCTGAATCTTCGAAAATAGTAAAAATTGGAAATTATTTGAGAAAGTATGTGATGTTGTAGTACGAATAGCTTTAACCTGAAATGATTAACCCAGTATGATAACATCGCTATTTTGTTTCTGGTTTCATGACTGGATTACGTATGTTGCAGCAGAACTCAGAATGATAAAGAATTTTCGAAATTGAGGTCTGTTTATTTCATGAAAAAATGAAAGTATTCTTTGTATTTAGTAGAAGCAAGTTGGAAATAATAATTAGCTGCAATATTTAATATTTTTACTTAACATTCATATTATACTATTATCGGTAAATTGTTTTGGTGAAGATCGTTGAGTCACTTGTGTAGATCGATTCCTCGCGTACGATTAATCGAGGGGCGGGTACAATTTTACTCCGCGCGGTCTGCCATTTTCCTGCCTTCGCCGTAGCAGGGACGGCTTCGCGAAATCTCAACTGCGTCGGGTAACCGCGGTAAATTGGGAGCAAAAATATCTTTTCTCGATTATTGAATAACAAGAGCCAGAAGAAGTATTTTTATTTCAAACTGGTTTAATTGATTCGTAGTTTAAGAATAGCATAAACACAGTATACATAGAGGAGAAAAGGATCAGGCTTTAGAAGCTACTATTGAATAGAATGTAGATGAATTTCTAATAAAAATGTGTCATAAATAGAATTAGCACACTCTAGGAATTCTTATTTATGTCATTTTCATCATTAGTTGATGTATTAGGGGTAGAATAATTTGAGTACTGAGTGAGATGTAACATGTCAAATTGTGATCAGAGGCCACTTCTGTATTTGATTTAACCCTCGTCAGAGAAGAAACCAATTGTTGCAAGGATACATTGACCAAAATATTATATTATACTTTCAGTAGATCATAATACACTAAACGCGATATACTTGTCTGAGGGGATTTGTTGCGGAATAAAAAACGATCTGTAGGTATTACATCTGATGTAAATTAATTCTAATTGAGAATCTGTAGATACACTACCAATATCTACGGAATTCGGTGTAGCTTTACAAACATGTTCAAATTTAAAAACCAGAACCCTCTTGTGATTTAATATCAATTTCGGAAAGACATGCATTCGTACAAATACAGACACATATTTTATGCAACTTCGGCATCTCCCGCCAATTGTCGCACCACTTCGTATCGTTCACGCCGATGCTCGCATTTCTCCCCCGCCGCTCAGTCCGCTCTAAGATTAACCTCACAGTGGTCTAGCCACAAGATAAATTTCCATTCGAAGGATCTGTCTAGAGAAATTGGCATTACTAAAAACTGAACTGCATCGTATTGAAAAAACAGTGTAAACTTAAACATTCTACAACATCATCAACAACAATAATAATAATAACAATAATAATAGAAATAAAATTAAATGAAAACAAGTTAGGCGTTAATACCGGTAAATAGATTTCTTATTTGTTCTACAAACTTTCCAACTCAAGTGGGGCGGAACGAAATATTTCTATTTTTTATGAATATAATGGTATCTTAAGAAGTAGATATTTTTTCCTAGTATTGAAATTCTTGAAAGTATTCCTAGTATTGAAACACAGTTTTTACGGTTTCTACTAAATAAATCAAACTTCTACGAAATTATTGTTTCTGAAAACCTGCGAAGGATAGAGGAAACACTGTATATTATTGAATATTATAGTAACGTCCATTTATTCGCGTTGTAATGGGAATTCTCAAAATGGATTAACTGAAAATTTTAGTGAAAGTACTTCTTTGTTGTACATTCTTATTTTATATTGGTTGGAAGTACATGATCCAGTAGTTCCTTTTGTTCTTCATGCACTGCATTACACATTTTTTTCTTTTCTCTGAAATGTTTCACAAAAATACTAACATGGATAAATCGCGAAAGTTTGGCAGTTTTACACATTTCCGCAAGATAATGAGCTCTCAAAAGTTGCTACCACAAAGAAACTTCTGTAATAAGAGAAAGGAAAAGTTGTCAAATTTGCTTTGCTTTGGGAAGGAACGATCTGTGAGCACACGTCTCCAACGTAATGTATTTAGTAGAATGCAATAGTTCCTCAGTATAGAAAGGAAATCAAGGAATCCATTTGAATAAAACTAGTGCATATTAAGAAAGAAAAGTACAAAAAGTTAATAACAAATGTAAATCTATTAAAGAAAAACCTTCTTGCCAAAGTTATTCAGGACATTTCATTGCAAAGTTTTATTAATCTTTACTTAACTTCTAGATCTAATCCTTAAAACTCGAAACATGTAATGACGAAAGAAAACAAAAAACAGCAATAGGGTTTATCGCTATTACACGAAGTGCAACGGCGTTGGTGATCTTAAACGCAATAAAGAACACTGACGCTCGTCATTTTCCACCGCATCTCTCAATCATAGTACGATAACTCGTTTGTGATATCGCTGAGTAAGGGAATTCAACTCACACCTAGCAAACTTATTATGAAAAGGACAGTATTCTTCTAAAAGCGTTACAGATCTTATCCTAGAATTCGATATGGAATAACCGCCGGCCGTTTTCCTAAAAGCTGGACTCACGAGAGTGATTGAGAACTTCTAATAAAGGATTATGCTTAACAAATATGAGTTTTACCTAAATTCATTGGAATCACAGAAACTAACAATTTGCAGTTGGGAGCCACGCGATCCGATTTTTATATACTTTAATACGAGAACAAATGTCTTGCAAATGATTTCAATTTGCTGAAATAAATTAAAAATACTATGATATATATTAGGAAAATAAAACGGATAATAGAGTCGAGGTTTTAGGACGCGTACGAAAATGCAATTTCAATTCCCATTTCAGCAATGACGGCTCGTGAGTTCAAAAGTTGGTGTTTTACAAAATTAAGTCGAGGTATTCGTAGTCCACAATATACATCGCGGAATGACGAATTTGTCTTCGTCAACAAACCCAACCGTACGCGAGTCAATGCGAATCTACTCTGTACCCTGTGGTTTCTTGAAAACAATCAATTACTCTTCCATCATTGATTGTGTGGGTGATTGAGTGGGTGACGCTCACCCCGTTAAGAGAACATAAGGCGTTTTCTTCAGTTTTTGAAGATGAACAATGCTTGTACAACTATTAGTATATGTTCATTTTCAGTTTAAACGTAAATTGACACTGAAGGTCCAAGACATACCAACGCGTTTGCCACGCCAAATGCACAGTTTTCTACTGAAGTTTCACACTCCTGTCATCTTCGCTCACTCCTGCTTTCTGGGATCTTATCGACCAACGGAGCACCCTTGCTCGAAACCCATCTGCAGGTCATTCGAATGATCTTTAGTTTGAAGATCCCTAGGTCTTTGAGATGTTGACTAACATGAGCTATACGCCCGCCTCCGTCAGTTCTCAGTCAAGGTTTTACCATAGTGTATGCCTTAGCATTGTGGTCCCCAGGTAGAAACGCGAAGTAAACCACTGGGGCCGAAGTATTCAAGCGATTTATTCTCTCGTAACTTATTTGCAGTTAATAAAGAAAAATATGATGCGATTATAACTCACGAGAGATATTACACAGATATATAGATATTACGTACCTTATTACGAATCATATATAATACGTAAATAGCGATAGTTTTTGACAGCAGTGCAATTGCGCGACAGTAGAATTTGCCATTGAAATACATGGATTTCAAATACATTTAGTTTATGCCATCAAACGAATATAAAAAAATTATCATTAGCGTTGCTTGAGATAATCAAACAGGGAGAAACTAGCATTAAAAAATCCAATATAAGACCTTGGCAACCACATAAATTCATAAGTTGAATAACTCAAGACGTATTATTTCTTCACAAACAAATTCTTTAGTAATATTAAAAGAAAGATTCTGCTATATGATTTAGTCAATAAATAGTCAAATTTTGATAAAAGGACAGAAACTTTTTTATTTTATGTGACAGTTAAAGCTATAATAATAAATGAGAGCATATATAAATATGATTACATCAGTGGTATATCCCGGAAGTATTTCAGTGGGGGGACACTTTCAATTCAGGTCACAATAAACATTTTGTATAGAAATTCTTTAATTGTATGCATGGAATAAAAAGTATGAATATATTCGTAATGAGAATAGTGCTTTGGATATAATGATATATAATTCCTGTATATATTATTTGGAATAAATTGAGCAACATTAGACAAAATAATGGCTAAGGGAAGGGGCTTGGCTCCTCTGCACACCAACCCTCCTTAGGATTCACCTCTGACCTACTCAAAAATCTATGAAACTGAATTTACCACCTCTTGAATATTCGAGAAAACCGCACGGTATTATTTTTATGTATAACATTTTAAGAGCACTAGAACGAAGTCCAGGCGTCTTAGATTTACTCAAGATTCGTAATTCAAATAATAATACGAGGAACAATTTTCCACTAAATAAAATTCAACAGAGAAGTAATAATTATTATACCCCGCTCGTCCCACATACAATGTAGAATCCTACTATTCAATTAATTTTGGTTATTTGACAATCTAATTCGACTAAGAGTACGGTGCTTTCATTATATTATCATGCTATCTCCGTCGTTAACAACTATGGCAACGTTTCAGGAATCATTAAAAAACTAAATAAATAAAAATATGAAGTACCGGAAAATGTGGGTCAGAAACCGAATTCATGTTAGAGATTGACGAGTTCATTGTAGTATAATTCATATTTACTACACAGTTTCACAGATTAATGATTATTAAAATGGCAGCGTGTTTTGGGGGAGTAATGCACCGGGCCGCGACAATACAGTTTTAATGACATACTTCCGATTGTTGTGCGCGAAACAATGTCTTCAATAGTCTCCATACACATTGTAAGGTGGACAAGACATTCTTGCACTTTTTCTGTCCCATACTTTATTTCATCACTTAATTCATTTTATGGTAGGATAGAACATAGAGTGATGGGCTTTTTATATAATATAACGCAACCAATATGCGTTATACAATGCATAATGGTTTATTTTAATAATAGAAAATTAATAGTTGGCAAATAAATTACTACAAACATGAATATTTATGTGGCTAGTAAACTAAATAGTTGAACATTATACTTCACTTTTTATAAAATGTGAAATTAAAATAAGTCAGAAAATGTAGTGACTGGCACTTTTAAGACTATCGTGGGCACTGTAATATAGTGATGGGCACCCAGAAAAATGGATTTTAAAGCTCAACAAAGTCAAATAGCATTGTTGAAAGCAATTGGCTTGTTACTGCTGCTTTATTAAGCTTCAGTCATCTATAAGTCTAAACATTTTTACAAAAAAACATATTTTTGTCGTCTGAATCACTTTCCTCTACAGAACCTTGTGAGGAAAAGCATGAATAGTGAAACACCTTTTGACACAATTGGAAAAACACACCGTAGTTCTTAAAATTGAATGTGTTTCTACTCTGGAATCTGCCCTGAAGAAAATACTTCCGTGGACTTCTGGAGGAAAGAGTCTTGGCGCTGCTTCTTTCCATCTTACCAATGCTTCTAGAAGTGCTCGCCTGACAAATGTCCTTATTTCTTTCATTTCCTGTAAGTGTGTTTAAACCTTGAATGGATGAATATGTCATTCATCTCTCTGAATTGACGTTTGTTTTCTTGAGGTTAGTCCGATTACTTGTTTCCTCTATATGGTATTTTCTGCTTCATGTTAATGAAATTTTATACTCTTTCTTCTTCAACAATATCGCAGACATTTTCAAATGCGATTGTCAATGATTTGTTCTGTGTGTTGTGGTTAAAATGTTTTCATTATCCACATCTAACAAGATGTCACTGTACATCCGCCCTATACATTTAGTGAAATAAACGTCTCCAAGGAACAAAGCCACAAGCTCTAAAACCATTTTAAAGTTTCTGGATTTATTGCGCGCACTACCTTCTTCAACACCGGAGCGAAGAGAGAGCTTCAGAAGGATGTTCTCGACGCCATGTTAGTACTCCTTTCTTCCACGCACACGCTTGATTGGTTCAAATACAGCGACATCTGCTGGTTGGAGAATTCTTTGGGCGTTCGGATACAGTGCTATTAAAATTATTTTAATGCAGAACAGAGCTCACTCGTCTGAAAAGTAAAATGACATTTGTAAACATCCACAAAAAGAAAAGAGAGATTTCCTAGTAAAGAACAGTCCAAACCAATTTTTGCAAACTGAGTTCACATAAACGGAGGAAGAAGTTTCAATTACATCAATAACATTTACAACATATTTAATTGTTCACTGCGAGAACGTATTTGCCTTGGGGAGTCTTCATACCTCAAAATTAATGTACTTTTCTGATATGATTTTAATAATTTTTTAATGTCATTCTTTTTTGCTTTTAGGGCAAAAAATTTAAAAACATCTAAAAGCATCTAAAGAGCATTTTATTGATAATTTTTGGCAATGTTTTAGATTATCAAAATCCGTCCCTAGTGATAACATTTAATATTGATACAGTGCTGGGCATATTCAAATTTTAGTGATAGGCACAGTGCCTATCAAATCAAGGATAAGTTGCTCAAATTACAATGATGGGCACTTAATACCCATCATTGTCCTGCACGCTAGGCATATACACAGTTATGGCCACGTTAGACATATCGACACCAACTTTTTGGGCTTTTGGTCTGCTCTGAGAAGGTGAAAACACACATTATAACGAAGATAATAAACCTGGCTACACTACCATTGAGAGAATTGCAAATAAAAACAGACTCATAGATTTAAATTCTTGATAAATAGACACACCTCCGCTAACTAATCCACAACGTTTCAATGCATAGACGGCATTGAGGTATACCTCTAACTACTAAAGTGTACCTACTCTCATTGCGGGGACACCATCAACCCATATTCCGGGGTTGCAAACTTAAAGACACCCGACACAGATATTACATGCAGACAGCCTCTCGCTGTTTGAAAATCTTATTATTACCCCACCTTACAGTTTCTGTGACCATCACTATACTGGTTGCTTAAGACTGTACCGGTTACCCTATTACAAAAAACTCAGTCATGGTGGAATATAAACTACGTGTAACGAAATACATGATTGTAGAATCACCATCTCGAAAGCCCCTTTTGATCACTCCCCAACTCTGCAAATAAATACCTGCTTTGAAATAACACTTTACTTGGTAGTTAATAAGAAATGTATAAATTTATGGACCAGAAAAATAAAAGTTTCTTGTCGAATACCAACGTGGAAGTCACGCTGTTTTCAGCAAGCATTTACAGCTTCTGTAATTCAAATATAATTGTTCTGTCATTCGTACCCTGCAATTGTGTTTTAGAGGTATTCTGGCAGGTGTAGCATGAATTTGTTTGTACAGAATCCGAGCGCCTGTGAAGTTGCACGATGGAACAGGAAACGGCTCTTCTGAATTGGCATTTAATTCATAAGTCACATTAAATTAAGCTTAATCGTCACGCGTTTGAATACTTTTCTAAATATTGCGCGCTCTCCATACTAAATACAAGACTCCTAATGTGTGGCCGCTAACCACCTGTTCAGAACCTTTACTTTAGTAAACCATCAGCTTATGTGAAGTAAAGTAAGCGTCTTCTCAGTCCTTAAAAGACCTTTAGAGGCAGAATGGAGCGGAATCTCTCCTTGATGGCGCGTGGTTCGTGACCCATTAACGCGGCACTCCGGCGAATTCACTCGATGCGATCAGAGAAAACGCGAAGCCCCTCCTAGGAGGAGCGGATCTCGAGAATTCTTTGCAGGCGTGACTTCATGAGCGCGAGCTAATTAGTATCTAAATTCCACCTCCTTTTCGAACCTCAGACTTTTTAAGGAGAAAATTTGGAAAGGCATCGCATCGAGAGCTACCTCATCATTAGAAAATTATGCTTGATTGTAAAGCAATACTTTGTCAGCCACAACATTTAGCGTTTCCATCTATGTTGATGGCACTTTCAAGAAGAAGAATAAATATTTCAAAAAATGAAATACAATAAAACAAATGTAAAATAAAAGAGAAAATTGATTGCTGGATTTGGGACCACTTGTGTCTTTCCACATAATGCATCCTTTCACACATCATTGGTATTTTGCCAATTTATGACGTGCACGGTGTATGTCCAAAACATGTGCGGGATCCAGCAATCCGGGATAGCAGGCTATGACCCCTCATCTCCCTCGTAACTTGCAGGTGTTGCCTCGCGTGTCTAGGTACATTGTACGTGCATCAAACGTGGAAATATATTTGACTAAAAAACAGTAACAAATCTATTTGATGTTTGGTTCGTTTATGTGTGGATGACCAGAAAATCAACCTTTATTGCCTAGAATCTAAAAAAGAGACTACCTCTGCTTTTGTTTGCTGAATTAAGGGAAAATAAATGAAATATTCCGATAGACATACATCGATTTATCAGTATTTTAATATACATAAAAATGTTATTACATAATAATAATTATATGATGTATATATATATATATATATATATATATATATATACGCACTCGTGTTTATGGTTAAAAACAAGGGAATATATTATACTTTCATTCGTATTTTCATGCATGCTCTTCTTCAAAATTTTAAAATGACAACGAATCTAAAATAGCTTACATCTCGAAATGATAATTTTGAAGTTATGGCCAAAAACATAGATATGTAAGCCATTTTTTTGTTTGTGTGACTTTTTGAAAAAAGACACCTTTAAATTGAAAATTGCACAAAAATTACTATATTTTTAAACATGTTCCCACGTGAATAATATAAAAACCTAATATTGAGAATTGTTTGCATTGAGGAAAACATCTCTAGCACCAATATTGATATCGTAGGGAAGGTTCGACGGACCTCCAAATTTTAAAAGTTCCAAAAATTCTCAATTATTAATGAAAAAAGTACTTTTACCATATTTATAGGAGTATAGAAATATATCTGACCAAGTATATAGAGTAGTTTTCGAGACACGTTTTAAAATGCAACACGTGCTTAATGTAAAATACCCTTGCATTCAAAGCAGTCAGAGCAATCCCAGAACATCAATTTTGGAAAAATCCTACGTATCGCTTATCCGCTAGTGTTTTTTTCTAGTTTAACTTAAGTAATTATTATATCTTTTGCTCCATTATCAGAATATCAATTAATTTCCATGGCATCACCGGGATATTAAATATTTTGAGATAAAAAGGGAAAATATCGGGAATATTTCAAAAGGTTTGACTAACACACTTAAAATCCATACACGACAGATTGTATAACGTTCTTCCAAAGCCGATTAAAAACACTCAAATATATTTCTCTATAACCTACACTGAAGAGCTAAACAACTGGTACACCTGCCTAATGCCATGTAGGAACCCCGCTAGCACGCAGAAGTGCCGCAACACGACGTGGCGTGGACTCGACTAATGTCTGAAGTAGTGATGGAGGTAATTGACACCATGAATCCTACAGAAACTCGTAAGAGTACAAGGGGGTGGAGATCTCTTCTGAACAGTACATTTCAAGACATCCCAGACATGCTCAACCATGATCGTGTTTGGGGATTTTGGTGGTCAGTGGTCACCTGTCAGAGTAGTATCTAGACATATCCGGGGTCCCATATCACTCCAACTGCACGCGCTCCATATCGTCATAGAGCATCCACAAGCTTGAACAGTCACCTTTTGACATGCAGAGTCCATGGATTCATGAGGTTGTCGCCATACTCGTACATGTCCATCCTCTCGAAACAATGCAAAACGAGACTCGTCAGACCAGGTAACGTGATTCCAGTCATCAACTGTCCAATGTTGGCGTTGAAGGACCCAGGCGAGGCGTAAAGATTTATGTCGTACAGTCATCAAGGGTACACGAATGGGTCCTTGGCACCGAAACCCCATATCGATAATGTCTCGTTGAATGGATTGTACGCTGACTCTTGTTGATGGCCCAGCTTTCAAATCTGCAGCAATTTGCGGAAGGGTTGCACTTCTGTCACGTGTAATGATTTTCCGCAGTCGTCGTCGGTTCCGGTCTTGCACGATCTGTTTGCGCCCCAGCGGTGTGATGTTTTACCGGATTCCTGATATTCACGGTACACTTGTGAAATTGTCGTACGGTAAAATCCAAATTTCATCGCGACCTCGGAGTTGCTATATCCCATCTCTCTTGCGCCGACTATAACACCATGTTGAAAGTCACTTAAATCGTGATAATCTACCATTTTCTCAGCACTAACCGATCTATTAAATGTGCCAGACTGGTTGTCTTATATAGTCGTTGCCGACCGGAGTGCCGTACTGTGATTGGTTCCAGATATCTTTATTTCAATACGCATGGCTGCCCCAGTTTTTGGGCTCTTGAGTGTATAATTCCTTCATGGCCGATGGAGTCTGAGCACTCCTATCCTGGCAGCTCCTTCACGAGTAACGCCGGAGGCTTCCGTGAGCGCCTCCTGCTTGCTCCCATCCGAAGCTCGGTGGCACCGCCCACCCGCCGCAGCTGCGCAGGGCGAGGGGGGAGGAGGAGGCGGAAGGGGAGGTGCTAATTACACTCCTCTCCACCGAGGGCGCCTGCCCCGCCGCCGGTCTCTCACGCCCTTTGACCCCCGCCCCCTCCGCGGCCACCGCTTGTGGCCACTCCCCCCACAGGCGCTCTTACGATCTGACGAGATCGTACGTTGCAAGACAATATGACGCAGGTCCGCTTTCGGATGAATGGGGAGTTTGATACTATCTCGTGCGCGCGCATGCGCTGTCAGGTTGAAGAGCGAAGCTGTGTTACTTTCTATGCGGCATGTAAGTTCAGTATCAAGAAGAACGAAAGAAGGAATATTCCCCTCAGGAGAGCGGTGCTCTTAAACCTCATCTTCAAACGTAACTATTTTAACTTAGAGACCCCTTTATTGATTCTGAAAGAGTTCAATTTAATTCGATTTACTACTCGACGATTACCTCTTGCGTGTTTCTATGCTTAATTAAATTTGAAATGATATGAATGCATCTGAATGAAGACCGGTTAATCTAACCGGTTTTTGGATACTAGAAAAATATTCACTATACGACAAAAATAGTTGCACCCCGCAAAGGTATATTGTAGTTGTATTTGTGTATGCGCAGTGAATTTTGAGCGGAGGTCGATTGCAATAAATAAATAAGTAAAAAAGTAAAAAAGGTGCTAGCACATTTGGCTATAACTGTTACTTCAACAGAAAGGGGTCTGTGTATAAATAGGTATTATTTCGCCTTATACCAGAATTTTCAAATAGAGAGGTGTCAGAAGAAGCGGTAGGCCAAGGAACGGTGTCGACATCTTGATGGAAGGTTCACCCGACTGCAATATGTGATCGAGCGTTACCATGGTGTAATTGGGCATTCCTCAAAGAGACAACAATGGAATTGCAAAACCCCCAACGAGCAGCAAGTCTGTACAATTTTCCGCGATTAATACAAGCGGTAATTTGACGTTGTGGGAAATCGCACCCCACTCCATGGTATCAGTACTCAATCAGACAATAAGCAGACTCATTGCAGCAAGAATCAAACTCATAGAACAGAAGTCCGAAGCACTAAAACAGTAACAAAATATCAAGGTAGTATGCAGAACCACTCAAAGATACCGCTAAAACAATCTCAGAAATCAATGTCCCTTGCGGGGAAAGGCATTATATGCAAAGATATTACAAGAAAGGCCTCGCCTGTTACCATGTTCAGAGGCTCCCAGCGACACCCCATCAGCGTGCGCTAAAACGTTCAGAGGACAGGATTGTGGCGCCCAACTACGAACCACCGATCTTCGCGCTGAACAAGATGCCTCCACATTCGGATCTGCTGGTCATCTCCGCCAAGACAAAAGAGGGAATCGTTATTGACGACATCTCACGGCCACCTTGAGATGGTCGATTATACCCTGGCTGGACACCAGTACCATCTTTGGCGAACAGTAATTCGATTTTAAAGCTTCTGGTCAAAGTGAACATGGTCTCTCCACATACAAGCGTCTGGCATTGACGCGAGAAGACAATTGTTCTTGGAAAATGCAACAATTCGTTGGATCTCCCCAAGTGTTGACCGTGACTCATTGCGAGCCTGGCCGAAGACTGCAATCCTCTCGAGCCGTTTTTCATGTAGGCACCCCAGAACTATCCCGTATACAGTCAGTGCTTTCTTGTACTCGCTCGAACAAGCGACCTCTTCCAAACTTCTTTATGTTTGAATTGGCTGGGAAAATGGAAGCATTTGTCGGGGCAATAATCAGCTTCTTAGAATACAATCCTATCCGCCAATTCACGATCGATGAACTGTTTTAGCCACAAAGTGGTATCAATACGGGGTACGCTGTACGTGTGTACTCTATGAGTAATCGAGGGTGAAATGCGTATTTCAATAATATAAGCAATGATATAGAACATATCTACCAAGTTTGAATTTGATCTGGCCATTCCTTCTGAGTGAATATTTTTTGTTAATTGTATATTTCGTTTTGATATCTTGTATTCAAAGTTTTATAGAATAAAATCCACATCTCCTATTTGTCATCATAGATTAATATTGAGTAACTGGGGGTGAGAAACAAATGCATTGTTTCCTATCTCACCTTTCCTTTGCATATTCTGCCCGAACTTGTGACAGAAACTGCGCATAATTTTATTAAGTTTCCTTAGTGCTGTTACTTTACTGGATGATATCCGCGCACTAAACTATAGCAAAGATATTAAAATTGAGGTGAACTTTTATATATAGCAACGGTTTGTTACCCTTGTCACCGATAAATAAAGAACAACAGGTGGCCTGCTGTAGCAAAAATGTTACTGAAGAAAGTGGTACCGCAAAAAGTTACACCACACTGCACAAGAACAACAAATAAAATACTACAATAACACTGCAGTATAATATTAGTAAATTAAATATTTTAAGAAAGACGGTCGTCACGAATAATACAATATCATAGTATAGTATATATACAGTACACTAGAATATATCCAGTACTTTATATTCAGTTCTTTACATATCAAGAATATAAAAAAGTACTATTCCATAACGTAAATTAGTGGGAGACTTTAAATTTGAGACTTTAAATTTGCGAACTTCGAATAGAATACATTTTTCTGAGATATTTGTCACGACCACATGATAGGCAAGGAAGTGGGAGTCTGGCTTCTCTCTTTTCATTCATTTTATGCAGCCACGACTTCCATTGACCCTCATCAATCGTCGAATGTCGTCGGCGGGATGTGCCCATGAGCTGCTACGTAAATCATCCACTCCCGAGTCTTTTGAACAGAAATTGGAGCACTTCAGCTTGCGCCACCTCCTCCGAACGCATCCTCGTAGTCCCTTAAGAACGACAAATGTTTCTGCCGTGATTGACAGCAATACTATAAAGCAGTGGTCGGGAAACTTATGAAGCTTGGAAGAAACCATACCGTTTTCAATCCAGTTGTGAGCTACCCAGAAAACAAGACTGAATTTTTTAAAATTCTAAACTATTGTTTATATTCTGTAAACATACATTTCTATTACATACGAAACAAATTTTAATAAAACTGAAGAAGAAAAATAAATTGAAATAGAATTGAACATTACAAAAAAATTGAAATATAGTTAGTAACAAATTATAAATGTAAGGACAGATTTTTCATCAGACTTGTTAATGAGAAGGATGGCACTCTTCTTTTGTCATCAATAAGTTCTTTTTTATGTGATAGAGTAGGTAGTGACTGCCATTCGAATACTGATGTCACATCATGGGTAAACCATTGTGTGGGAGTATGCAGAAAGTGTTTTCGCGTGTCATCTGTCTCAATTCTATAAACAAGTCCAGGTTGACCAACCTACTGCATGAACACGAGCTGCTACTAGCTTGCGATCGACCGTTTGGCGATCACTGCTATAAAGGATATGAGAACCAAACTAATGCTTGTGCAACTCATTGATGTTCATGGGTCTGAGAGCTTATACATCGAAGTTTAATAATCTTCAAGTCTAGAGTAAATCTTCAAATCAGACAAATAAAAAAGGTAGATACAATCCTGAAACAAATAATTTCAAAATTGAATTTTTGAGACATTTAAGATCAATTGTAGTTCTCAAGAGATCTTTGCTTCTTAAAAATTACCAAAAAGGAATTAATTACATACTATCTCCGTAGTAAACGGATAAGAACAACACTGAAACTAACGTATTGTGTTAAGTTGGTTTTGAAGGGCACTTAGAACTGCCACCATAAGATCACCCGGAGACTAAGAAGAAAATGAAAGAATAGAAGTGAGGTGCTCAATTCGTTTTATGATACAAATCTTGTCCTGATGACAGAATAGGGGCGGCGTGATAGCACATGAGATTAATGAACAACATTTACAAAGTTTCAACATGTGGATGAAAGATACAATCTCTTGAAGTCTAAACTTGGACTGAAGTAACGAGAACAGCTAGTAATAGAATAATCAAAACCGAGTATCACCGTTATTGAAGAATCTGGAATATGATATATTTTCAAAGACAGTAAGCAAGTGTTGCCATCTGTGATTAATGTGAAGAGAACCATCCAAGAAATTTTCTTCCTTCAGTAATCCTTCAAATTCATTATTGATGCAGCACGATTCGTTTAACAAAAATATGTAGAAATGCCCTTCGATTCACCTGTAAACAAGGCAACAAGCATTTTACTAAACATATTTCTTAAAAATTACCAAAAGATGAATAAAAACTCATAAAAATTCAAAAGCAGTTGTCTTAAACGAAAAACCTTGGATTTTATAGATGAATACTAAATTACTCTTCCGTTGAAAACTTATCTCCTGTAGTTATCAATCCACGTATTCCGCGGGTATTCACATGTTTTCAAGCAGAGTAGCCATCCCTGGTTATTTCCTTACAATTAAGAAATACCAAGTCATATTGAGTCATTGTAATGGCATTTTTTAAGTCCGACAATTGCATTTCCTTGATATATGAGCAATTCCAGAATTAACTGCCACTTAGAGGGTAAAAAAAAAATATTTTTTTTCAAGTGGCACACCTCTGGAAAGCTATTTCCCGTGTTCAGGAGACCCTAAAAAGCTAAGAAAAAATAGGGTGCCATTGAAACAAGCAGGGTGACACCTCCAAAAGTGGAAAAATTTAAAATTACCTTTTAAAATTTAAAAAAATAATTGAAATCGAGTTTGAAGTGTTCGATTTCAGTATGATATTGTTATTTAAGCTATAAAAATTTAAAGGGATCTTCGAAAAGTTAAAAAAATTTTGGCGCCAGGCTATTTAGGCGCCAGAAATTATAAGTGCTACGTCTAAAAAATGATTAGTGGGTAAATTTTATTTAATGTTTCTAAATGATGCTTGAATTTATTTCCATCTTTACACCTAAATATTTTAGAGCCTAAATTCTTCAGCGTCTGTATACTTCGACGTCCAATCAGTATCGCTATAATCTAATTTCATTTGTCAAAAAATATTGATATAATTTTTTTTAAACTTCCAGATATTAAATTTTGATCTCAATAAAATTTGTAAATAATTACTTTAAAAAAGAATAATTATAACATACTTTTTTCCACTTTTAATTTTTAATAGTTAAACAAAATTCAACATTGTTGTTTTTAAACTATTCAGCATATAACAATAAAAGGATTATAATATGCTCAATAAAGAACAACAATTAATCATAAACAAGAATTGAAATTGAAATAATAGAAATAATTGAAATAATATAATGTAAGCTTTGCTATTGACTGAACTACTGGCCGAGAGATGCCGCTTCCCGCAACAATGTATACTAGTATACTGCTTGAATTTGATTTCATATTTACAATTTTGCAACAATATTAGAATAATTATCAGTTACCTAAAATCTCTCTATTGTTAAACATTTGAAATTATTTCATTTAATTATTATTTCGGAAAACATTTTAAAAAACGTCAAATACTTCACTGTTGGCTGTATAATTTATAATGCAAGATATTATAACAAATGTTCGAAAGTTAAAACTTTTACAAAAAAGAGAGTTTGTGAAAAACAAAAGGAACAAATTAAATGAAGCAAAATTTTTTATTTTTTGACAAATGAAATTAGTTTATAGCGATACTGTTTGGGCGCCGAAGTATACAGACGCTGAAGAATTTGGGCTCTAAAATATTTAGGTGTAAAGATGGAAATAAATTCAAGCACCATTTAGAAACATCAAATAAAATTTACCCACTAATCATTTTTTAGACGTAGCACTTATAATTTCTGGCGCCTAAATAGCCTGGCGCCAAAATTTTTTTAACTTTTCGAAGATCCCTTTAAATTTTTATAGCTTAAATAACAATATCATACTGAAATCGAACACTTCAAACTCAATTTCAATTATTTTTTTAAATTTTAAAAGGTAATTTTAAATTTTTCCACATTTGGAGGTGTCACCCTGCTTGATTCAATGGCACCCTATTTTTTCTTAGTTTTTTAGGGTCTCCTGAACACGGGAAATAGCTTTCCAGAGGTGTGCCACTTGAAAAAAAAAATAATTTTTTTTGACCCTCTTAAGTGGCAGTTAATTCTGGAATTGCTCATATAAACTATTCATTTATTTTTACTGAATTCTATTTATTAGGAATATGTTCTTGTAGGTACTTGTATATAAGACATGTAAAGTCACATTCCGAGATGTAAGAATGTATATATTATTGACTATTACTGAGAAATCTAGACTCGCGAAGAACATTCAGGATATTAATAATCTGTACGCTAGGAAAGATCGACAAGTTCACCACCACGCAAATACAAATGGTCTCATTAATTTCTGCTAAAGACAATGCATTTATGTTGGTTTCATTGCACCAACAGCCTGATCATTTACAAACCAAAACGTCATCGTTAATTGAAGGCAGAAAATTGCATGAAATATTAATTTCCTGATTGGACGGGTCAGCTGCCAACCAGTGGTTAGCATGGAAACCAATGGGAAACTGAGAATTTGGTTAACTTTTTATTTGCTCTCGCTAGTTGTCGTATTTGTGATATTTTTATTTAGAATTCGAGTAACATTCCTTGTCGTGGAAGAATTAAAACTATCATTAACACAAACTCATTCATATACTTCTCAAACTTCTAACTGATAATTCGAACTGCCATTTTATGTATATGCAAAGGTGGGCGTTGAAAATCGAAAGTTATAATTTTTGTATCCGTGTTCCTTAAATCAATTCAGAATAATGAGGAATTAGCTGTGAACAATCGCAGTCAGATTGAATAATAATGATAATATTAATAATAATAATAATATTAATAATAATAATAATTTGGATGACATAACTATCCTTTCAGTGGACGCTGAACGCATGTACAAATATTTGGGATTCAGGCAAATATTATCAACTAATAGAAAACAAAACAAACAATACATAGAGAACATCTTCAATTCTCGCCTTCACAAACTTCTAAAAACAAAACTCATTGCTAAAAACAAAATTATATCCATCAACTCATGGTGTATTCCACTACTGACGTATTTCTTCTTAATCTTCTAATTCATCCGGAATATCTAAATGTGCTGTGGAAAGGTTGTAAATTCCAAGGAAACAAGAAGAGGCCTCTTAGACCTTAGAAACCTGTGCAATAAACAAGGGACAGCATTAAAAAGATGCATTCTCTCTGAACCGTCGGAGATGTGCAAAGCTATTTTCATCTATGACAAAGGGTATACTACGCTTAATCTGGAGAATAAGGACAACTATCCGAATGTAACCACCATTGATGACAGAATACAATAACGGAAGAACCTGTAACAAGTATTGTAATTCAGCTTCTGGGTCAATGATCTCCATCTCGATCAGGTTTTCGCCCAGTTTCCCTGATCCATCAGCAAATGCTTAGATGGTCCCTTGCTTTGCTTCTGGACATAAATGTAACTTCAAATTAACTTCTCCCCAGAGCAAGTCAAACTCAGTTTTTAACTGTTTTAGATTTAAATAAATAAAAAAATAATAATAAGTCCCAAAGTCTCCACAGTATATTTCCCCATTTCCTGGAAAATGCTGATAAATACGCCTCGATGCGTTGGCTTTGGGAAGGTTCTCTATTTAAGGAGACTGAGGTATTTATTCGTGCCATCCAGGATTAGGTCATTTCTACAAACAACTAAGAAAATGTATTGAAAAAACAAGATGTCCAAGATGAATTGGACATTAGAAACAATAGTACATATAATAACGTCATGCACAAACTTGGAAAAAGCAGCAGCTTTTCAGCAACTATTTAAAAAAAATATTTACCGAAGTAAATACCATTCCCAAATGGCATTATTTTCTTGTTCCGGGAAAATTTGAAACTTGTGTAAACAGAAAGTAGTAAAAAGTGTGTAAATTGAATCAATTTCTGTTAGCGTAAATACAGATTAATAATAAAATTCTCAATCATGGCCTGCAGCATGAAAAAGACTGCTTAACACAACCACACAAAATAGTTTTATAAAAAAGCGTCATTCACACTGCTCAAGCACATCAAATTAATTACTCTGGTATAACATTGCAAAAAATTAAATATTTTAACAAAAACAGTCTTCACGAATACTGCAGTAATATAACGTAGAATATACAGTAAAATACTGCAATAATATAGCGTAGTACAGCATACTATATAATGTACAACACTTCTTTACATTCCAGGAATTTCAAAAATGTTGCTATATCATAACGCAATGTTCAGGTCAATGGCAAATGTTTGAGGGTGGGCTACCTCTTCCTTTAAACCTTGCTGTTGAATGGCGTCAGCTGTGACGTAAGTACACGGAGTATGGGAATCCAGTCCGTATGCCTAGTATGCGAGTAGGTACAGCAACACAATCAGAGATTTGCATTTTTCAGTGAAAATCGTCACTGTTTCATTGTTTTGTGATTTTTCACGGGTTCTCGTGTACCTAACAAAACCACTGATGTATCTTACGTGGACGGAGGCTGTATTTTTTTGCGCATTTGAAATTAGTAATGTGGATTACTCAATATCATACCTATACAATACATTTCTTACTATACTCCGATTTATACATAGATGGAATTCACGTTAGGTCAGCTGGGACGCGGTTATTCAATCGACAGCTCCGTTACGACTCAATTTTTGAAATCAAAACTTCTGACTTGGTAAGGGCGTCCCTGCTGATGAAACGTCAATCAGTTTAATTCTGACCATATATCAGTTCGAGTTTATTTACCACTATATTTGTGGCTACTATTGGGTAAGTAGCAGCAAGAACTCAGAATAATGCAAACCAACCACCATAATGCAAATATATTAATACTTAATTCGGAGAATAAACTGCATCTCGCTACACCATCTCACGCCATTTCCTTACAATACTATTTACACTGTTTCCACTTGGGCCCACCAACATACATAGGGAGCCACTTCTGATCTGAGAAGCCAATTGCCAGAGAAAGTTTGACCAGCGACGTTCCAGGCCATTCTCTGCCCACGCGTTTGCCTCGGCCAGCGCTCTCCTGGGCCGCCTTGGCACTGGTGGGTGCCCTGAAGCCCTCCGTGCAACGCGGTGGCGGCGAGGGTCTACGCTTCACCGGCCACTGACCCAGCCTCCGCCGCTCGCCTGTCCAGCCCGTTTCCGCCCGCACCGTAAGCGCTCGCTTCCATGCAGGCGTCGCGCCAGCCGCCGCCGCCATCATCGACAATATCGATGCCGTACACTGGCATGAGCCTGGCGGTGGGGGAGGCCCAGGCGGGCGGACAAAGGGAACTCCGTGGCAGTCGAGCTCGCAATGTAATTTCACCTTTTTTGAGGGGAAGTATTTCTAAAGGACTAAAGTATCAGGTCTGAAATTCGGGTCTGGTAGTGACGAGGATTGGTTCTAAGATCGCTTGAGGGCTCGGGAAATGTTTGTGTAGGAAAATCTCATGTGCTCAACAATAATAATGGTGGGTTTAAATCCAAACAAAATTGTGTATTCTAATATAAATGTTTTGAAATACAACGCATCAGAGTATCACAATTATACCTATTATTTATTTTAGGTATTTTTTATGTTACAAGGAAGAGACAGGTAATAAAAGTTTTCTGATAATATAAGAATGTATTTTTTAATAAATGTTGATATCTCTAAATAAGAATGACATTTCAATAGTGATGATAGCCATTAAATTGTATGTTACTACGTTATATAGCTCAAATTACTTCGGACGGGACAATCCAAGGGATACAAGAATGTCCATCCTTTTTTAATAGACCCAAGAATTCAAGAAGCTAGAGGCAAAGAGCACACAATATACCTTTCCAATTTCCCACATTCTTTTGGAAACAATTCCGAAGACGTCGAATATCACCGATAGTGCGTGATTCCTTTACATGCATCTTCATTCGCCGATAAGTAAACGTGGCGTTGTCAAGACATTATGAATATTTTCTTCTTAATACGACCCAAATGCTGTGCCAATGCGTACCACCATGATCTTTAACTTCTGAAATTGTAGATTCTTCCGAATTCTTTTCAATAAGTCTTTATGAAGGTACAGAACACTCACTAATTCGACCGTCCCCTTTGTTCGGGTTTTTACAGTTCGCAGTTTATAGTGATTGTTTTAAATGCAATAATTCGATAGATAATGTGTTCTAATTTGCGACGAAATCTTCTCAGAATGATATGGTTTTGTATTATCTCCTATTGCAAATCTTCCAATTCAAAGTGTTTCTTTCTTAGTGAAAAGCTGATGAACCTTGAAACCTCGCAAAATTCGAAATATCCTCCACACAGAAAAGCACCATACGCAATTAATTTGCCACGTTTGTCTAGAGTTGAGCACCGTTCGATTCCTGCATCTGACATATTTGTGTGAGGAGACCCGAGGCGTTCACTCCCCGACAGGTGAACAGTTCCTGCGCATGAAAAGAGCCATCAACCCAACGTAACCTGTGTTATAGGTGTGTAGTATGAATGAATGTTTTCAATGTTTATATTAAAATGAAGCTGTAAATGTATTTGTGTTGAGAACCTTGTGTTGTATTGCTTTTTTCTTATGTTAATGTGTTATAAAATAATACTGTTCGTTTGATTACTTACGGTTTGAAACGGATAACTTACATATATTATTATACCGAATACTTACATTGACTTCATGAAGATGTACCTCCCACATTTTAAACGTAACAAATGTGCTTTGTTAATTATATTATTATTATTATTACTATTATTACTATTATTACTATTATTATTCGTTAATCGGCCGACTAGGACCACGCAAGCAAGCATCCTGCATCAGCTCAGTTTTTATTTATTATCGCGGTGGCAGGTGCTTGCAACAATTCTTAGGGGGGACCAGCATTTAGCTGGATCCGACTTTTATCCCCCATGGTTGTTAGCCCGGGGGTATGGAAGATGAAAGATGATAGGAATGGATTAGGAGGCGATAGGTGATCGTGGACTTTTGGAACCATCCCAGCATTCGCCTTTATGACCGAGGGAAACCACGAAAACCCCGGTCAGGATGGTCGGCCCGGGAATCGAACCCGGACCTCCCGATTACGAAGTCAGTGCGCTACGCACTGAGCCACTTCGCTCGGTTATTATTATTATTATTATTATTATTATTATTATTATTATTATTATTATTATTATTATTATTATTATTATTATTATTATTATTATTATTATTATTATTATTATTATTATTTTACAGAACTTTTCTAATTTTGTTATTTGTTCATTTATGTTATTTTCATTTCACACCCAGGGCAATAGTCACGCATAATTCAGAAATGATCATTATTTATAATACTAGTGTGTGTGGTGCGTTTGAAGAGTACTTGAAAAGAATGTGTCACCTGTGCATGTAGACACATTATATAATAAGTATTGGTATAAACTGTATTACAGCATATTATAGTAGAATTTAACAACTAAAAGTTTCAGATTATTTATAAAAATTAAAATTATTCTTAATGGTCAACGCTGTTAAACTTATAATATTGTCCGCATACAACTGTTTTTAAGTTTCAAAACTTTTTAAATATAATTATATTTGCAATACATTGCATTAACAAATTGCAATACACTTGTATTTTCCGTCGAAATAAACTTGAATAAATATATTTGCATCATTTAATTTATCACATAATACTTATAAACGACGTTGTAAGCGTTCAGTTGGCAAATGCAAAGGTTATTTATAGCAAATTATTAGTTTAAAAAGTTACATTATTCCCTTGTCGAACGTAATGAGCGCTAATTGCACCAGCGGTTTCACATAACATGGTATTACATATCACTCTAAAAATGTTCATACACTTTTTATTCACTTCCTGTCGATTGAGCACGGTGAATGAAAATGTGCCATATGAATAGTTGCAAATCCAAACCAACATTCATAACTTCCGCACCAAACCTCAAAATAGCCCGGTGCAATGAACTGCACTGACGAGCTTCTCAGTGATGGTTAGGACGCCCCGAGTGCGCCCTGGTCCCGTGTCATTGTGCGAACGGAACATGCGCTCCTTTGCTCTGGTGCGCCTTAGCGGTCAAATGGAGCACGAAAGCTGGCCTGAGTGCGTAATGGGTGCGCACCAGTGGGGCGAACGGAAAACGGTATAAAAATTAATTTGAAATGTTTACGCTGAATGACGCCATAATGCTACACGAGAGTATGTATTATTTCGCCCTCCGCACCGCTAATTGTTCTCATCTACTGGCAAATCTGATGGGATTTACGCCGCGCGCAAGTGGGTGCTTGCGCAGGTAGTGAGCTCCTGCGAATAGTTGGGGGCGTTCGGTTTCGGTGGCGGAAGGCGGTGGTGAGCTCGGGCGAGGTGGCAGCGCGGGGCAGCGCGGGGCAGCGCGGGGCAGCGCGGGGCCGGCGCCGGCGTCGAGCCATCGAGAAACGCCTGCCGCCTTCCAGGAAGGTCGTAGGTCGCCCCACCGCGCTCTTCCTTTCCTCCCTCTTCCTCCCTTCCTCGCCCTCTCCACTCGCCTACGCCGCGGCGATGCGATCGCGTCGCCGCCTCGTTAGCGGCGTCGTGGGACGACGCGCCGCCGCCGCCGCCGCCGTTGCGCCGGTCGCTTTCGTGAGAACGTCCCGTAATATCGTCCAATCAACAAACCGGGCTGCGCTGAATCGGTAAATCGTACGGCGTATTCCCGGTTTGAGAGGCGATCAGAGGCGGTGCCGGCGGTTTCGTGGAAACGCGATGCGGTAGCGTGCAGGAAATGTCACATTCCTAAACTTTTATTTTACTTAAGGCACGACGGCTTTACTAATCGGTTCCGTACATTAGCAGCTAATTAACTCTTGTACTCGGCACTGGCCAGGGTGGTCTCATGGCATTATAAAAGACAAAATGAAACTTTCCATTGGAAGATGCAGTTTTAAAACGAAATGAAAGTGCCAGGACATTTGTTGTTAATCTGAGAATATTTATAAGATAAATGAATGCCCTGTGTACTTTCTCAGAATAGACAATTTCATTATTTTTTTCGTGAATGGTTTCTCGATTTCATTTTAAAATATTGTAGGACAGAAAATTTGTATGTAAGATGTATTATTAAAACTAGCTGTATTACAAAACATATTCTCTCGCAAGAAACATATATGATTAAATCCCAATTGTAATAGTATTCGGGCGACATGAAATAGACAAGTAAACAGTTCAAAGAAAGTCCCAAGTATAAAAACATTAAAAATCTGTAGAACGATGTATGAAGTTGTGACTCAATAAAAGGTAAGTAACAAACCTATTGTGTCATCCAAATATTACATCTGGAAAACTCTGGCAGTGTTTGCACAATATTAATTCATTTAAAATAAATACTTCAACACATATACATTCAACAATTCACCTACGTTGAGAAACGTTGTCTAGTCAGTGCTGGTCCAGTCTAGCCCAGTCTAGTCCAGTCTAGTGGTTCGGTCCAAATTTCCAGTTTTAAAACCACAATAATACGAAATTCGTAGTATTCGCTTTTATAATGACGTTAAAGAATTATTATGTAGTACAGATTAACTTTTATAATATATATTAAAATATTGCATTTATTATGATATTTGGAATCTGTAATACCATTTTTATATTTTTGAATGGGAAGTTGTGATGCATTAAATGGCAAGGAATATTGCATTTAATATTAAATTTTCAGTGTTGAAAATTCGCATAAAATCTTCACATATTATAATACTCGATGGTAAATAGACTGTAATTCTACAACAAAATTAAATGAAAATATTAAACAATTTCTTGCTCCCAAACTATGTTCATATTTTAACCTTATATTATTGAAATATAATCCTGCTGTGAAATACTTCTTTTTTCATTATTTTCAAATTACATTTTCATTTATTTTCAATATACAAAAAGTAAATGAAATTAAATTAAAAAGATATTCTCAAACCATTGATGTCCCTAGGTCTGGAAAGTGGGCGCGGCACCATCTCTGAATACATTGATCTGCCATACGTCGCTGTGGCTCGCAGTGGGCTAGGCTATGTTTTGAGCCACCTGTTAACGCTGACTGGCGCCTGCGCACTGCACCAGTTCACTTCCCCTTACTCACAAACTTTAAATGGCCCCATAAATCTCGGCGGGCGTATTTTTACTTATATTTATGATTTCCAAAATGTATCAAAGGGTTTTATTAGGCGCTATTGTACCAGAACGAATACAATGGCAGGGAAAAGTAATAGTCGTAAACGATATCTTTCGTTAAGAAGGGAGTTCGTTGTTCATTTGCTCTTACCATCAGAAATAATTTATTTCTAACGTATATCCACGTAGTATTTGTATTTTCACCCGTTCGTATTTTAGGTCAGAAAGTGCTAGTAGACAGTGATAGCAGAAAAAAGAAAACGCAATTCACGTCTTTGTTTACCTATTACAAAACAGTTTTTGAGCTTGGATAACATTAAATGTCAACTAGAGATTGGAATATTTACATTCCTGAAGTTTGGAATAAAAATGTAATGCTCAAAATGAGAAAAAAACTCAAAAGATTTTTATCAACATTCGCCTTCACTGGAAACTCTAATGGATAAAAAATGAAATAAGTACTATGTGCAAGTCTTGATATGGACATTACTACTTAAACGTTTTGAGTCGTAGACTTCAGGAGAAACTATTTTTGAAGCAGATACGGGTAATTTTGTAATCGCCCAGTGGAATTGCACGCACTTTCAACTGAAAGAATTGTACTTCACAAACAAGTGAACGGCGCATATTTGCTTACGATTTTACGAGTTGTCGGCAGGCGAAAGAAAGTTTATGGGATGATTATCATATAGACAGAAATAAATTAAGAAGCTGAGGTGATGTGGCTTTCGAATATACATTGCCGTGAAGACTGAGATCCCGTTGGACGTCTACGAACTATTTAGCTCTAATATCGCTGAATGGAGCTAGTTACTTTGTACGATGGTGCGAGGGTGCAACGCCCACCCTCTGGTTTTATCATTCTCGGGCAGACTTCCGAACAGCTCCTTTAATTATATTTAAGTGGCGCAGAAATTCCGAGGGAGAATGTGAAATAAAATAATAATAAAGTATTGCCATAGCAACGGCAGCTTACAAAGAAAATGCGTTAAGTAAAAAACATAGAATTGAGAGACCAGGGATGAGAACTGCTTTTTTGTAGTTGGGATTGTGTATATTTTTGTATATTTTTTTCATACTATATTATTTCTTGAAGTTGCATTGCTATTCTTAAACCATAGAACTTGGTATGTTTTCTCAGAATTTAGAGAAGATGTCGTTGCGCTTACAGCAATTAAGATCTTATTTTTTGACTTTATACCAATTGTGTGTGTGTGTCCAGACAATATAATGAGATGGGAATAATAATAATAATAATAATAATAATAATAATAATAATAGTAGTAGTAGTAGTAGTAGTAGTAGATATTGAAACGCGCATGCTATTGCAATTAAGAAAGATGTTCTCATTTAAAATATTTCCTTCATTACAACATTAAGAGTAATAAATAATATATTCTATAGGGGACTGCATTAATGTGGGAAAAAAATTACCCATTACTGAACTTACAAGTAAGCTCGAACTTCACCGGAAGCAAAACAGTAAACTCCGTCCATATGAATTCACTCTACCCCCACTCGCCGAACGAGCGTCTCTTGTTTTCTACGATAGGGGCAATTCGTCCGCAGACTGCCTCCGGATTTTCTCCTTGACGCCGCGCCGCACCGCTCCATGGTCGCGACCGCATCCGCCTCTTCCGCCAGCCTCCCACGCCATCGTTCCGCCTCTGCCGCCCACGCCGCCCACAGCGCCACCGCCGGCGCCGACGCAATACGCAACAGTATCGGCGTCCGCGTCTCTCATTACGAGTTCATTCTCGCGGAACGCCCTATCTGCGCGCGCCGCCGAGTTTTACGACCTCGCGATAAGAATATTCTATAAAGAAAGTCGACACTTTAGATTAGTCACGTAGAGCAATGGCCGCGCTAATAAAACCGGGGACATTAGTCCTGGGAAGCAGCAATTTGTTTCCAGAGCTCCTCCCGGGCGCGCGGCGCGACGCGACGAGACGCGACCCGACGCCGCCGGAATGCGAGTGGCGGGGCCGGCGCGTTGCATCCGCGTGCTAGTGACCCGCCCCCGCCAGCAGTGGAGCGAGGGCCACACCCACCCAAAGCCAGCATCTTTTAGTATTTATACTCAATTTATTAATTAATATAAAAGACATGTTTTGTTTGTTTTTGATCCGAGCTTAATGCGCTGTTCATCCAACCGTACTGTTCATCCGACTGCGATTAAACTTTGCAATTCATTGCTTGCACTTTCGGGAAGAATATAGGCATAGTACAATGGGAATGTGTGTATGCCTGTGCACGTGGACGCGTGTTGATGATTTTATGTAGACTTAAGGGCCCTGATCAGGGCGTTTTACGACACGGCGCTCTTTATGCATCCCGCCGCACACTGAAGTACGATTATTAAGACGTCTTCATTGCGTATTCTGCCCCTGCGATTGTGAAATTTCTCCCGGGAGAGACAGATACAGAGAGAGACAGAGGAAAGACAGAAACGCAGAGAGAGAAATAAACATAAACAGAGTCAGAGAAACAGAGAGAAAGAGAGAGAGAGAGAGAGAGAGAGAGAGAGAGAGAGAGAGACGAGGAAAGAGTCGGAGGGAAAACGGAACCACTCAGAAGAATTTCATTCGTCTATGGAAATCTTTGCTGAACGTAGCGTAAAACGTGAATAACAATCACGTGACCAGTAGTATGTGACGTGAAATACATTGCAATAGTGAAGCATTGCCGGGTCTACTAGTTAATTATTAAAAACACATCTAGATCTCAATACATCTGAAACAGTATTTTCATTCTAAATATACCCGTACGTTTTTCTTCAATTCGTGCTAACAATTTAAATATCACAACACATACTTTTCCGCATTATTTGTAACTTTTGCAATTTTCGAAACTTCAGTGAGTGCAACGAAAATGAGACCTCCCCTACTTTTTAAAGCATCCTTTGCTCCATCCCAGGGAAAATTCAAATCATTTGGAGCCAAATCAGAGAAAATTTTTAGTGTTGTGGCATCACGTTAAATTAAGCCCCAAATCAAAACATTCGTCTCAATTTCATAGGATCTCGAGTTCGGCCAGATTAACTGGAGAATTTCAATTTTGAAGAAAATGTTCCGAGCGGTTTAGGGGCTACCGTTGACAGATTCGCGGACTTTTTCTGACAAACAACTTTCTTTTTCAGCATTACAATATTCTATCTTTACTACATAAACAAGTACTATGGTGAGAAATTAAACATTACTATTTCAAAATTATATATGGGATGTCGGATCTGATTTTCGACCCCTCTGAAATATTTTCTGAATCCGCCATTGGCCCCTCCCACACATGGGCATGCCCGGGCCCGCGCGTGCACTTGCAACTGCACACTAGTGGACCTGAAAACGTATTAGTCAGCAAGCGTGGGTAAAGCGCATTGTGGCTTAAACTCCGCTCAAAATGTTATTTGTGGCGGACAAAGCAGATTCGTGGCGGGATTCCTTAGCGGTCTCACGTATTTACCATTTCTCCATCAGCATTCGGACCATACACACAACAACACAAAGATTCACTGGCCATTTTTAATAGATTAACGTAACGAGAGTTAATATAAAAAATAAAGGAAAGGGAGAGGTGGAAAGTATCTTACAAAATTCACGGTTCACAAAGCATCAATATTAATAGTATTAGGGTCTGGAATTCATTTGTACACACAAATAAATAAAAAGAGGAAGATGTCAAGGAACATTCATTATCTTTTAAAATGGGCGGAAACACGGAAGCACTTGCAAATAGCTCACCCAATTTGTATTCGAATCACGTCGATTGCCTTTCGACGTACTATCAACGATGCCAATACTATACGTCATTTAAAAATTAAATTTTATGCAATCCCACACGAGCATATTATGATCATGGATGTAAATATGATAGATTCTCTTGATGATAATATGAAAATAAATGGAGAGTGGAAGCTGTTCAATGATTTTCCAAACGTTAGTATGCGTGCTGTTTATTATATAAGAAAACTACATGTTTAAATTCAGCGCAAAAAGTTTTTTTTATAACTTTAACCGAGTTTTTAGGTATCTAACGAAACACCCTACCTAACTAGACTCCCCTCCCATCACCAGAAGATGCATAATTTTCTTTCCGTTTTCACACGAAGTGAAATTTTCTAATATAGATATTTATAACAATTAAGATTGTTAGAATTTCAACATACCAAGTCTTATTGATAACATATTACAATATTACCAATGCAAAGTTGAAATTGTATTTCATAAAGTGTGAATGAAAACTAATATATATAATGATATCTATAAATTATTGTGTAATTCGGTAGCTGCGCTGGATTCTATGAAGACCACATCGTATGACTTCAGACACGTTCGTTCCGCATATTTAATTTAAATGTTCTAATCATACAAAGAATTCTAATGTAGATACCAGTCTGTAATATCTGATTAATATCGACTGATTATTTTGTTTCCAGGGTCAATTGCTATGGCCATTACTCCCGTTAGTGTAGCGCAATGAAATACACCGAACTCACTGAAATATTGTGATCCCTAACGGTACGTTAGGGATCGAAATCGTTAGGGATCGTTAGGGATCGAAATCGAAACTTTCCATTTAGGAAATTCCCCGCTAGAACATTTCTTGTGCCGTCAGATCACGAAAAAGTCGAACTCCCAGACAAGAATGCCAGGTCTATCCCCTCTCGTCCCGTTACCTGTCCAGCTTCATTCTCCGCCGTTGCGAGGTTTTCGCCAGACATTTCACTGGTCTCGTTGCTCGCAGTTCACCGGGTATTGTGCGCGGGCGGGCAGCCGCCGGAAGGCAAGCGGTTTGCTGCGGGCCGCTGGAAGCGTCGCGTCGGCGCAGGCAGGGCTCGTCGCTCCACTCCAGCCGCGGGGAGTTGATTCCGCGCGTGCGGTTCAATGGGGCCGGCCCAAAAAATGCCGGCCGGCCGCCGCGGCGGCGCACCGCTGCTGGTGGGCACGCTAACGAACCGCGCCGCGCCGCGCCGCGCCGCGCCGCGCCGCGCCGCGCCGCGCCGCGCCGCTTCGCGCTGCGCCCGCTTGTGTAGCCGTCCCGCGCGGCTCCGAGCGTGCGAAATCCGATTCCGGGTCGCTCGCGGTTGAGGTGGACCCACGCGTATTAGCGTACCGCTGGGCGCTCGTAATTCTCCAATAAGCCCTTGCACTGAGTGATGAAGATTAGCAGTGGGCCTCAGATCCGGCAACTTGCTCGCGCGAAAATCGTGCGTGTCTGTCGCTAGGGAAGAGAAGATTTACAATTGGTTTACCGCATTAACAGCATTTGTCTGCAGTATTTGCTTCTTGGTTGCAGATGGGGCGATAGCAGATTGATTGGATTAGTATGGTGACAAATTTTACGTTTTAGTTCTTCCTGTCCTTTTTACGTACTTACCCAGTGAAATGAAAGTATAGTAATGCGGCAGCGGCAAGTCCCAATTTTTGCCAGACAACCACATTTTGTGAATTCTTAATATCAAAAAGGAAGTAGGCATTGTTTCTACATACAGTAAATTGCCCCCTCTAACACTTCTAGGGTTACCAGAAGAGGTGGCTACGTGCATCAACTGATATCATTGCAGTGCCTCTGACCGGGAGGTCCTAGGTTCGAGTCCCGATAGTGGCAAGATTTCCGACACTAGTTTCTCAGCTATATCGGATTCAGTCGCTTACACACACACACACACACACACACACACACACTACCATGCATTACACTACATGTCGAGAGACCAATCGGGAGCTTAGAGCTTGTCCCAGCTAGGGCAGTGCCCCGATGGGGGGAGATACCCGGTTGTTGAAACCCCCCCAGTCTGTACTGTCTGTTTCTTCGTCCGTCTGTACTTCTGTCTTCCGCTGGTCAATCTGCCTTTCGGTCTGACCGTTTGTGGTCAACGCTAGTGCCCAAACCTCTGAGACGATTTTCTTCTAAATTGATGTTATTCCCGATTTGACACTCCGCGAATTTGAATTTTTGGTATTACTTTACATGACGTCTAAACAACATTTTCAAACTTTTCTCAAAAATAGTTCAACATTTTTCGATTAAATGTCATCCTCGAATTCCGTAAAGAACGTAAAAATGGCGCAGGTCTCATTTTCGTTGATATTCCTGATTTCAACGGTCCTAACCAACCTATATAAACAAAATTCCGGAGGAACTAGCAATGTAGAAGAAGTACTGCAACTATGAGGTAGACATCACATACGCAATAGTATATTTTACATTATTATTATTATTATTATTATTATTATTATTATTATTATTATCATTATCATTATTATTGCAGACAATTGTACAAAGTAATGTTTTTAAATCATATGCGAGAGTTCTATCAGATTGCGAAACTTCGGTGAAGTTCACAGTGGAATTGGTATCAGATATAATGCTATACATTTGCGTTCTCTGAAAGAGAATATCAGAGTTATATGAGGCAGAGACGTGACCCTCCATTTCGCACTGTTATTAGTATCGCAGATAACGCTGCCATTTTACGCTTTTATACACTATATTAATAAACTAGATATACTAATAAAAGACATGGTCAAAGTTCGCAGATGTATTACGCATCATAGCTCTACACCTGTAAGAATAACAGCGAGTCTCCTCTAAGAAAATAATACTTCAATTGAAAAGAAAATAAGCCACTGACTAAAAGAGGGAAGATATAAAAACAGAATTAGGTTGAGTGACAGTGCTACCTTAATGTAACATTACAAAATTTACATTCAATGAAATATGACTCCCATCAAAAGATAGCATTTTCAAGGTTCGTTAACGTAAATAAGGATTACTTACATCATTAACACCTGAACAACGCACAGAGAGAACGAAGTGGCAAAAAATTACTAGTTACATACACAGCCAGGAATAGATGAGTTTTAATATCGGAAACGTTTGTCATCTAGGAATAGGGATAACTATAACCGTGACGATTAAGTAGTGACCTACAACAGAACTTTCTTTCTCGCACTATTCGTAACGGCTACATGAGCCTGCAAGAGTGTTACTAACCAACCCAATTTTTTTCTCTGTTTTGAAATTCGAAATTCGATTCTTCCAATTTCAACCATGCGGGAGCTTTAAAAAAAGTGAACATTAGCATTTGCAATTTTCAAACCTTCAGAAATTTTCATTTGAAAATCTATTTTTACGAAACAGATTTCATTTTGAAGAAAATTCTATTACCAATATTGTAGTTTTGCAATATTAATTTTGTTCGCAATTTTGAAAAGTAAAGACTTGCATTCAAGTAAAACTCTCCCGAGAATTAGTACTAGTTAATAAAAATTGTACATGACTTTTTTTAAATATATTATATTTAAGAAATATATCTCTATCACCAATATTTTTCTTTTGCACGCTTATTATTGACAATTTTCGAATATACAGAGTTCGCCGAACATGAGGTGATCACCATTTTCTTTACCAACCTTTACGATATCCGTGAGAAAATATCAAGATAAAACTGGAACAATATTTGTAAAATAATGTTTTAAAAATTACGTCTATTTCAAGCATAATTGCACGAGGATGTAACTCATTTTCGAAAAATTGTACAAGACCTTATTTAATTTCTTTGTATGAAGAATAAATTTTATTAATAAAAAATCTGTCTTTAATATAATAATTGCAGGAAGACATTGCAATAAATTTGAAATTTCTGTTGAATTTTGAATTTTCGAAAATTCACAATTTCAACGAAAATGAGACCTGCGACATTTGTTACGCGTTCTTTGGGCTATCCGAGAAAACGTTTAACAAAAAAATATGGAGCCATTTTTGAGAAAATTTTGAAAATGTTGATGCTTTATTTAAAGTATCCCCCGTCCGATCAAAATATACGTTTCTAACTCAGAATCAAGATTTACCCACTATTGCAATGTAAGGACCTCGCAACGCCAATTTCTGACAAAAAATCGCGAATTTTGGCCGCAGCATTACAATACTTTCTCTTAACTACGTAAGTACATAGTACAATTAGAAAGTGAAATCTAGATGTGGGAATGAAATGAGTCATATTTTAAAGAAATAAATATATTTGAAAAAATATTTGGGTACTTCCTTTGTTGTTGTTTTTTTTAATTTTCAATATCAATGTAATATTCATCTCACTGTGTTGTACTTCTAATGACAAAATATTAGCAAAACGTAAGTACTAAATTAATTCAGAATGCTACAACAAAAAATTTAGAAACTTTTTGCCATTTGTGAAAATATAAGAATTCCGTTTAAGGCACAATTTTATACTAGAAAAGGATACTATCATTGAATGCGTAATGGTGACTATGTAATCCAATTATGATTAACATCTTTATTCATCAGCACGTTTTAATAAATATACCCATATTTAATTACCGTGATTGAGATTTGGGAAAGAATCGTGAGACATACCACAAAATTTATTACTATTATCTTTCGATCCTACGTTCGTTAAGTGGCGCCTATTATTCTCTAGTTCAGAATTTCTCACGATTTATTTGTCTACCTACGTATACGTAAGTTCTGATGATTCATTGCCTTAGAGTGAGAGGTTGCTCAACCCCGAGATTTCTTTTCCCCGCCTACAGCTAAATATTGAGCTCGGACACCGAGATGGGCACTGAGATTGCTTGAAGGTTGAATGTGCACATAAAACATTCTTTGTATTTAAAAACATACTTTAGAAGGCGTCCATTGTAGTTAGGAAATGGACGGTAAGGTCTGTGGCTTCATTTTCAAGGCTGTAATCTATTGAATGAACGGCGAAACTTCAAATCCTACTTGTGGATGCCTTTGATGTGGTATTTGGTGATGGACTCGATTGTCTAGTGCAATTTTTTGTCTCTCTGAGCTCACTATATTTTTTCTTTAGATTAATGCTGGATTGGTCATCTTTTACGTCATATGATCGTGTACATGTTACGTTGCTCTACCCCATAAGACTAAAATAGTTAAAATAACATTTACTTTCTTGGGATGTATCCAGTAATTGAAACCAATACTACGGACAATCCGATTCATGTGCAACTTACCGTTACTCGCTAAACAAGTTGTGCCACTGAACATAAAAAGTTCGTAATTCATAACCATTGGAGCAAAGATTAAAACTAAACTCTGCACTAATAAGTAAATAATGGCAGGTTCTCTATTACTTGAGAAACAAAATACAAAATTGAAAATATGTGTAATTCGGCAAACTAAACCTTTTAATTAAAACTATACTTATAAATGTATAGTATGGTGGAATATAGATTAACCCAACACGAATTCAAAGAGAATCTACGTTTATTTTAGATTTATGCATTTATATATATATATATATATAAATACATATATATTATATAATATATTATATATATATATATATATATATATATAATATATAAACACATATATATATATAATATACATACATATATATATATATATATATATATATATATAATATACAAACACATTGGTGTTTGTGAACATTGTATTACCTAACACCCAGAAGGAATGGTGTGAATCACTTAAAAATCGGATAAATAAGAGTCATACACATCGACGAGCGGATGGGCAACACAATGTGACCACAGCGAGAGATGGCCGCCGCCTTGTCCGCATGGCCATAACCGACAGAACGGCGTCGTCCACAGTTTTGGCTCGAATTTGGAGCACTGCAGCGGGTATGGTCATTATTTACTAGGCTGTCCGGGTGACGCCGCGTCCGTGGCGAAGGTGCCGACGTTTCGGTCGCCATTCTGCGACCTTCCTCAGGGCATTACGGCCGAGGAATGTTGCAGAATGGCGACCGAAACGTCGGTACCTTCGCCATGGACGCGGAGTCACCCGGACAGCCTAGTAAATACTGACTCCGGCCGCGGAAGCCTACGCTCTCACGGGTATGGTCATGTCTGCATCGACAGTTCTGACTGGACAGGTGGCACGCATACCACTGCGTCGGATTTCCTTGACCAGAAACCAACAATGGGCAAGTGAACGTTATCACTGGTGTGCTGAGTGGCAAAATTTAGTATTTTCGAAGTCCCGCTTCAATTTGTGGTGCAGCGATGCCCGCGTATGTGTTCGACGCTATCGTGGTGCCAATATGCATATTCCGCGCCATAACGGACAAATGCCAAGTGTGATGGTTTTAGACGCCATTGGCTAAAATGTGCGATCTCGCCTCATATGTAATGAGGGCAATCTCAAAAGCAACCTCTTCGTCCAGGAGGTTTTAGAAGTCGAGGTACTGCCCCTCCTGCAAACAGCTCCACAAGCCATATTTCAGCAGGACAAAGCCAGACCGCATGTTGCGAGGAATGTGCAAGCTATCTGCGAAGAACGACGGGTACTACTTCTTTCCTGGCCAGCATGTCGCCAATCGAACATGTCTGGGATATGATCTGTCGGCAACTTGTTCGTTCTGATCCTCCTGCAGCCTCTGTCGATGCATTGTGGTCACGCGTAGAAACCGCGTGACAGTGTGTTCCCCAGCAACATATCCAGGCTCTCTTTGAATCCATGCCTCGTCGTCAACTGGCTCAGCGCCTGCCGCGTCTTCACGACGTACTAAATATTCAAGGTCAATATGCAGGTACAGTTGTGTAATTCTAATCATTTTTATACATATCTTGTGACATACCTAATCTGTGGGAATAAATTACATTATAATAGTACGCATGTCTCCCCCTTGGTGTTGCAATTTTCACAAACACCAGTGTGTAGTGGCGGAACTTCTAGAAGTGCAGCAGGTGCAATGCGCGGGGGCCTCCGGCTCTAAAGGGCCCAAACACAAGCTAAAAATGTTCTTAGTTTCTAGATTTTTATTTAATAAATTTTAATTCAATAGATTTTAATAGATATATTTAACAGATTCAGGTTTTATATACCATGGGAGCGTACCGAAAGTTGAACAAGAGGGAAATAATACATTATTTCCCTCATCAGAGGTTCCCGCTTGTTTTGCCCGCTCTCCGAGGTGCACAAAAGAATTATATTTGATATATAATTATCAAACGTATATCGTCGATAACTCTCGACGCTAGGCCAACATTTATAACAGAGGCAACCAAGAACCATAAAAAGCATTAACGTTTAACTTTTAATTAATTAAAATTGCAAACTTTTAACAACAAAAATATCATTTACATTTAAAAATAAAATTATTACCTATAAAAAGTTTATATGATCATTATTAATACTTTATTTTTAATACTTTTAAAAATATTTATTGAAAATTTTCAACAAGAAAATCTCAAATCAACAGTCTTCGTAAATATGTGGCTATTTAAAGACATTCAGACAATTGTTAGTGCCTTTTTTATGTTGGAGTGGGGGTTAACTTTCAAATCTCAGACGGTAACACGGCGCAGACGCACACGCGCACACATGCACACACACACACACGCCCACACTCGCCCACACACAAGCACAAACTGCCAATAAAATTTATTATTTTTTTAAAGAGAACATTGCCTACGGGGTATTTTCAAAGATGCAATATCAAGAAATATTTCGAAGTTTGGTACATGTTTCCAAAAAAAAAATAGCCTCTAGAAATGTGTTGTTTTTCAAATGACAAATGTAGAGTTCAAATGTTTTGCATTGAATAATTGTTAAAAAATCATTTTTTCAAAAATGCATAATTATTATTAGAAGAAAATTACATCACAATATTTTCTGAAAGATTTAAAAACGTCTTCTTCTTTGCTGGGTTTCAACTGAAATAACATTTCTTTCATAGATTAAAGCCACCATGTCCTAAATTCTTCACATTTTCCATTTCCTCTACTTCCATTTTAAACTTATCAAGAATTACAGTTGAATGTAATATTGCTTCATTTTTCAAATCTGACTGAGTCATTTGAGAATCAGCAGATCTCCGAGAGTTCTCAAATGGATGAAAATTCTTGTTTCTGAATCTTGTTTCTTGGATCTTGTTTCTGAATGCTTGGCTGGTGGAGATGAATTATTTTCTAAGAACGGAACTTGGTTGGATAAAATGAGAAGCAATATACACTGGGATCGCCTAGTAACAGAAATACAAGTGCGCGGTACTAACCCTGAACCCAATATTTGTAAGCTAGAAACGAATTTTTGTTCTCAAGCTGGAAAAAAATTAATATAAAGACATTCTATTTTATATAAACAATGAACTTTCAAAAATTAAAAAAAGTAGTAGAAAGTTGAGCTGTTTAATTATGAGGCATTTAGCTGCAAGGAACAGTCACAGTATACGTATCATCTGTAGATGATAAAAAATTCAAGATAAAGATTTTTGCGTCAAACAAAATCTATTTTCAACTAAAAAGTGGCGCCTAAAAAGTGGTCTTGCACATTTTTTAAAACAAGTAATTACGTAAGTGTGTTTGAAATTTATACAATTTCTGAAAAAAATTTCAAAAACCACTCCAAAATTTTATTTATATTTACTCCTCGTGTCTCAAAACACTGTAAAAAATATGGTGCTAATCCCACTTTTTGTGAACCCTCAGGTTCTTTAGGTTAAAGAGTAATTTGAAATATAAGAATATTAATGTTATATACATAAAAACTGTAAATTGGACAGAATGAATCGAAATAAATGAAAGAAATATTTATATCCTGATATCCTTATAAATACACTAGTGAACTGCAACATCAAAAACGCTGATGAACAAAACCACAAAATTGTTTTACAAAAGTAGTACGCACACTGCTGAAAAACAAATAAAAATAAAAACTGCAATAAATTACTTTATCAAACACAGTATTCACGAATACTGGATTGACATAATATAGTATTTGCACACAGTACACAAGTTTTTTACATATCAAGAATATAAAAAACTGCTCTTCAATACTGCAACGCGTGAGTAGCAAATATTTATTGGTGGGCGGACTCCCCTTTGAAGTCTTCCGGTCACATGAGCATAGGCAGAATAACACAATAAAATATTTGCATTTCTTAGTTCAAAGTGCAACTGGTTCATTTTTGGGGGGGTTTCTCTAATTAATAGATATCTAACAAAAACGTAGGCATTTCTCTCATTGGCGGTTTTCCTGCAATTTCTAGGCGCATTGGGCATATGTAATAAAGATAAATAACATATCAAGTGATTCATTTTGATTCAGAGATCAAATACGTCGTCGGCTAAAGTGAATAACGTCTGCCGTATATTTAAAAACATAATTTTGTGTTTCTTTGAATTTTCAGGAACAAAGAAATTGAGCTTATCTTTTCGGGCCAAACACTTAAACAGTCACTGATAAAGCTGTCAATCCAAATACCACACACTTTAAAATTCATTTTTTTGTGGACGTGGCATTTATGTTTCCGTTTTCGATCTCTGTCATTTGCATATTGTTTTTTTGTAACAATGAAAACTTTACACAATACATCTCTCGCAACAAATTGTAATTTCAACTACTAAGAGAAAATCTCCGCCCTTTACTGCATCACTCAACAAAATTACCTTTCCTTTTAACTAAGAATCTCCTCTTTCATAATTTTTATAATATGAATGGATGATAACCAGAATCGTATAAGTGGCGTTTTATAAATTCGGAGAAGACGCGGTGCTTTGTTTCATCATTAAAACCACGGCATTTCAATTGTTCATTAGAACCACGAGAATAAATTGCCACAGACATATAGCCTAAAATAAACAGGTTTTCTCAGAATTTATATAATTCTCTTATACCGTTCTGGCTTTTACCCTTTCATATATAATTGGATAAAATTCTGAGAAGACCGTAACACTAAAAACTAGACTGCAACAAATGGGTGATGTGCAATGGGTCATTAAATTAATTGTTAACTCAATATTTTGAAAAAATAAGAAATCCAATGAATGCTTTTACATTAATGATTGAAAACCATAATATATACAGACAATCAACCTCTCCGCCAGTTGTTCACTGTCACTAAGCAGTACTAGTCATTATTCTTTCTACAGCGCATGAGTACTTCATGAATCAATGTACGAAAGTTCTGTGATTGAAGAATCTTTTCTCACAATTTATTGAGTAATTCCACTTGCGAAGAAGAGAATCCGTAAATCTAAACAGAAGTTTGTTAATATCTGATGTATAAATGGAGATCTAGCATATCTGATATAATAATTGTACTGCGTCATTCAATGTTACGTCATAATGTAATTCCGATATTTCAAGGAGTTATATTGTATTATATATCTGGCATGAATTGCACAAGTGGTATTTTCTAATGTTTCTAAATACGACATAACTTTCATAAATGATATAAAACCATATTACTCTCTAGCACTGTCTGTGATAGTTAATACACAACGTAATTCAGTGTTATCTCTATCTCATGCAAATATCTTATCATAATTTAATTCAATCTGTAGAACGCGAAAGTCTCTAGTGTGCAACAGTAAATAGTGAATCGAAAAAGAAAATTCGGTAGTATCAAGAGAACAAGTGATTAAAGGAGGCGATATTTCGAAAAACCGATGTGTTTTGATCAGTCACTGCAATAGAACAGACTAATCTGTCAGACGTCACACATAAAACCAATCGTCAGAACAAACCTGCACGATCGGCTTTATCAGTAAACCCATTTACTATTGAATTTGCATGATATGATCAATCTGACAAGTCAAAATGTATGTTTGTATCTCGCATACATAGCTAGTGGTATTATCAAGACGAATACAATGTTCTCTCTACAAATGTAGCCTACTAGATGCCGTCAGCATCGACACAATTGATCTCAAAGACATGGAGGGTTATCAACGACTTGTACTCAGTAAGAGATAAAACATTTTAGACTATGTAATCGAATCGGAAAATGAAATGAACACGCACCATGTCGTTAAATAATGGCTGCTCGTAATTTCAAATTCACTTTTACAATACAACCTATCTACATTGCTTTTCTTCCTCCTTCATAAGACACTGCCCTGAAGTAACATCGACCGTGTGGGCGAGGAGCTCTGTGCGCTCCAATGAAGTCGAGGTCCTTGAAGTATTTCCATTGCTTTTCGGTTGGTGAATTGATTAGCTCTGCTACCTGTAGGAACTAATGATGTTAAATTTTCTCGAAACATATATACATCAATATTTCGATGTCGTTAAAAACATCGTCAAAAATCATCGATATTTAATATATCGATGTTTTAAATGTGATAAAACAGATGACATTTTCCGATTTGTTTCCATTTTTAATGAAAGTACTTAAAAGAAATATCGGTAAGTTTTTTGTCGTATATAAGTAAGATGTTAATAATAATAATAATAATAATAATAATAATAATAATAATAATAATGTTTATGGAAGAAAGATATATTTATAAAGAAAGAAAAATAAAAGTTCATCGTATTTTCTTATTATTCCATTTATTTACTTTCATTCATAACTAATCGAAGTAATCATCGATTTGCACCTAATACATGTAACACGTAAATACTAGTTTAAAGTTAAGTGTAGCCTTAAAGCACTCGGACACCTTACGTTTTTAATAGATATTGTATAAAGACAAGGTTTTAAATTAACGATATTAAACGATACTTAACGATATTACCATGTCCAAAATCGTTGGAAAAAATAACATAAACTCTTTTTAAAAACATCGACGTTTCTGGAAAAAATGCATCGATCTTAAAAAAGACAATCAGAAGTAAAACATCGATGTTAATATATCGACGTTTCTTGCGGAAAATATCGATGTTTTAAAAACATTGATGTCTTTTTCCCATCTCTAGTAGGGTCACTCATTCCGTTCAGGACTTGGTGGAGGATTCAGGCGACTGAAATTAATACAACTACACTCCTGATGTTCACAAGCAATTTCCAAATTCTTTCAAACCCATCCCCATGATCATTTTCTTTCCTCCCCTCCCTGCGGTATTGATCGTCATGATGGTTCACTTAAAGTGTGGCAGGACTCTATTTTTCCCTCAACCTCTTTTCTGTTAGGTCGCTCTTGACACTCTGAGTTGAACTCCTACCCTAATGGGTTTCGAGGTCTACGGAGTTATTAGTTCTCTTTTTTAAATTTTGACTATTTTCTTCTTTATCACTTATCTATTGTCCAATATTCTTGCCATTTTCTTCCTTTTTCATTTTTCTTTTTCCTTGGTAACGAACATTCGCGCAAAGCTAAGATATAATGAGTTTTGTGAGGAGGGCTAATAGTAGGTAATAAGGGTAACTTCAACAGAGACTACGGGGTACCAAGCGATCTCCAATAGACTTAACATTTAATACTTTAAACCTTAATAACAAAATTAACAAATGTGGAATACCGCATTGTAAAAAATAAAACCACATCATTTTGAAATTTAGTAGAGAATGTTGTTTTCAAAGATAATATCAAAGAGGTGAGTGATCTGGTAAATGTTGCAAGTCTTCAACTATTACTTTTGAAGTATCTCAAGTTGATCTCAGGAGGAGACTTAAATTATAAAATTCAACGTAATAGGTTTTCCACTGTTTGTTTCCAAAATACCTTTCAGGATTTCCCAGAAAGATATTCGGCTGCTTTAGATGAATTTTCATATTATTTAATAGAATTCTGTGCCCTGGCCTACTTCAACTACCATTTTCAATTTTTGTAATGCAAAGAATATTTCCAGATATTTTCAAAGCAGCGAGAATGAAGCCAAATAAAAAAAGAAATCCAAAATTATCGATTCATTTCTTTTTTTATCTGTTTACCCAAATATATTACAGAGATCGTTCTACCTATGAAAGGAAACTTTTCTCAGAAAAAACGAAGCGCTTTCAGATTCTTAATATGGATTTAGAAAATGGAAATCTACATCGATAGCAAAAAGGAGAAATACCGTACTGGAAAGAAAGGACATTATTTACTCATCTTTCCAATTCTTTTAAAATTGTGCATGTGGTCCCGCAGGGTTCGATCTCAGATCTTACGAGATATCTCGTACCCTCTTTCTTGTATATGTAAATGATATGCCTTCGCCCATTAAAAACGGAGGAATAGCTGTTTTCGCTGATGACACGAATGGTCTAGGCAAAAAATGAACAATAAAAAGTATAATTAAAGAAGTTTCTAATTGGTTTCGTGATAACAAATTAATGGTTAACAAAGGAAAAAAAGCTGTCAATACAGTTTATCATTTCAAAGAGGCAATCTCTTGTGCAATTAAAAATGAACAATATGTAATTGGCTGATGTTAAGGTAACAATGTCTGGGTTTCTCAATTCAAACCTGAAACGAAATATCCATACAAATTAATTAAACACTAAATTAAGTTCATTGTGTTAAACATTCAGACTTCTTCCAATTCAGTCAGCCTATAGCCAGCTCACTGCGTGTATTTTGCGAATGTACATCTCCACCTGAAATACAGCATAATATTTTGGGGGAACATCCTGTGATACGCGAACATTGAAATTACAGAAACCAGAGGTTATACCACAGCACATACTCTCTTGCATTATTGGAAATAGTAACATAATATTAACATTTTGTTATACGTGCCATGCTAAGAACTCAGTTATAACTACAAAAAGTCCAATTCAAACGAAGCGACTGTTAAAGGATCAATAATCATTTTTAACTTTTATAAATGAAAAAAAAACACGAATGAATTAACTATTACAGTAATATTTGCAACACATACAAAAAAGAAAGGATTATATTTTACACAAGCTTGCCCAACAACTTCTGAAAATCATTATCAGCGATCAGAACTTCTTAAAGAAAATGTATTTGCTAGTTGTACCTTAAATATATTGTCCCCCTAAAACCTATTTCCTTTCATAACAATATTATATACATCGTATAATTAACACGACAGGCAACAATTGCAAAAATCCTAAGAAATTAAAATCGCAGTGTTGCTATTTTGGAATCGACATCTTACAATCCGTCAAACGAAGCGCAGTAAATTCGTATTTACCAGTTGAATTTTTTCCAATTTTCGAAAATAAAAATAATGAGTTGAAAATGGGACCAGCATCACTTTCTTTATTGATTTTCTATGTACGTGAAAAATAAATGAAAAAAATTACGAGCTGTTTCTGAGAAAATATTTTTTTTAATTTAAAAATTGTGTTTGACGCAAAATTACACATGAAATACTCATATTTTGAAAAAATTAAACATAACGTTATTTGAAGGACTGTTTCTGATGGATTAAGAACAAATATCTTCATGATTGTAGTTTTAGGAACTCGTCGAAAAAATTTGAATTTTTGGAATTTTCGAAAAATCAAGGATTTTAGCAAAAATGAGACATACACCATTATCTTATGCGTCCTTCATGCTACTCACTATCACAATTTAATACAAAAATTTGAACAATTTGTTTGAAAAAATTGAAAATGTCACAGGCGCTTCACGTAAATTACCCCCAAAATTAAAATATCGGTTTCAAATTAAAGAGGCCGCAATATCAGTCAGATCGATGGGGAAATATCATTTTTTGTAAAAATACTGTTTCCAGATCAGCCGCTAGCGTTGTTTACGGACAGACGCTTTGCAGTCAATCGATATTTCGGTATCAAGGATCCACAAAACATTGATTATGACTATACAACGTGTTAGAGGAAGTAATTTACTATACCTGGGACAAAATTTCTCTACTTTTTGTTATCAGAGACCAGCAGTAAGAGTTTTTCTGTCGTAAATTTGCCTTATTTTCTAGCAGCATTACATCACTTTCTCTGAACTCCGTTAGCAGTAGCGAGGTAAATTTAATGCGTGCTCAGGCAATTCTTCAGAAGTTATATACACTCGTGTCAAGGCAAGAGCCACAACAGAAAAGTATTTCTCGGAAAGGTACTGTGGTGGTTCGGGAAACCGATGCGATCGTTGAGAGGCAAAAAATCTGTCGTTCCTGCATCTGTTTTCACCGCGCTTTCACCACATTGTCCAAACGCACAAATCCGCCTACGTTGTGCGGTTTCCTTCACTCTTCTCTGAGCACGGAAGCTGCGGATCGGCCCAGGAGAAGCGTCTTAGTTGTTCTGCAAACATCAAGCGAGAGCCTCAGAAGAGCACCCTGTTGGGGCGTTTAGGGGGCGGGGAGAAGGAGGTTGGGGAGAAGACGCTGTCGAGATGCCGTGGGTAGATTTCCACGTGCAAGACACCGATAATCCTCACTTGAGGGAAGGGGGACTGGATTGGAAAGGAGGTGTTAGCGGCTGTCGGTGAACGCGTGCTTGGAACTCTGGTTTTTTGAGAAGCTCTCGGAAAAGACGTCGGGCTCTTTGTTGTTTATACAAACGCGACATCTCCAGGTCAATACATTATAAATACTTGTACGTGTGTACACGAGAATGTGTTCACGGATTATTCATTTTATCTTTTCTGTTGCATCATAAATCGGATGAGACAAATTTTTAATAGGAGTTACAAAATAATAACAATAATAATAGTAATAATAATAGAAATAATAAATCTGAAGACGACCCCGTGACGCAAGCGGTTGCGGTAGCCGTCGCCGAGGAGGCTGCAGCCAGTCAGTCCGTCCGTCCGCCCGTCTGTCCGTCTGTCCGTCTATCGATCTGTCTGCCTGTAGGTCTGTCCATGTGTCTGTCTTTCCGTCTTTCTATCTATCCATATATCTGCCAATCCGTCTGTCTGTCTGTCCGTCTGTCTGTCCGTCTGTCTGTCCGTCTGTCTGTCCGTCTGTCTGTCCGTCTGTCTGTCTGTCCGTCTGTCTGTCCATCTGTCTGTCCGTCTGTCTGTCCGTCTGTCTGTCCGTCTGTCTGTCCGTCTGCTCGTCTGTCAGTCCGTCTGTCTGGCCGTCTGTCTGCCCGTCTGTCCGTGTCTGTCCGTCTGTCTATCCGTCTGTCTGTCCGTCTGTCCGTCTGTCAGTCCGTCTGTCTGGCCGTCTGTCTGGCCGTCTGTCTGCCCGTCTGTCCGTGTCTGTCCGTCTATCCGTCTGTCTGTCCGTCTGTCTGGCCTTCTGTCTGGCCGTCTGTCTGGCCGTCTGTCTGCCCGTCTGTCCGTGTGTCTGTCCGTCTGTCTATCCGTCTGTCTGTCCGTCTGTCTGTCCGTCTGTCCGCTGTCTGTCCGTCTGTCTGTCCGTCTGTCTGTCCGTCTGTCTGGCCGTCTGTCTGGCCGTCTGTCTGTCTGTCCGTCTGTCTGTCTGTCTGTCTGTCTTTCCGTCTGTCTGTCTGTCTGACCGTCTTCCTGGCCGTCCGTTCGTGTGTGATCAACGCTAGCGCATAAAAGCGTTCAGCACATTTTCTCTAAAATTGATATTAACGGATCGAAGTGAACGAACTCCAGGCTTTGCGAGTTCGAAGCGGATATTTTGAGTTTTGAGGGTACTTCACATGAAGCCTGAACATTTTCAAAAATGGCTCCAAATTTTTTGATTATATTTTGTCTTATGGGTTCTATATAACGTTAGTCCCATTTTCGGCGATCACACCGTATTTTAAAAATTGAAAAATTTTAACATTTCAATATAATTGAAGTTAGTTTTACCTTAAACGAAATCTGTTTTCAAAATATATTGAAAAAATGACATGTACACTAAAAAAACAAGTTTTAAAGTAATTTCCATTTAAAATTAATACAAATTATATAAAGAAAATTTTCTCAACTGCTCCAATCTTTTCTTTATATTTTTTCCATATATAAAACAAGGTACGCTTAAATTAATGATGTTGGTGTCATTTATGTTGATATCTTTGAATTGTTGAAAATTACGTGTTGGAAATATTGGATTGAGAGAAACAGATTTTTAAGCGCAGAGAGACAGGCGGCCGGACGCCAGGCCGAGAGACCGAGAGACGGGCAGACGGGCAGACGGACACACGGAGAGACAACTGACAGACACAAACAGACGGACGGATGGACAGAGAGACAGACAGGAGGACGGACCGACGAACAGATAGACAGGCGGGAGGACGGACGGACAGACGAAGAAACGGACAGGCAGGTGAACAGAAAGACGGGTACCAAGACCTATAGGCGGATAGACACTGAGGATTTGCGGGAATCGATGTTTGAATATCGAGTATCCATTAATCATGGATTTTGATTACATAATTTGACATATAGGAAGTAATGTATTACATATAAGAACAAGACTAATCAGTTTTTCTTTACTAGGGCCACGCAATAAGTGTTTTTCTGTCAAAACATTGCCTATTTGCGTCGTAGGATAGCATTATATTCTATTCTTGCTAAGTACGGCGAGAAAGTAATATGCATAAAATAAATAGAGAAATTTAACTTTCTCGGCTTTCGTTTTATGTTCGCATGTCATAAAAATTAAGTATTATGTAAGACTATTTCACGTTCCATAGAGAAAAGAATATGATGTCTGAAGAAGTAGTTGTCGTGCAGATTCTCATACAGTTCTGTACAAAAACTTCAAGTTCCCAAAGTAGAAGTACGAGTATTAAAGTCAAAGGTCGTGCATACACCGTCTGCACGTTTTCTGTAGGAATTCTGTGTACGCCTCAAGCCGCCGCGCGGGGGGATCTACGGGGAAACAATTGCATTGCGCCGTCCGAGTTCTTTCAGTGGCGGTATTTATGTGCGTGCGTTCTGTCTGTGATCTTCATTAAGTATTAATTAACCATGAGGGTTTAGAGAAGAAAAACAGTAAGGTAGGAATAGGGAAAGATGTAGCTAATCTTAATATCACTACACAGAATCGCACCTTGACACATCTAACCATAAAATCGAAATGGCCAATTACTCAAGCCGATTAGTTGATTAGTCTAGCCAAACTGCAATCTCTCTGCATGAAAAATTACGAACATGCTCAAAAGTTTTCAGACACAAATCATGCGATCAGGACTGCAAATTTTCTGTACGTCCAATCTGCGCGAAAACTGCACCGTGTTAACCGGACTTGACGTGAGAATAGGAGGATAATGCGTAAGTTTCTAAATTTTAGTAAATAACTAAAAATAATTCTATTAACGGTGCCCACAAAATGGGTTAAAATATTAGCACAGTTTTCCTTTTAGGAGTAGAATGACTAAGTATCTCTTACAACATTTATATATAAGGCATACTGTGGAGACCATTTCTAATACCACAGACATTCCAAAGTCTATGGAAATCTTTGCCTGGGGCAAATTTTCTGAGATATATTCATACCAATGCAAAAGAGACCATTTACTGAAATATGTATGACAAAAGTCTCAGAGTACATCGTCAGATGCTCTTCAATATTTTTCTAAAATCACGGCTTTCTAAGAACTTACCCATATCAAAGACCTAATTCGATTTTTCCACAAGAGTTAAGAATAACAGTATGACGAGATGATATTTATTTTTTGATGCTGGGATATGTCTATAATTATGAAAAACTGAACCTTCCGTTATACAAGTATTGTCTTCATCAACTCCAACATTCCGGCGTGTCAATCATCGCTTTGGAACAACAGTCTTTGAACACTATCCCCAACATACGCGACATATATTCATATTTCCATGACCCCTTTTGATCTTTATTTGTCACCAAACGTTGAAAATAAATTAACAGACTTTGTAGCGTTAATTACTCGTAATATTTGCCATATTCTTTGATGTTATATTATTTTGTTGGCGTGTAGCAAATAATATTTTAATTGAAAATAAACAGAGATTGCTTTCTATGAAAATTACGAAAACTATTATTGTCAGTTTTGTTTTCTAAAGTAGTACAATTCATAAATATAATCCATGTTTACTCTTTTAAATGAGATTTCAGGAATCTATAACAGATGAGAATGAGGAGGTGGCAACTGCAAACGAAAAGAAGGAAGGTATAAGGGAATTGAGACGATGGAGACGAAAATGGCAGGATCCATGTAGATAGGGTCAGGCGGAACGACAGCGCGAGCTAAGGGTAGAGAACAAAGGGATTTGGAGAAAAAAAGAAAAGTAAGAATGAAGGACGGCGGATTAGTCGGGAGAGAGACGGAAGGATGTACAGAAATAGATGCAGGGCAGATAGTGAAGTAAATACTGGTTTGAGGCGGAGGAAGTGGGGATGGCGGGGGTAGCGGAGAAGGTGAAGGGCGACGGGGAGGCGAAACGAGACGTGGCGGGGCGGGTAGGGGCGGGGCGGGATGGGACGGGACGGGGTGGGACGGGGAGGGCGGGACGGGACTGGACGGAGCGGGCAGGGTGGGGATGGGAGGGGCGGGGAGGGGCAGGGCGAGGCGTTGGCGTGCGATGCCCGGGAGCGGGGAGTGTGCCTTGTGTGAGAGGAGAAGTGCAGGGAGGAGGAGGGGGCGGCGCGGGTGGCAAGCTCCCCCTCGAGCTCGGGGCGGCGAGGGGGGCTTCCGCAAAGCGAGAGGTGCCCGTGATCTTCAAACGCGGTCTTTAGCTCCCCGAGTGAACAGCTCCCATTCATTCGCCCCTTCCGAGCCACCCCCCAACTCCGCCCGCCCGCAATCTCGACAAATTGCAAGGGGCGCTCCAATAAAGGCGGCTACGGAATACCTCTAATACGATTTGAGTTACCGTGAAAAATTCCAGACTTGTTTCAAACGTCCGTTTATTTACACGCACAATTCGCGTCGATGCTTTCACGGCGAAATAAATAAAATTTCATTTACAGAGACGAACGAGCGGAACGTAATAACTGGTGGATGTCGATATCGTATCTCTCCGCAACAGCTTCAAAAAAACCTCGCACAGAGCTTCCAATGTCGGGACATTCCTCATTCATTCCGCGTCTGGAAAATGAAATTTATGACACCAATATACACTAATAATATTACAGATTCTAGTACAGTGAATTATTACCGAAATGACGACTAACATCAGAAACAACCACGTTACCACGTTATTACTAAAGCAATGTTTCGCAACAGAGATAACTACGCAATAACATTGAAATCATCAGCCAATAAAACCCAATTTCAAGAAGAGTTTCTGATTGAAATAAGAGAGTCAGACATTTTTGAATTATATTTTCATTTGCAATTTAATGTTTTCAAACATTTGGCAAATTTACATACTTTTGACACTTACTTAGCTGGAATGTTCGTCCACTGACGGAACTCCATTCACGATCCTTATTCAGAATGTTACACAGTGAAACATTACATGTTTTACGTACATTACAATAAAAACTCCATGAAAAATATAAATACATACAGACTAGATGAACAAATAATTACAGAAAATTTACAACTTAGATGCAAGGTGAAAAGGATGATGCCATTTAAGATGTCTGGTAGTTTCATAGTTGACTAGTATGTTGATAAAGAGTGTATTGGAATGATTATGAATTGTATTGGAAGTATTATGAACATCCAAAATACTGTTGAATTATTAAAAATGATCGAGTATCGAACGCTATATTTGGTGTATTATTTTACAGGTTATTCTGTTTTTGTGCGCTGTTCAGTGCCTGTGCATAAGTATGAGTACGAATTTCAGAGACCGCATTTTGGAGGCATCTCTTATTTTACTCCTTGGCCATACTACGTACTTACGTAGTAGAGCGTAACATAGTAGAACGTAGTACTTACGAAGTAATTTTAAAAACTTACACGAAATGAACATTGCAAAAATATAATATTGATTTTTAGAGATTAATAGAGATTTTCCTTTATTAAATATGTTCTAAAAATAGATCTTTAAATAAGGATATGTACAATTTTTTGAAAATACAGTTTTGATTGCTGTAAAGTCAATTATTAGAAAACAAATTTCCAAAACGTCTCAATTTTTCTTTATTTTTTCTCCTGGATACAGCAAAGGACGCAGGGCATTATTTTATCGAACTCTCTGAAATTTGGAAAAATGCAAGAGTTACAAATAATGCGAAAAAATATTTCCTTTTGTAGCATCACTAGTTAGTATTCATTCGGTACGCATACCGAATTTTGGTTATTAAGCTATTATTTTAAATTGCTAAAGAGAATATTCAAATCTGCTGTTAAATTCTCGACAAAACTACTCATTTTTTGAAAAATTGTGCAAGTCCTTTTTTAAAAGATCTGCCTTTGAAAAGTAGGTTTGATTCAGGAACAAAAACTATCTCAATAGTGTAGTTGTAGGAAGATGCCAAAAGCATAAAATTTTGCGATTTTGAAAAATTTTAATATTTCAATGAAAATGACACCTGTCCAATTTTTAAGTGTTATTTGCTCCAAGGAAAAAGTTTAAGGGGCAAAATTGTAGCACTTTTTGAAAAAAATTAGAAATGTTGAAGCTTTGTATAATGTACCCTTAAAAATCAAAATATTCATTTCAAAATGGCAGGACCTGGAGTTCGGCAAGATCGATGGATGAATATAAGTTTTAAAGAAAATCGTCTGAATAGTTCGTTGCTAACGTTGACCACAGATCGACTTGATAGATTAGTAGATAGTTGCGCAAATAGAGATGTAGATGAACAGGCGTAATACCTGCGCAAACCAGGACAGCGTAAGACAGATGCAAATATATGAAATATACGAACTATTAAATTTTCTCTGTGGCTGTGAAGAAAGAATAGAAGTACAAAACAAGATAATGATATGGGAGATCGAGAAGGGAAAAACAGATGCGGAAAAACGGAACGGACAGTGCACGTTTTACGGAAAGGTAGTTGAAGACTATGTGAATAAACCCAACAAAAAGAAATCAAATCATCAAGCAAGGAAAAACCGAAGGGCAAGACAACAAACGCAGCAAGCCTCAAATGAGAGACACCCAGAGCTTCCGGAGAGGGCGAGCGACGAAGGGAAAGGCAAATTCGAACGTCGGCGGGGCGCGACGTGGCATCGCATTCGTGGGCGGAGGCGGCGGCGGCGGCGGCGGCGGCGGCGCGCGTGTGCCTCTGTAGGCGCGACGCCGCATTGTTCCGCCCCCCGCCCCCGCCCCTCCACCACCTCCGCTCTTGGCGAGGCCCCTTCCATCGCGCCGCCACATATTTATGCAGCGCGTGTAGGACCGCCGCGGCGAACACACACGCGCCGCCGCCCGCGTGCTCTCGGCGCCGCCCGCGCCGCCGCCCGCGCCGCCGCCCGCGCCGCCGCCCGCGCCGCCGCCCGCGCAGCCCCGTCGTCGCCGGCGTCATCATCGCCGCCGCCTTCCCCTGCCGCACACCGGAAGTAGTAACGGCGCGCCCGCGCGGGGAGGGACTTCCGCGTCAGCTGCGCGCCCCGCCCGCCCAAATCCCGGCATTTTTCTGCTGAAGATCTGTGAAATCTCTACAGATCCGTGAAACTACTTTGGAGGGCCTCCAAGCGTCTTTCCGTTTTATACAGCAGTTACAATTGATAATCCAATAGCTTTTTAAACGGAAACCACGTTGTCGAGCGCCATACTCACTTCCTAATTTCGTAGCTTCTGGATTTGCCGACTTTTATACAATATTACATAATTTAATCTGTAAATAAACGACTAATTGATTAAAGAACTCTACAATTTAATTCACACTTTCATTTAAGTGCAGCATAAATACAATGCATAATTTATCTAGATTATCTGATGCTCTTCATTCTAGGATCCGAGTGAGACTGATACTATTTTGAAACAGTAAAAACTTTCGGCCTAAACTATTAGAGAGTTGATTATATTCATTTTTGAGATAAAGTTACGGATGAATGCTCCAGAGAGATTACTAGAAAAATTTAAACTTCGCAGCTTTCATAATAGATCAATAATCAACAATCGTGATATCTATTTCGAAGACAAGATTGTGTACCTTCCTTTTGCAAATTGAGAGATAGACGTAAATTAGTGCGGATGAGAAGTTCGAGCGAATGAAGCAAAGCAATTTCGCCTATTCTGAAAGGAAAAAGCAATTATATCATTCCAGTTGTTTCGCTAATGTATCATTTCAGAAGTACACCGTATCTTTCGTATTTATACATCTCGAGACGTTTTGAGACTATGTGCGCATTATTCATTTTTAAGTTTTGTAACTCATAAAAAAATTCAAGTTAACTGAAAGAGTTTGATATATTCTCTCAAAATTAAAATTATGGCACAAGTAATAAAAGTAACCTACTTGGCTAGTACCCTTAGCTGGTCTGCAGGATTCCAATACTGAATTCTCGTTGGCACCAATTGAACGTTTGCAACAGTCTGGTTTGAGTGGTACCAGGAAGCAGTCCTTTGAAACAGAGTGCAAACTAGTTGAGAGCTCTCTGCGCGCTATCCAATGGAGTTGATCGCCGGTGGCGGCCAAGCCTTCTCAAACAAGTTGAAATCTAATGAGGTTGCATGTGAAGCTTTTGCCAATGATGTAGACCATTAGTTACTGAAAAGCATGTTGCGTGTATGACATAGTCATTCAACTAATAACCTTTGGTACTGAGGTACATTGGTTGATTTATTTTCCACGAGAACATCCGCTGAGCATTTTGCAAGAACTAAAACTGACATGTTTTTCGTAATTTCTGGTTAATTGTTCCAAGATATCGTTTTAAATAAATTAATTTAATATTCAATTTGTATGGATATTTTGCCTCTTGAAATTCATTACTTTTCATTCGTTGATCACAAAATTTGACAATTGTTCTACTGATCAATCTAGGTTTGAACGGCAATTTAACCGTTAAAAAATGATTTTCTTTAACAACACGGGTATTCATTTGTAACGCTAGTTGCTATATCTCTCATATTACTATGAATTTTGAATTCTTCTCTCATATTACTATGGGCGTGGTATAATTAGATGACGCTATTCCATCTTCAGTGTTTCGCACTAGATGAATGATCGTTATGGTTTGGATTTGGAAACCTTTCAACACTTTTAGAGTTGAAACGTTCTTACAAACTTATGTTAATAATTGATAATTTAATATCATTCTACGAAGGCATAATTTGACAATTTGTAAAAATAGTTGAACTTGTTATAAAAAGTCAATAAGTATATCAAAACTTAGTGGAAATATATATAGATTACGAAAGAACCATCTCGGGCTGTACGTATCCCAAAGAATGTGAGTCAATGATCATATAATTGAATTAGGCAAACCCACTCACAGGCGACGGGAAAATACAGGAGGCATAGAGCGACAGAGAAAGGAACAATGAAAAAAAGCGGGACGAACGGACTAGAAGGTATATCACGGGTGAATCATCAGAAGAGAAGCTCGACTTAAAAAAAATATGTCGAACATTTATTTGGATTGAATATTATTGGGGATTTTGCGCCCATCATCGACGGAACTTAAGATGAAACGAAACTTTTCCATAATGATAATGGAATAGAAACATATTGGAAATATAAGAGTTGTTACAGAACGGCACGGCACAATGGACAACGCGGGAGCACCCGAAGTCCAGAGCACCCGAAGAATAGATGTAAGGCCTTTCGAAATCTAAAAGAAAGATTGAAATATCTAACAAATCGAAATTATTTAAATATATTGTTTTTTATAACTTGAATAAATGTTCCTTTTAATTTTATATTTGAAAACGTGGCTGATTATTGCAATATTATTTGTATACAATTTTAATACGATTTTTGACAGGGGAATCTTCAGAAATTGTCTTTCGTATGAACGACCTGTCAACGCGCGGTAACGTAAGAACGGAGCAACGTTTTGGTTAAAAGTAAGCTGGGCATGTTCGAGTACTAAAAACTATCTCATTGGCTTGTCTCAATGAGGCAACATAAATTAAATTATTATCAAAAGGAATAAAAAGTATCTCAATGTCTCAATGTATGTAGACATATATATATATATATATATATATATATATATATATATATATATATATAGTAAATTAATTCATCTAATTATTTAGATCTTTCTGTAACTGAGGAGAAGACGATAATCGATTTCAAATTGGAAATGGTTCAAGAGTACTTTCTTTCCGGTCCAGGAGCGGGAGACTGCGAGAAATCGAAGGGACGTACTCTTTGTATCAAGATTCCCCTTTTCCTTTCGCTTACTATGCGCAGCTTCCTCCAGACTCGTCTCAAGACCATCGGGACTTCCCAGAAACCAGAATATCCCTTCATTACGTCTGCTTGGCAGCCCTTTAAGTTTCTCGAAGCCAAGCGGCCACCAATCAGGAAGGTAGGAGCAGGGGACCGGGAGAGCAAAACCAATCTCGGCGGGATGGGAAAGGGCGAGAGACTTCGGTGCGGGGCAGGACAGGGCGGGGTGAGAAAGAGAAGGCAAAGGAAGCAGAGGAATGGGAGGCTGTGGGAGGGGGGGGGAGCATCGGCTGGGCGACGCAGCCGGGCGCTTGGCGGTCACTCGGAGGTCATCGACGGTCGCTCGCCGGGCGACGGGCGTGGGCGTGGGCGTGGGCGGGCGCGCAGCGGGCAAGCAGGGAGTTGGTGCGGGGCGGGGCGGGGCGGGGACAGGGGGGCGTGCGCCCGGGGTGCGCGGGCCGACGGACAGGGTCGCGATTAAGCGCAGGTATGATTGGTTCCCCGTTCGGCGCGGGCCGCAGCCGGCCCGGATTTTGAGCTCCAAAGAGCATTACGCGCTGCTCGCCAGGGAGGGAGACAAACGCAATCCAAGTTGGTGGCTTTAAGTGCCGAGGAAGGAGGCAGCCCCACCACGCCGTTTCCAACTCCCTCCTCGCCACCTCTTCCCCTCCACGCCGCCCCCACCCACCCCGCCAACGCCCTAGCCAGCGTCAGAGACTAATTACAATCAGCTCCCCTCGAAGGTTTCTTTTTAGAATAAATTACGTTCATTATAGTTGTCGCGGAGGGGGCGGCGAACCGCGAGGCGAAAGTGACGGCGGGGAGGGCGGAGAGGGAGAGGTTTGGTTAGCAACGGCGCCAGCGACCGCGCGTCGACGGCCAAGGAGGCCTGCAGCGCCTCGAGACGCACCTGGCCCGCATCCTTGTCCCGCCCCCGCGCCGCCCCGCCCCCGCGCCCGCCCCGACCCCGCTTCCGCCGGCGGCGCCCGGCCGGCAAGCGGCCCACGATCTTATTTTCCCCGCGAAGCCCGGTCACTGTAATTGAATCCAAATGGGTAGCTCCATTCGAGAGTTCAATTACAGGGTCCAATTGCGGAAGGTGAACCGCTGGCCGGTGGCAATGAATTTATCAAAGGCATAAAAGTAATTAGGAGTCGAATTTAGATCACTTGACTACAAAACGCGTTCCACAAATATTCGCTTTTTTATCTTATCGGCCTTCAATCGTAGTAATACCCTCAAAAAAACAAACGTGCATACGAAACAGAATATTTATATGTAGATTTCACAAATCACTTGCTTAATCTCAAAAATGATAATAAATGTAATTAAAAAAGGTTTATGTAACACTTAATGAAAGCGAAAACAATTTTAGTAACCGATGTCAAAATCATGAATCGTTTATTCCAGAAACCCATCAATCGCCAAAATCTAAAACACTGATTAGCGACGGATTATTGTTCCAAGAGGATAGACACATCGTTTATTGCATATTTATATGAATAATATGTATTTATCAACTGCGTTAATAAATAAAAATATTTTGAAATCTGAAAACCAGGGAGACTTTTTCTCAGTTTTCTCTAAATAAGGAATGTGGCGTTTGACGGGTTTAGATTTAGATTTAGGTTTAGGTTTCTGAAATAAACGATTCAATTATTGCAAATTTTTTGTAACGAAACTCTAATGAATGCAAAGTCGGAGGGACCCTAAAAGTTCGATATCTTCATCATTAGAAGCAAAACAATCCAAAAATAAACAACAACCAAACAAAACATCGTAATTGGGAAAATCTAAATTGCATATGGATTAAATATTGTTTAAAGTCATCGATTTCAAACCGTGTGTATCTAGATATTTGGAAATAATGGAAATTTTAAACTTCATTTAGTCAACTTGTGACTATCGGTAAATTTCCTGAATATATTTTTGGAAGCTCCCCAATAAAAAAGGGTAGAACATTTTGATAATCAAATATCTCATGTAGCAACGTTTTCTCAGAAGTCTATCATTTAAAATGTACAAAACGCGGGTGACTAATGTTTTAAAACAATCTGGGAAGTGATTGAAAAACATTGGGAAAAAGTTCTTAATTCCACGCAAGTTAATCTAAAAATTGAGTATAAATGCTTTTGAAGCCTCTTTTGCTCTACATTAGAAAGATAACTTTTGTCTTCAAATGCATCGCAGATTGAATTTAAATAATAAAAACAGATAAACTAATGATTAGAGGGCGGATTTTAATGAAATGTCATTATCTCTTTTCACTTTAAAACAATGTCGTTTAGTATAGATATTAATTTGTTTGTTATGACAAAAGGAAACGACACATTTGTATCTCACTTTTTTGCTTTTTTTGTCAATTGTGACGGTAATTTTTTACCTTTTGCTGTCCTCTTAATGCATTTTTCTGCTGATTTCATAGATTTTAATATCATTTTAATGGCGCATGCTTCATATAATATTTACGAGAAGATACAAATGTTCTCCACAGAAATCTTGAGTAGCCTTTTCGATTTCGTCGCTCATTTCTTCGCTGTTGTATGTACTCTAAGGTTCCTACGAGCCCATCAGCGCCATTGTCAGTACAGCCGATTTAAGGAGAAATATAGACAGAGATTTCCTGGTAAAGAACAGTCCTAACCAAAAGTTTGCAAGCTGTGTTGACTTCAAAGGATGGAAGAAACCTCGATATATCAGCAACGTATCCCAAAGCTTGAGCTGTTCATCTGATCTGGTTTTGATCAATTTTTTACATCATTTTTGTCTGGTTTTAGGTCATTTAAAATCTTTTAAGAACATTTTATTGATAATTTGTGGCGATGTTTTTGATCATCAAAATTCGCTACCTAGTAATGACGAATAAAATTGTAAAACTAAATAAATATTGTATGAATGGCGCTTAAATATATATATTATAACTTTTAAAATACTCAAGGGTTATATATTGAGAAACGTGTAAGTCATTATGGTACGGCAAACTGGGCGAGCATATGAAAGCGGATTCTGCACGAATTGACTTGAGTGAGGATTCGGGGTAAAGTTCAGTATTATTTTCAGGGAACAAAAAGAACGAACCATCAAAAACAAAGAAAACTCTTCTACATATCAGATCGTCACAGCCTGACACATTCACGATACAATAAAACATCTCCTTTCGCATAGTTTGAACCCCGAGATTTTTCCTATTTCGAGGTATATGAGGTACAATATCCCCGCAGTTGCACTTTAATATTCCAGGGTAGTTTTCTAGATGCTCTCTAATATCTCATAACGCCCGTATTTACGGCCTAAACCCATGTATTCCTTCCATCAAACACGTGGAAATGCTTAGTTTTATCACTCTTTTTGCGCACGTGCAGGTAGGTCGTAACCCGCTCCACATTGCACGTAAAAGAAGGCAAAGCCGCTCGTGTTTCACCATCGTTCACGTAGGCTCAATGTCGCGCGACAAGGCAAACGCAAAGTATTCATAAAATGTAATTTCCCCATTTTGTGCGCCACAGTGATTTTCAATCATACAAATATTAAAATTAAAATAATGTTAGAATTAATAATTATATGTAAAGACGGGAAATTTAAATTTCAAGATGTGAAGAATGGTATACAAAACGAACAAAAGTACTTACTGTATCTTTCCTAATAGACCGAAATCAGACACAGTTAGAAAAGATATCATTCGAAACTGTGTTCAAAACTGAAAGAAATTCCGTCTTTTTTAGGTACTATTCAATATCCATTCAATTGTATAGATCACGATGTCAAGGAGTATTTCAATATTTGCATTATTTGCTTAATCATTTCTCTATAATACTAATCAATGAACAGATATTGAGAAATCAATTTATATCCTTGTGTAGTGAAAATCAAGAATTTGTGATTACCTGAACACTTATTGTATTTTAGTGCATTACAACAATTTAAATTGGTGAGCAAAATAAAGGCTATGTTGGTTCCTATCTTATATTTCGGGATGTTCCCTTCATAGAGAATTTACTAACAATTTACATTACGCGAATTCCGTTTCGAAATAAGTCCATGAACAGAGATGAACGAGCACAAAAAAAACTTAATGCTACATTTTATGATGCTTTGTATGATTTATAGTTTAATAAATATCACTATATACCATGCGGAACGCAGAATTCGGAAGCTCTCAACTAGGGTTGCCACCTCTCCGGTTTTAGACCGGAGACTCCGGTTTTTGAGCTTCATCTCCGGTCTCCGGTTTTTGAAAAATTATCTCCGTTTTTTTTTTCAATTTCAATACATTTTCAAATTTTTTACAAATAAATAGATTTTTCAACTTAAAATTTAAAGCTTTTTCTATTTCATCAGAAATCTGTCCTTTCCTTCTCCATTCGAAAGATAAAGAGCAGAACATGAAAATTGGTCTTGCTATTCTCGTGTTATCGCCATCTGCTGTCTCTTTCTTTCTACGCATATCAGACAGAGACAGCATCTAGCGATTATGCGAGAATCGCATCGCGCAACAGTTTCAAAAATAATCCCCGGGGAATGCTATTCGATATCTTCATTTTGAACAAGATCGAATTTTCGTTCGTTTTTTTCTTAGAAAATTATTTCTTGGAAACATTAAGATAAAGGTACATTTGTGATTCGTGGGAACTGCACGTCATGTATTAGTCACGTCATGGTCAGCTTAAAAGAAAAATTGGAATGCAGACACAGGGATAAGTTTATTGGCAGCAAAGTTGCATCCGCTTTAAAAAACTTGGGTCCAGAGAAAATGGTAAAATTCGAAAAAGAAGCTTTACAAGTTTATGCGAAAGCAATCGCATATCTTGAAAAATGGTACGATTTTGAAAAAAAATCCGTTTCAGTACTTCTCTATCATCAATTTTAAAAAGGAACCATCGTACAATGATTTTATTGATTCTGCAAAGATTTTGGGTCTCCATATCGATGAAGATGCTTTATACGACGAAATTCAGCTACTTTCCAAAATAGTGCCTGCAATCAAAGATCTTGACGAGCCGACAGATAAAAAATGGGTGAAGGTGTTTGCATCAGGTGATAAAATATTTACAGAGTTGCCTAAACTTGTCGGAAAAATTTTATCTATCCCAGTAAGCAACGCTCCTGTTGAGAGGATTTTTTCGATAATGTTTAATGTTTGGACCGATAATCGAAACAAATTAAATCTAAGCATCGTAAAATCTGAGTTATTTGTAAAATTGAACTACGACTTGACTTGTGATCAATTCATTGATTTTCTTAAAAAACCTGAGCAAATATCTCTGCTAAAAAAAGCTCTGAGCAACGAAAAGTATACCTGGAAAAAGTAGAATGTTAGCAAAGTGTAACACTATTTTGAATAAATGTTAATTATTTATAGATCACTAGAAACCAAATATATGTAAATATATTTTAAAGAAATAAATAAAAGTCTGCGTCAATTTCTTTTTAGATTTCAGTAATTACCCCCCCTCCCCCGGTCGCAGCGGTCTCTGGTTTTCTGGAATTGGCAAAGTGGCAACCCTACTCTCAACCCATTAATTTCCTTTCATTTCTCCCCTAAAAATCGAGATACGCTATCTTAAAGACAGAAGCCTAACACGGTGGAAATGCTGAAGCAGACAAAGGGCACAACCAGAGCCACCAAACGTACAAAACAAACAGTGTTTAGAATATGCTTTCAGACGAAGAAGAATTAAGATGTTCACAGTTTCAATATCCCACACCTATTGCAAGCCCCTCTTTTTCCATATATTTTCTCAATACAGTGGAGTATCATAGTACTCATTAAGGCGTGATTTTATTTCTATGCTGAAATAACACAAAATTTCGCTCGTGTTCACAGAGACATAACGTTACCTTACCGATCTTTACACATTTGCAACCACATCGTACATGCAAGGGGCATATATCGCCCTGTTGTAAATAAAAAGCAGCAATTAATATTTGTGCTCCAGGTTAGGAAATTGGATTATAAATGGAAATGTATTGAGGAGAAAAACTAGTGAAGCTACAGCATCACATTTTTTTGACTATTTCTAACATTTGCAGTTTTCGAAAGTTCTGGGCATTCAACGAAAATGTGATCTGCGCCATTTTTAAGCGTTCTTTGCTTTATCAAAATTTTAAGCTTAGTTCAAATTTTTTGGGCGTCTCTTACAAATACAATATTGAAGATAGAAAAAAATTCCGGAATAAAATATCTTCCTCAAAGACATCTTGGAATTAAGTCACGAATCATTTTTTCAAAATGTGAATAGTTTTCGTGTCATTTTGAGTGAAATCTACGCAATTTATAAACAATTATTTACTCAGAAACAGCTCTAAACATTTTTCTTTAAAATTTCTTCTATGTATCAAAGAACGGTCAAAATGTGGTGCTGGTCCTATTTCCGACTAACCCTGGATTTTCGAAAATTGTAAACAGTTAACATCGCCAGACTAGAATACTAATGATAAAGATTTTTTCTTCAAGAAAAACCGTTCTGAAAAATCAGATCTTTAAAAAAGTAATGCACAATTATTTGAAACAAATTGTAGTTTCGCATAATTACTGCTTGGAGTTAATGCAAATTATAAAAAGGACATTTTTTCGAAAACCACTCCATTTTTCCTCACATATTGAATAAAGGTCGCTTGCAAATTGTGCCTGTCTGATTTTTGTGAAATTCTCGAATTTTCGAAAATTGTGTAGTTGAATGTATATGTTGTTGTAGCTCCCCTATGTTTTTTTAAAGTTTAATAGACTTGAAAATATCAAAAAGGAAATGTTTTGCCCATTTCTCTGGGTGCCGATAAAATACTATTCTACATGTCACTAACACACACGTACTCGAACACTTGTACATTAGAAATTATTTGGGTATATAACAGATGAACTTTGGAAAGCGAGTGGTGATGGATCCATTTGTCTATAACAAACGTGAACATTGTCTTTCAACTGCGTGCCCGGGAAGCAAGCCTGATTTCTGATGGACTGGGGCGTCCCATGCGTGCGTATAGCGTGCGTGCCCATGACGAGAAGCGGAACGCTCCCTTTGCTTGGGGCGCGCCTCAGCTGGCACGGCTGCAAGGACAGTGGCGCAGGGCGAGAGGAGTATGCAAATTAGGAGCCAATCGGATCGTCTGAGGCACGCGGCCGCGCCCTCGCGGCGACCTTCGCCCCTCCCCCGCCCCCTCGCCTTGCATCGCATGCAGTGCGGCCTCGTGAGCAGCGACGACACCAACCGTACACACTCACCCCCTCAGATTCCCCAAGGACTCCAAGGGGCCACCACGGCTCAATTGTGGGCGTTAGACGGGTTGCTTCGATTAGTCGCATTAAGCTCGCAGGTAACAAAAACGTGAACTCACTACGTTTCCTTGGCATAAATTGCTGTTGAATTTTGCGCAAATATGTGAGGGAAGCCTTGTCGAAACAAGTAAAGACAAAAAGAGAATACCTAGACCTGCTCTCTACGTTTTTAACAGCAATATCACATTATAAACTGTGACCAACCGGTTAAAGATGAAAATTATACAAATCAGTTTAGTTTGTTTTCCCAAGACCTTGATATATTCTTTTGGAATCTTTATAAGAATCCTCCTTTATTAGACGATTCAGTAGCGGCACGCGCACTTTTCTTTTGTGGAGGAAAAAAAAGTCAATCGCATAAACTACTTTAAATGAAACAGAAAACTAAGTATATTACGTGCGTTGAAAGGTCTATTTGTTGGCATTTTCAGCCATAATGGCGTCTGCCAGCCCACGTTGTGAGGTTGCACTGTGCACCAGCTGCTCTATAACCCTTTTTCACCAAAACGTGCTGAAACAACTTCAAACGACGAAGCCTGGTCGTTTGAAGTTGTTTTAGTAAGAAGATATATTCACTTTTAATGCAATTACTTACTAAGTGACGAATATTAGCACTTCAGTCGCTGTATTACTATTATTATTATTATTATTATTATTATTATTATTATTATTATTGTCATTATATGTTATCTTTTAAAGCAACATTTATTTTTTCTCGAAAAAGACACGAAATTTTTAATACGGGCCTTTTGAATTTAAATTTATTTTTAATAAATGTTGATTTCATTATAATGACTAAAGGAGAGTTACCCAATGCCTTGAGTTATGATTTTCATTTTCTTCTGTATTTTCTCTTGAATACTTTTTAAAGTACATAATGTTGTCTAATCTAAGAAATCACGGTTGTGAGAGGATTTGCAGTTTCAGTTTGATGTCACTCAAGATAAAGGTGTTCCGAAGCAGAATAAGTGAGTATGAGATTCATTTCAAATCCCGTAAGTACCTTAAGTGTGCAGAAGGATGGCAAAAATGTAGAGATTCTTGGAAAAGTTTTGGGGAGCGACCTCATCTCAAGCAGTGTGAGAAGGGATGGTCTCTTTCGTGTCAAATGGGCCAGCGCAAAGCGGATCATACGCTGAACGTCAGGCGCGAGGTTGATGGCGCATTTTCAGAGCCTCTCTCCGCACTCTCCAACCACGCAGACGTGGCCACCTTTCCACCAATGCAACGACGGCCACCGAACAGTATGCACATTTTCGCTATACAGTCGTATACCTCGATCAGTTAGCGCATTTTAGGCGCCTTCGACATAATTGCCTTTCGAGGTTTTTAACAACAGCAATTACACTACATAGGTTTCAATGAAGTTTCTTCATTCAATAATCTTCGTATTGGACAAATCATGATTGTGAACAAGTCACTGCACGATAATAACTCCATTTATAATTTATTTAATTTGGACAAATTTTGGGAGGTGAGAATAATTATACGGTGGAGTGAATTAAGGTTTGAGCTTGTGATTCCGTCTGACATTGTGTTCCATAAAAGCTACAAATAAAATCGATTAACCGATATTATTCTATAATCCAGCCACGTGTATCGCTACTGCCTACTTTTGTTATCATTATCATAGTAAACGACCGTTTAAGTTATTGACGTTTTTCGTATTGGGCGTACGAGTTCATTTAAGGCTAATCATGACGATTAAATTTCATCATGAAGCCACAATCTTTACAATTTACTTGTAGTTGTGTTTTGATATAAGTATACTTGCGTATCATTTACATCGAACTGCTGACTGATCTCTATATCTGTTCTTAAAAAATTCATGTTTCAGAAATAGTTTCTTCAATGAGGCGTCCTAAAAGTGACTTCCAAGTGAACTGGTCAGAATTACGTTCGAAGGAAAGTGCACTTGCCAGAATTACGGTCATTTTGTAGCACATACCTATAAATTTATTTATTCAAATCCACCTCACCACTGACATTGATCCTCTCACCTCGCAGAATGAAACACGCTGCGAACTGTGCGAACTGCGAACTACCAGTTCCCCGCAGTCAGCAAAGTTGAGAAGCAGCGTTGACTAACAGTTCGTAGTAATCGAGGTTTCCGACTGCGGTGCACTAGGTCCCTGTGTAATTATTTGTAGGATATTGTACGTGTTACGGTAGGGCTTTTGATCTGCGCGATTTTTCCCCAAATGTCCCAGTAGCCCCCAACGACGTCAAACCTCCTCTCCCAATTTGACGCCTCCGCCCACTCATTGGATTGGGGTGGCGGTTACTCACGTTGCCGCTTCTCCACCCATACTCACCCTCCCGTGCTTCGCTCCACGCCGCCGCCCCCTTGTCCCCCGCCCCCTCTCTGCCCGCTTCCATCCGCGGCTCTGGCAACCGCTTTCCCACCGGGAGCGAAATTTACGCAGCGAATCGAATCGGCAACGCACTGCTGGCCCGCGTTCCGCCCTCAGCCACATCCCCGCCACGCCCCCGCGCGTCGCCCCGCCGCGCGCCGCTCATGAGCGAGCCCGTGAAATAAGCTGCTCCTTCATAATGTGCCCGCTCACTCCTCGCGAGCTTACTCACTCAGCACTGACGGATGTTCATTCATTTTCCAGGACATTTTTAAAATTAGGGCTGCTATGTCGGCTAACGCTTTTGGTGGATCATTTGATATTCTTTACAAAATAATGGTTCATATGGCGATTTGCAATTTTTTCTCTTCATTCTTCTTTTTGTCATTTCCATCAAGACGCTATAAACTAAATCTGCAACGAGACTTCAGTTTACCTGATACTGGTACGCATTTTTCCAAGGCAAAAGTGAAATACTTGCTGATTTGACGACTATGTGCGAAGGACTTCCAGTAGTAACAAGATAAGCCACACCAACTACAGATGTTCCCGCCCAGTCTGAATCACGAGGTGAAAAAATCATGTCTTAAGCGGATCCAAACGTACAACTCCAGCGAAAAGGGGTAACCGTCGTAACCGCCTGTTGTATCCAGGGGTGAGTCTTCTCATAATTCACACAAAATGGAACCCAAATACCACACGCTCACTTTCCAGTAATTCCACAAAAAACTGCATACACCATTCACGACGAGTTCTGGGCATCGGACCAAAAATCTCATTGACTTGAAGTTGTTTTATCAACAAATTCGGGGGAATGACGCTCGGTATTCGCAAAAACCGTCGTGTCGATAACAAAATCAAGAGCTTAGGGGAATTTAATAATTATTTTACAAAAAACAATTTAGAAATATTAGTATAGGAGAAATGAATAAATTATTATACAATAAATTGTGGCAAAAGTAAGAATTATTATGACATCTTCAATGAAACTAATTGTACTTTGTGTAAGATAAGATGTATTCCATCGATGGAGCACAAACAGCGTCTTCGTATATTTAAAGATGAGAACATAAAAACAGTGTTAGAGTTTATGGGGTTCACCCTGCACAGTTTTCATGTTCATAACGTAATCATTACAATAAGCGCATGTGGCCGGCAACAACACGCACACATTGAAGTTATAGGCTGTAAATGGTCTTCACATATAGTATAGAAATTATTTTGTTACTTTATCGTAATTTTAAATAAACTTAGGAACACGTATCTAGAGATAAATTCAATAATGTTTTTCTGACTCACGTATCACGTCGACACAACTGCAACCGCAGCGAAAGATGAGATGCTCACCAACTCCTGTAATAACAAAAAACATTGATTTGTTAGAAAACATTTATCTTGTCACTTTTTCGTATCTAATGGGAAATTAGTAATCGACGCAAATACAGAGTTGTACTTAATTCATAAGACGTGAACTTAGTGTTTTTCCAGGAGAGAGAAGAAAATAAAGTAGAACTCTTCAGGGAGCGGATTTAATCAACATTTAGATATCAGTAAAGCAAGTTGGTGACATGAACAGAAGCAGAACACGCTTCTACGAAACATCACGCTGCTCTGCATGCTGGATTAGCATCCTCTTCTGAACAAATGTATCCCATTTTGCAAGGCTTACATAAGAAAATTGTCTATATTTCAAAAAAAATCGCCAAAGATTCGATAAAGTTCACGAAATGGTTAATAATAAAACACGTTAAAAACGCCGAAAAACACACAAATTGTACATTTGTTTAACCTGATAATGTTTCTGTAATGTAGATGACTAGGTGTTCTAGACAACACATTCCCCAGTTTCAATATTTCTGACTATAATTTTCCTTTTCAATTTGCCGTTTGTTAAACTTTTTTATAATAAACAATAAAACAATGTTATTAATAACGAAAAAAGGATCGCTTTAATTTCATATGAGAAAGAATATACGAGGATCTTTCACCTTGAAAGCCACGGATACCGATACCAATACTGCCCTGTGCAATAAAACACAAATTACGTAAGATTACAAACACGAAAAAAGAAGCTATGATGCCATCTGATATGGAGGCTGCTGCTGACAAGAAATTAAAGAACATGAGGAGTACGCTTTTGAGGGTGACTGTGTCGAAGGTACAGGTTTTTAGAATCCACATCTCAAGGTACCGAAATTGGTATCTTGAGATCATGAATGTGGTTAAATAGAACTTCTTCCTCGTGATGTAACATACATCTTGACAATATGAAGTAGCTGAAATTGTGAGCGCGCACACATGTACGAGGGATAATAAAAAGGAAGGGGACACGAGCTTTCGAGAAGGCTATTAAGAATACTAATACACTGATATTAGGAAGGTACTGCAATACTTCTCAACATAATCACTATACTTGTCCAAAAAAATGTTTCAGTCGGTAGACCAAGGTATCGTGGCTGGCATGTAAGAGATTCAAATTATTGTTTGCAAAGGAGCTGAAGAAAACATATCCAGAATGGTATGACTGAAAATTAAATCTTTTGTGGCTGTTGAAAACTTTTAGTAATACGTTATAGAGTTTCATGACTGAAATAATGTGAACGGTTATAACGCATTATTAATAATTTTATTCAGTGAATTAGTAGGACATGAAGGGAATTGTTCCCCTGCAGGGAGATGTTATTATCACTCACTGGAGCCTGCCCATTAGTGAGTGATAACCCTCTAGTTAGTGATAACTGGTAGTATTAATTGTCGCTCTCTTTGTCGGGAACATTTTGTTTTGAAAGAGTTTCGCCACAATATGCATTGGTGGTTCAACAGTATTCAGATTGCTATGCGTTATGCACTTGCGTTAGGTCCGGTGTCACGATGCAGTTGTGTTTCATCCCCAGTAGAATTAGAGTAAACTCTTCGCATTAAACTCTGTGATTTCCGTATGTCCTAATTATTGATGAAGCACGTGGGAGAAAGGCATTTCAAAACAAATTGCTGTCAAGAGAAAGTTCCCAGACTTTACTGCGATATCTTTCATGTCTGATCGGGGCCGCATCTCCCGGTGAAACCAATGTTTTGGGATGTAGCGAGATCTTGATGAGAAATAGCTCTAGCACGCTCTAGTCTAGCTCTAGTGCTCTAGTACGTTCCAAATATGTCGATGGCGTAGTTCACAAACATTGTATGTCCACTCATGGTCATTTTTAAGTTAATATCGTTTCCGGAGACCTTTAGTTCTTGTCTACCGAGGGTATAAAGATTGTATGCCCTCATAAGATGGGTCATGTTTATTCTCAGAAAGTAATTATTGCCCCTCCATAAGTAACTGCAACGCTACAAACTTTGAAGTTACGTTTTCTTGAAAATAGGAATCTGGACACACACTGTTTGTGCACTAAGCCATCGATCTGTTATTTACCGACATAGGTGGCTCAGTACATCAATTGATATGACAGCAGTTCCTATGACCGAGGAGTCGTGGGGTTCTAGTCTTGGCGGTGGTAGGGTTTTCGACACTAGCCAGGCCGAATTCAGCCACTGTTTGGAGAAGAATTCTAGTGGCGGGGTGCTCTGTTCGGTAGTTTTCCGTGCATTTTCCGATCAACACCAGCCGAATTCCGGAGCAGTACCCCATCAAACGGGCCACGGGACGTCTTTACTTTCCCTTTCTTGTTCAATCCTCACCCGTTACTGACACACACTTACACTTAAATACACCACACTACCACACATATCACGAGACCAGGCGTGAGCTTACAGCTTGTCCCGACCGGGGCGGTGCCTCGCTAGTGGGAAATACCGCTAGTGGAAGGGAAATCCTTGCGAGTGGACAGTTGGTCGGCGCCGAATCTCGCCACCTCCCGCAAAGAAAACAAGTCCCTTATGGGACTAATGACCTTAGTAGTTGACGTGTCAGGAATCTCTAAACAACCAATCAACCATTGATGTATTACTGTTTGAGGTTGATGATTAACTTTCTTCCGTGCAGGTGCCGTCGTGGCAGGTGCGAAGAGTGCGTCCCTGTCCCGACGCGTCGCGACGTTAGGCTTTGCCGCCTTCTCAACGTTTTCCTGCGACTCTGGATCATGCCGCGGCGCACGCATGCCCTACAGGTGACCGGCGCTGGCAGACGACGTGGGTATGGGAATGAAGTATGGAAAGCGCGCGAGAAGCTCAATTTAATTCAAGGCGAGAGACTCGCATTAGGTTTGCTCTTCTGCCTGAACATGCAAATTTTGCGGCGATCCTTTCACCATCTAACTACAAAACAAGGAATCACTCGGGCGGCGAAATACGTGATTTTAATGTACCTCAGAGACTTCTTTGGGGCTTGAGGATCTTCTACATGCAGTAAATCTGCTACATGGGACATCCGGCTTTACTTCGCTCCCGAACGATGGCGTACGATGAAAATTTTTGCAATTAAAAGTCGTCGCCTTCGATAGGATTTAAGCTCGTGAGCTAAAGTATAACAAACCAATAACTAAAGTATAACCTACTCTAACCGTCATACCATCGAAACCGCTGAACACAGGAGCTGACGTGGGGCGAGCGAGTGGAGCGAGGAAGACACGTGGGAGTGTAAGGAGCCGCGTGGGTGCTGTTTGGAGGAAAGGTGGAGAAGGCGTGGGGGACGCCAGGAGGCTTCCTTAGACTCCCCCAGGGAGTGATGCGGGGAGGGGTAGGCTATCCAAGCGGTTAAAGAATGGGCGCAACGCACGATACACTTTCCAATTGCTTCCATACTCGACTACGGAGATGCTTCTGTACTCATGCTGATTTCGCCCTTAGAACACCTTCTCGCAATATTTCGGCAGATGAATCTGAAAGTTCCTTTTTTTAATTGGCAGTTGACGTTTGATGTTTACCATTCATTGCGTCTAAACGACATAAAACGTAAAATGTGTAGTATTAGGTACACTGTACATTATTTGAAGCATATGAAATTTATACATCATATACTCGACCAGTAATCACTGGATACATTCGATCAGTTGTGATATATATCCCCGATCTTTCATTTGTTCAAAGAGATACCTAATTAGCGAGGGTGCTGTGTTGAAGGATCGAGAATCGGGTCTTCAATAAGCCTTCTGGGGAAACATGAAAGCTGAAAAGACGTAGTTCAATTGGCCCTTTAGCAAACAATTTAATGAGGGCTTGACGACGGTTTTCAGAGAAAGAAAAGAATCGCCGAAACAATTTTCCAGAAAGAAAAAAGATGAACAAAGACGAGCGATTTGATAATAAAAGACTGTGCTGAATATTTTTACACGGTATGTGTCTGCAAATTCGACTTGTGGCAAAAAAAGATACCTTGGGAGAAACAAAATTATGTGAATGCGTTTCAAAGGCACTAAATAGCGTGCTTTCGGAGATCGCTTAAAACCCATAACAAATTTGAAGAGCTGTGCAATTAGTCTTTTATATACATATTTTAGTTAATTTATTTTATTACTTCAGATTGTTTTTTAAAGCAATTAATTCCTTTCTAAAGTTCTACAATTAAAATAGTTTAGTGGTATATTAGTACTCTCAGTGTCGAGTACACCTTTATCACTCTTTTTCTGCCTGTAATCCATTTTAGGCAACAATTTTTTCTGCGTTAAATATTTTTAAATGGATAGAAGATATGATGCGGCCAGATCAGTACTATTTGCCAGATGATGTACGATGTATTTCCGTACCTTTGATTTGACCTGATTTGTTTGGCTAAATACAAATAGTGGAGGCTGGATACCACTATACAGAATTTTCAAATTAGTAAATTCTAATTTTTCATCTTTTCTTTGTGAAATTTGACGGTTTCCAGGCTGCTTCACCATAAAGTTATTTTTGGGACGAAAATCATTACAAATTTCACTACTACGTGATACTCAACCCTCCACATGCCAAACGTCAGTGCGTAATGTGCTGAGACATAACGTGAGCCAACTATTCTTGACGCCCAAATACCGATAAATATCCAAAACTTCGAGAAGGCATACCAGCTGCCATAAGTCAATGGCAACACGGCTGTCTCTGCAGCATTGTTGAGCAGGGGTCCTAAAGTTTGAGTCCCGACGGTGGCGGATATTTCTCTCTAGCTACACAGCTAGGACGAATCCAACCACTGTCTTCCCTTACTCATTTTTGTCCCAGCTCTTCCATTACACACTCACACACACATTTACTTACATGCACAACATTACCAAACATGTCAGTAGATCAGTTGAGCCCAGGTGGGGCGTGTTCCGAGGGGAAAGTTACCTCGAAGGGGAACCCAGAAGTCGACTTGTAGGATGCCACCGGATCTTGTTCCAGCAGAGGAAGCACGGAACGTTCCACTTCCCAGAATATAAATCACTACACTTACTGGACTAATTACTTCATTCGTTGAATATATATTTACTCATTCAGCCGGAATATATATTCACTCATTCGCTCGAGAAGATGCACCATCTCCTTATACAACTAACGTATTTGACTTTGCAAACGCATCGCCGTTGAAGCGCCCCAGAAGAGGGTGCGTAAGAAACATTCTCACGCGCAAGACCCGACCTGCAGAAAGCAATTAAGATTCCTGAGGCAAATAGGAGGCGATGAGGGAGAACGACAATTCACCCATGAGGATATTCGATCAAGGTTTCCATAAAACGCTCCCGTGTTCTAGAGACCCCAGGTTTAAGTCATGCATTGTTAATTACAAGCAGCATTTTGTAAGTAACCGGATTTATTAGCTTATGGAGTTGATAATATGTAAATGAAGTTGCGAGATAAAAGCTAGAGAGATCCGCGTGCAGATTTTCGACACCAGCGAAGGAGCTATAATATCTGATCTAAACAGCGATGATGTAAGATCTGAGAGAAACATCTATTCTATGAATGGACGTATCCATGAAAATAAGCAAACATAGATAAAACACAGATAGACTGGATAATAACAAGGCAATAAAATCAGTTCTCAATTACAAACCTATATGAAGGCGAGAATTAGGATGTCCATGGTAAAAGTTGGTGAGAGAGAGGAAGACAAGTAGTTTGTTGGAAACCCACCTGATTAAAAGTTGTTGCGGTCGGCCAATATGATCGGTGTGGTCGATGGATTCCTTCAATCAATTTCAGCAGGAGCAGTACCTTAAACGGGCCACAGACAATATGCTATCCCCCACCCACCTTTGGGCTGATCCTCCTTTATCACCCGGTCCACTCCTCCAGATTTTGAATGAATACAGCACAAATGCAAATTCGCGAATGCCAGACAGAAGCGTTGATGTTATATGCCAAATACAGAAGAAGATTTTATTCGTCAGAGATAAGAAAGAATCGCTGCTATAACTTGAGGAATTTGTGATTTTTCTGAAATTTATGCAACCGGATAAAGAAAATAGAAAAGTATTATAATCTCTAAGTTGGTATTAACTATGAAAGTAGTGCAAATAATTTGCATTTTTGCGACTTCACTGACAGTTTGGAATATTTTGTATACATTCTAATTTCACTATTTATGTGGCACCTTTTTGTGAATTTATCGAGTCTATTTAAGAAACTGCCATAAAAATCCGGCATGCGCCTGATAATGATCTGAGAAACCCTGGAAAACTACCAACCATTGCAGCCAGCATCTAGAATTCTCATTCAGACATCCCGAATGTCGAAAATGCACAATTGTCGGGACTTGAACTCGACGTCCTCTCGGTCAAAGTCTCTGGCGAGACAGCGGCAATATGATGAATATGAAATAATCATAAAAATAAGAACAGATGGAAATAATATAATTCTTGTATTTGGGAAATAAAAATCGAAAAAAAGCAAATAATTTACAAACATGCCCTATTGCTTTCCCAACATTAAAAAATAGTCCTTTTCTAGTCTTTCTGAACAAATTTTACTTTTCACAGGAGTACCTTGTTGTTCGATACGCAGTATTATTTTCCGTGCTTGCAAATTTCCACGGCGGGGAGTTGCGTGCGGTCTCGCGCCGGCACTTCTTAGGCGCAGCTCGGCGCAGCGCGGGCGGGAGCGTGGGGCCGCGGGCGGCGGCGGCCGCTGCGCCAGATGGCGGCGAGGGCCCGCGGAGGCGCGTGCGCAGCGGCGACGGCCGTCCGGCCCGTGCAGCGGCGGGCACGGGGTGGGTGCGGGGCGGGCGCGGGGCGGGCGCGGGACGTGCGCGGGGCGTGCGCGGAGCGGGCCAGCGCGGGGCGGGGGCGGGGACGCGCAGCGGAGATAAGCCGAGTGGCGGAGGGCGCGCGCTATCGGGCTGGCGCTGGCACATCGACCGGTATCGGGCCGGGCGTGCGGCCGATCCTGAGGAGCAGGCGCCGCCTCCGCCCCGCCCACCCACCCGCCCGCCCGCCCGCCCGCCCCGTCCCCACCCGCTCGCCCACGCCTCCCGCCGTCACCCATCGCCCAACTGCCCCTCCCCTTCACCCGCATTGTGGCGGGCGTCTCCCGATGCAGCGGCCGCCGCCGCCGCCGCGTGGAAGCTATCCCGCCCTGGAAATGGATGTTATTGCTGATACCATCATCTCATTACGGTCCATACATCAGCTCACCTGGCAGCCTCACACTGGCCTGGCCGCCCACCGCCCGACCCCTGGCCGAGCCCCTGCCCTGGCTCCCTCCCCCTGCACGGCGCCCACCTAATCTGCGAGGGCCTTAGTGCTGGGGCTCAGAGAACTGGTGCAGCCTCCCAGAGGGCCGCGCGGGCCCCGCTGCAGACGCAGAAACACACAACGGGCTCCGCGCACCTGCTTCTCCCCTGTCGCTAACCCGCAAGCTTACGAGTAAGGCGCATAAATGAATTCGGGCTACTGCGTACAAAAGTGATATTTTTCCTAGAATCACTTATTTAATTACGGCTTTTTGCGCATTCCATACCCCAAGAGTGCATCAAAAAAGTCAGCCAACCACTTCAGAATATGGCACCGCCACGGATCATGGAAGCCAGCTAAGAACTTAAGAGTACTTTGGAGGTAGAGGAGATCGCGGGATTTTCCAAAGGAATTTAGATCTCAAAGCTTGCCCCTTGCCAGAAATGTAAATGGTTACGCGTAACTCAAGCATTCAACACTAAAGTTCTCCACAATCTAAGTTTTCGTATCTCTTCTTACACGCAACACTCACAACATCGCATACTTGCATTTTTGTACGACGTCACCAGCAGATATGCAAAATCCAAATGCAATAATCTTTTTATGTGATTTTGACAGTTAGAACACGAGTTATGAACAAAAATATTTAGTTTCAGACGGATAACACCGCCCGTTAGGCGGGCCCAAGCGGGAAGTGCGAGCGAGCACTTCTCCAGAGAAGGGTCAACCCAATCCAATGACAGCAAAACCGCACCAGCTCACGCTCAAAAATCGGCTTTAAGAGGAGTTGACTGACAATTAAACCGAACACGATATTTGAGTGTGCTGCATTTCGACTGTTCCACTCCTTGGATTTTCTTCCCCTTTAGAAGCAACTTAATAATAGGAAATATTGAAATGCTATCATATAATTTAACCATTAAAGTTATAACAGTAAGTTATAAAAGTATTCAATTAAATTAGTTTTCTTTTAAATTGCGATTTATAAGTTACATTTTTAAATGTGTAATGTAATTGTAGGGTCATTCCAATGGCCTCATTTGTAAATACTGTAATAATCGTATTCCTTGAAAACACAGTTGCAAATTTGGACAGGAATTGATTAATGGTAGCGATTTCCAAACCGCTGTAGTGTTCAAAACGTCAACCAAGAAACATTGAAAATCATATATACCCACCTATATACTAATGAATTCTTCTACAAGACAAAAACTTTTCAAAATTGGACTCTACGCGTTTTCAAATATTCCTTATCTAAATAATATATGAAATCAACACTAAAATGAAACCTACTGTTATATACGCTTCTTGATATAACACATTGAGGAAGACATATGAATTTTGAGTTAATAACTCTTTTTCACAGAAATCGTAAGTGTTAATTTATTTCTTAACTCCTTATAAATACATGTGATTCGTAGAAATATGCGGTTCTCTAGAGATAAATTAGAGAGGATTCCAAAATTTAGGTATAAAACGTCTTATAAATGCAACTTATTAAGTGTGGTTTTATCGTTATGGAATATTTCAGAGTGTTTGGTCCAACAATAATGAAAGTATTCTACTAATCAACTAAACGAATGTGTGACATGAATATTTTCCACGATGTGTGAAGGGGCTCAACACGAACCGCGGACAGTTTCCAGGAATGAATGGAAGGCGAGTTGGGAATCCGTTTGCAATGTGTATTGGGGCGTTCCTTCTCCTGGCTCATTCATTGAGGTATATAGAGCGCAGAATGTCCAATCGGTAGCGGCGATTGTCTACCAGCGCTCTGCCGGTCGCTGTTCCCCAGAAACCTCACCAACATAAATGCGCGGAACGTTGTTGCCTTCATTGTGAGCCAGTCGTGATTATTTTAGAACAAGTTTCTTCAATTTTGTAGATATTCAGTTGTTAAATTGATGTATTATTCAATTTAAACAAAAAAAATAATACTTACTAATAAGTTGTTACTTAAATTTCACTGAGAGGAAAATATGTATTAAATAAATAAAACTGATTTATCAATATTATATCATATTTATGCAATTCTTAAAGAACTGCAATTTTTTTAGACTTTGACGTGACAATAAATATTTAATTTTTACACAGTGATTTATGAACAACTGTGGAATGATTCAAAACACCAATGAGTTTACAAAATGTTAAAGATCTCACCATTTTCTACACGGTTTGTTTCAAACATTTTCCGATGACATCGTTTCGAACAAATGAATTTAGGGGCGTATGAATTGCGCCCGCATGCACAATTAGAACCAAAATCCAATCAACTTCTAGCGTTGTTGTAAAAACGTTAAAAGCACCATTTCATGACATTCTGATCAATAGCGATAATTGTGTAACAGCGACTACAGAACTCAGTAACGTATACAAATTCACAAACATAATTGAAAAAGTGGTTGCACATATCAGGAAAATTTTTGCATTATCCCTTTTCCCTACTATTATTGTTACTCCTAACTAGAGAGCGAACCGAAAGACATTGTAAATGAAAATAGGCAGGCAAAATGATATTAAAACACTCAGGAATAGGCTCGTAAATAGACATTTGAACATAGAGAAAACATTTATATGATGTAAAAAGTCACTGTTGAAATTTGTTGCTAATTTTACATATTATTATGGCAACAGGTCTACGAAGAGATGGAACCTAATGAGATATGCACATCAACCACAATAAATAATCTCTTGTAATTCTCAGCGTACATGACATTCGTACGAGCAAATTTATTTTAATGGTAAGTAAATCACTTGATTCCAAGATAAAAGTGCCAAAGAAACATCTTGAAATAATCACATACTGATATGACAGTGTATCAACAAATACAGTTCAAGATGATTAGAAGTAAATTATGATATCCTGTCACCCAAAACATTTTTGTATCTTGAAAATGACCATTCTACATCACATGAACACATGTGAATATTTCATAAAAGACAATTCCATAGGTGTTCCAATTCCAATTAGTGATTGTCTCATCTCAAATACAGAACTCACTCGCGGCTTAATTACATTGGAGTACTTTTTCAAATTTCGTCGCTACTTGTTATCAGTACCAATTTTGCCGCTGTCGAAGTTCCCTGGCACTGGAGGTAAATAATTTTGAAGATTGTGAATTGTAGTTCCTGCTTTTATAAAGATTTTTACCAGCCTCTCTCTTCCTTCTTTGTTAACATACGGTACCTCTCTTCTTCTCGTACCATATTCTACAGTCCATTACTGAAGTCGCGCATCTCAGCGTGTCAGAAATGGTTGTGGTCATATTCGTGTACACAAGGAGGCACAGGGGAGCAGCCTCCAAAAAATTTCGAAAGGGAACCCGTAGCCCTATAAAACACTTTATTTCCGTAAATACTACTAACTCATGATTTTACAGTTTTTAAGCCGATACTTTGAAGAATTGATACACAATGATAGGGAAATTAGTTTTGCAAACTCTCTGGTAACTCTGTAAATGATTCAAAATGAATTAAATTGTATTTGTTACTTGTTTGTTTGAATTTACAATTTTATTTTCCTTGTATTGAAATGAATAACTAGAACAAAATGTCAAGTGTAAATAAAAAAAGGTTTAATGGAAGGTTGGCGCAGAGGAGGCCAGATATGTAGTTGGCGCACCCTCTGGTTTCACGCACAATTAGAGCAATGGTTTCGTGGTTTGTAGCGTCCAGATGCCTTGGCAGGAGAGATGTTTCTATACCATTTCTTTCAAGTTCGCTGATGAAAATATTGGAGAATTAGCGGCCTTTGTTGTCAGTTGTTTCCTCAACAAACAAAGAAATATAAGATTCATCAATATCCTACCTGGTCTCTTCAATATCATCTTCAAATTTCTGCGTAAGTTATTTTTATTTCTAAGTCGTCTCAATAGAAATCTGAATGGTTTTTGCTTTTTGACAAACATTTATTTAAAAACAGTTGTTCAGTTTTTAAACGGTATATTTGAAGACCTATAGCCCCGCACAAATAAAAGAGAAATTGTATATGCAATTAGAATCTGCAATTAGTTCTGCTTCCACTTGAAGAGCTTATGGTGGTATGGAGCAGTGGTGTGATGTTGTTTGCTGATTTTAATACGCATTGAACTTTTGTGCTGTTGTATACGGTAATTTTCTCACATTTTACCCTAAAAAAGGATTTCAATCAATTACAAATGCTGAGCAACTTTAGAATGTACACATTTTTACTTAGCATTAAAACGTACATCAATTACTAGAACTTACAAGATATTACAACTAATTGGATAAAAGAGCATCTGTGTGAAAATATTAAAAATAAATACCACTATCAAAGCATCTTTACAGCAACTTCGACAAAAGTAGTTGGATCGTCAGGTGGGAAATCCGTGTCGTTTTTACCTATTGATTGTTTAAAATTAAATTACGAATTCTGTTCTTCGTCATTCCTATTTAAAAACCAAATAAACAGAACACTCAAATGTGCATTCGCAGCGACCACAGTCCCGATATTTTAAACCAAAAACAACAACAACAACAACACAACAACAACTTTGAAGCGGTTGATCACCTACAATTCTCTCCAGTAGGCTAATCATGAAATTTTAAAAGATTTTCGGTTCTTCACATTACATATATACGTGATTTTTATTCTGTCTGTACCTTGTGTAATTCTTGGATGTGCCTTGTGAGTGCTCGTTTGTCGTTACGACAGTTGCTGGGCGGTGGTTAATGGACTCACGATATGGCCGTTGAGGAAATCACATGTGAGTGAGAAAATTGCATTAATTTCTATCATACCTCACGATATCTTCAGGGAGAAAGGGGGAACTTGGATATGCTAAAAGAGAGTTGTAATTTCAAATGATCTCGAAAACGTCAATAGAGGAAGGATGCGGAGACGGAAGGGAGTAACGAAATTAAGTTTCTTTGGGGTTGCAGCCCCGATAACCTGCCCGAACTCGTAGGGGAATTTACACATAATGTACATGTACTACAAAGTTTTTCACTGGGAAATAATATATTACAAGAGGATAGCCTGTGGTACAGCCACAAACTCATCTTCTACCATTGAGGCCGTCAATAGACTTCCGGGCGAATCTATGTGGAATTTCGTATGAAAGGAAAGCGTTTGCATGATTTCTCTCCTAATAATGTGACATCCCCATCAACAGACAAAAACATAATCGTTTTCGTGATACGGTTAATTTGTAAGTAATTATAGTGTAAATTGGAAATACAGTAGAACTCCAGTAAATCAAAACTAATTGGGGGTGTGGTTTGTTCTGATTCAGAAATGTTCGGATTATCCGAAAAAAATTCAGTTCATATAGAAATACATCTATAGGATTATCAGACAAAGCAACGTAGCATGAAATGTGAGAAAATGGCAACGTAGCGTAGCGGTTCCATCATTATATTATCACGTCACATCATCAAGCAGATTCAGTTCCTTACGGCAAAAGATTAACGATTTTGCCAAATGTAATGTTTATTTGATAAATGCCCTGCTACACATCGGTAATGACAACTTATCAGTTTTATTGCTCTCTTTCTATGTATGAATACAGTAATTCCTCTAACAATAAGTGAACAATACTGCTATATAAACATGTGATATATACCGTAGTTACCAGTGCAATAAGCGTTTCAGTCGACTTATGTTTCAATAGTTAGTTGTTCAGTTCTTTATTATAAAGTCCTTTCTTTACATTACAAATAAGCATTTTATTTATTTTTCCCCATCACGGATTTTGCTCGGATTATCCGAAATTTCGAATTTGCGGATTCGGATTTGTGAGGTTCTACTGTATTCATACATAGAAAGAGAGCAATAAAACTGATAAGTTGTCATTACCGCTGTGTAGCAGGGCATTTATCAAATAAACATTACATTTGGCGTACATGATGTAATTACAAAACAGGGAATTTTTGATATTTCTGAAGTTTTTAGGGAAATTCTAGAATTACTGAACCCCTCATCCCTAGGTATTCCTTGTATCGGCTGGTAAGATCCATCAATAATAGCAGAAGCAGCAGAAACAATAGCAGCAACAACGGCAGCTAAGTTGGCAGCGACAACAGCAGCGGCAGCTGCTGTAACTAGTCGCTGCAGGATTAGCTCGAGCTGTCGGCTAACAGTGGTGGATGCTCTCTCAAGCGCACCGCCCCCACGTTCCCGCTCCCGCCCTACTTACCCTCCTCCCCCGCCCCCGCCATTTCCCCAACCCACACATGAGAGGGACGGGGCCCACCCGCGAAGCGCACTAGCCCCTTCCACGCCCTTCCTCCACCGCAGCTACACCCCTCTGGAGCGCCGTTTCCAATACCGAGATGTGGAGGCTGCCGGTAAATGGATTGTACTCAGCTCCAATACGGCCATTTCCCTTCGTAATGCACACCCAAGGGGGGGGGGCGGAACAATCGGTCAGCACCGTCATCATAACCACGCGCAGGAGGGGGGTTCAACCGTAGGACGCCTGTTTACAAGTGGAGCCCAAGGCAGAAACGTAATGCCCATGTTTCCAGGTGGTTTACATGGCTCACGAGAGATTCCATGCTGTATGAAGCCAGAAGCAGCGATGCTACGAGAAAATCAGGTAAACGACAAAAGATATATATTTCAATATTGGATTTCCATTTCGGAGATAATATCCAGCTAAATGTAAATGTCTTCATTCCCTGTTTTTTTTAGAAAAATCACCCAAATACACCCAAAAATGGGACCCGCTTTAGGCAAAAATATTATTTTTAAATTGCCTGTATTCCAAGCAAAAGTTTCAGGATTACTACTAGTATTATCGAAGACGGGTGAAAAAACGGTCGGACGGACTGACAGAGGAACGAACGGATGGAGACAGGCGGACACATGGACGGACGGACGGATGGATGCACGGAGAGAAGCGCTTTTTGTCGTAAATCAATTTTTAGGTGTTAGGGATACACATAACATGGGCGATATAAGAACGATACACGAACGACAAGTACACAATTTGTTAGACCAAAGACTTGACTGTATATACATCTGTGTGTGGTAAATCCCACAGGGAGATGATTTATCGACAATTTTTATATCAAAGTAACACTAACGTAAGTTCTAACGAAAATGGTCAGTTTCTGTTGCAGCATTACAATACTCTTTGCTGCCAAAGTACGTAGTAGCCGAGAAAGTAAAAGACTCATTCGTATGTTTCACAGTGATTTTAATATTACATAATATGATAAAATATTTGAATGATTTAAACTTTTTATCAATAAAATATTTTTGCGTGGGTTACGTGTAACATGTCAATGGTAATATACATTTCAGAGCATTTATTGATTCTCCGTGTTTAATTATATGGCGGTTTTGGGTAAAAGTAACAAATACTTTTGTATGAATTTAAAAAGTTGTTAAAACAATAGAAAAAGCACCATATTAATCATATTAATTAAATGTGGTGCAGGTGAAAATATTGCTAAAAATCTGGGGTATTTTAGGTATATGCAGTATCAATAAAGCAAGAACTTTTTTGACTCCAAACTATTTCTATACAATTTTAATCTCTTTGAATGGTGATCTATCGGGAGATGATTTTTATGTCCTAAAAAATCTTGATATATGCTTTTAAAAATATGCATTTATGATCTAAACATTCTTAAATATTCACTTTAATATGCAATAAAAATTAACAATATTTCATTTCCATTACAAACCTTTCTTGATAAAATTCACGAGAAGCGTTTTTGAGATGAAAATATATATTTTTATGCAAATATAATACAATATACCTTACTTCGCGAGCGAAATAATTGAAATACTGTTCACCTCAGTGAAGTACTTTGTGTCTTTTCTTCTGTCCAGTTTAAAAAACACGATATCAAGAAATATACTACTTTTCACAAGTATTTTATAATCTCTATAAAACAAAACAAAATAACAGCGCCCACTGTGACAAGCTCTTTAATCAATGAACACTTACAAATAAATAGATTATATGAAAAAATGAATTGGCCAAATATGCACAAATATGCACTAGCACATTAGTCTGCAAAGCATCTAATACTAACCAAATGTCAAGAAATTTCACTGAGCTATGCCCTGAAGCAGCAGAAAAAACATCCAAAATCATAGAAATTCGCTCCCTAGTGATCTCTATTTAACCACATTTTCTTTTGAACGGTATGTATAAGAAAATTAATTTGTCTCACAAACTTGCATGTGCTGAATCATGCAACAAATACCTACTAGTCAGATTTTCATTCATTCATTCACACATGAAATTCATGTGGTTATTGTTATTATTTAGAAATGGAGGCTAGGGTACCTATTATTACTGTCAGTATCTCTGTTCTCACATTCCAAATTCGACTGACATCGATTGCAAGATCTTTATATTTTACATATTTCTCAGCCGACATTGCTATTACATTTCCATCACATGGGACAGATACATCAATGAGGAGACATGTTTTTTCTATTGTACTTCGTATCACTATATCTGGGTTGTTAGCCATTATAGTACGATTTGTGAGATTTCTGTCGATCATACAGGATGGTGTTATTGGACATCCTCAAACAATATGATCAATCGTTTCAGACTGCTCTCCCAACAGCCGACATCTGACTTCCTGTGTTGTCTTCAAGATTACCTCATTCCGGCGTGTTCATAGTGCTTGCATGTTCATAGTTTATTATTATTATTATTATTATTATTATTATTATTATTATTATTATTATTATTATTATTATTATTATTATTATTATTATTTCGTTAATCGGCCGACTAGGACCACGCATGCAAGCATCCTGCATTTACCGTGGCTCAGTTTTTATTTATTATCGCGGTGGCAGGTGCTTGCAACAACTTTTTGGGGGGACCAGCATTTTAGCTGGATCCGATTTTTATCCCCCACGGTTGTTAGCCCTGGGGGTATGGAAGATGAAATGATGATACGATGATAATGGGGGTGAAAGGACAACACATACAAACATACACAAATACATCCATGCCCAAGGCGGGACTCGAACCCGCGATCTTCTGGTCCGAAACCACTCCGGCACTACTGCCTTAGCGATCTCGGCCATCTGATCGGCAGTTTATTATTATTATTATTATTATTATTATTATTATTATTATTATTATTATTATTATTATTATTATTATTATTGTTATTATTATTATTATTACTCTTATCATTTTTAGACTAGACATTTACGTAAGTAAATAGCCATTAAAGGAATGATAAAAACGTGTTCATTGTTTTTATTTTATAAATAGAGTTTCATGTGACGATGTACAGTACAATTCTCAATGTTTTATAATTTGGATTAATGAAACCGTGAAGTTTACCCCGTGAGACGCTATTTACAAATGTAATAAACTGGAACTTCACGGGAATTGAAATGATAGGATAATTATTTCTCTCGAACGTTTCCTGTAATTCTGAAGAATTAAGAACATTAATTCACATAAGATAACTGGTGAATTCATTTTTGTCAGTAATGACAGGAATTCCAAGTCTAAAATATGTAAATTTTGGCCCTTGATATTCGAGACATTTTTATTCATTTATTTGTTCATTTTATTTTCGCTTTTGTACTCCACGCCTTTATATGCTTAAATCGTTCCTCTCCAAACAAACTCGCAAGTTCCAAATGCACGTTTCAGATTTTCATAAAATTCTGCTTAAACGGTCGTGAAATTTACATATGATAATGCGGACGGGTAAGAAAACAGAGCAGTGGCTTAAGTATTCCCCCATTAATTGTAACAAAGTTCTAGCTTCTTGCTGACTCCGCGCGAAGGTGTGGCTGGAGGGAGCGTCGCGGCAGCGAAGACGGCGAGGCGCGGCGCGGCGCGGCGCGGTCGGTGGGCGCGAGGCGAGAAAGCGCGGGGGCAGGAGGGGTGCGAGAGGGAGGGGAAGGGGGCGAAGTGCCCGGGGCGAAGCGAATATCAACAAAGTTTCGACAAGAGCAACTGGAAGCAGAGGCACCTCCGAATTCCAGCGCGGCGCTGCGGTGGGATTTGAACGGAAGAACTGCAGGGCCTGTGCGCCGGCTTGCGCTTCTTTTGCGATATTTCCTTGCGCCGCCACGCTCCGCTTCCGCGCGCAACGCCCCCTCCCCCCCCACACACATACGCGTCCTTCGGCGCAGCTCGACTCGCGCCGTCGGAAAGCAGTTTGTGTGCGGTTGCGGCAGCGCGGGCGGCTGCTGAAGGGGCGATAGGAGCGGGGAAGGTTTCGGGGATGGCGAGTGTAATGGCGTTTGTGTGATGGTGGTGATGCATTGGGGTGGTAGGGGTGGCAGTGGAGTTGGAAGAGGCGGAGGTGGTGGCAATGGCCGTGGCCAAAATGCTGGATTAGGCGGTGTAGAAGGTGAATACGGTAAAGGTGGCAGAGGAGTGATTGTGGCGGCAGAAGTAGCGATGGTGACTGCTGGGTTTGCTTGATATGTTGAGGCACATCGACTGCTAGGATCATTAGTTCCGTTAATATTGTGAATGTTATTCGAAGGTGACGGGAATTCCTTTCCCGCTGGATGTTGAAACCGGGCGGACACCTCCATATCGAAGAGAATTTCCTGAGAATTTTCCTTTCAAGGTATCTCTCCCATAGGAGCAATCTATTACCTCCCCAGCTCCAAGCTCCCGGTTGGTTTCTGTACATTTATGGCAGTGTAGTGCATTTTTTGTGAGTGTTTGTGTGAGTATACGAGAAGAGGCTACTTTATGTTTGATGGGATACTGGTTCGGCAGTCGACAGATGTTGATCGGAGAAAACCCGTAAAACTGCCGATCAGATCAGACGGCCGCTATAATTCTCCAGTCAGTAGCTGAATTCGACTCAGCTGTATAAAGCCCCAGTTGTCGAAAATTTCGCTGCCATCGGAACTCGAATCCTAGGAACTCCGGGTCAGAGGCACTGCAGTGACATCTGTTGTTGCCCTGAGCCAGCTCCGAGTCGCTGCAGAATCAGCGAAAATACTGGCTCCGAAAAAACTCAGCGGGGGCTGGGACGATAACGGTCGCTAAAATAGTGGTGGAAGCGGTGGCGATACGGGAACAAGGCGGATGTGGTGGCGGATTCGATGGCCCGGGCGTTGTGGATACGGCGTAATGTGATCGCGATGGCATGGTTGGGGCAATAGCTATATGCATATCCGTCAAGCGAAGCTCTGAGAGTTCATCGCACTCTGGTGAATCCTGCCATGGGCACAGACGGTATTTATAGAACCACCCCATTTCGCACGAACCTGTTACCGCCGCGAAACGATTCGGTTTTAACACTGCAGTTCTGTATCGTCGCAACCCTTCTCTGACGTCACGCTTTTGAAGTCGGCAAAGTGCGAGGCTTTTCAGAGCTATAGACTTTGCGGAGTTCCGAACCGCCGTCCGAAGCCATTATCTCATACCACCGCCATCGCATCCATTCATAGCATTTAGCTATTCCCTACGGAAACCCATTGAAAATCTAGAACCATTGCCACTGAGTGGCAGTACGAACACTATAGTTTGCACTTTATCGTCTCCATTACTATTGCTGTCACTTTCACAGCCTCATAAGTTTACCACCTTTGCCAATGTCTATTGTTTTACTGAGAGCGACCCATTGTTCTACCTCCTGCCGTCTGAGCTTCCGCCTTCGCTGATGTCTGTCACCGTCATCGCCCCCAAGACGTCTGGTTTCGCCGCTCTGATCACCGACGCCTGCCCCCCCCCCCCATCAGCGCTGATGCAACGAAAGGGTGCAACAGTTCGCAGGGCACACTTTGCATAATTAGGGGATGTTCATCGCCCACGCTTAAACCCCGTCGACAGCTCATATGACAAAGCACGGAGGACCCTCCCTCTCAGGTTGGAAACGACAACAAGAAACTCCCGGAAGCCCTCCCAGAGCGGGATTATTCGAGCGTTGCAGGGCCCGGGCGGTGCGAAGCGAAGTTAAACAATACAGGCTAACCAATTACCGACGCCGGATTTGGCGGGCGGGGCCTCGCCGGCCGTGTGACGCGGGCCGGGTGGAGGGCAGTGCACGCAGGCGAAAGGAGGGGGCCGGAGACTCGGGTAACGAGCGTGAACGTAGTCGGTCGCGGTGGAGTGGGTATGGCAGCGGTAGAGCAGAGGAAAGATGGAATACACAAAAATTCCAACTAAGGAACTATTAGAGCAAGTATATTGAAATGTCGGTCTCTACTTATTTTATAATTTCTTCAGATATTGAAGATATAAGCGTTAATGTGCTAGTTAGGGCTTCATGGTTGTCTAAAACGCCAGTTGTTCTATTTATATACACGTAGGTATAAAACGGACACGTACTATTATTGGTGTAAACTATTTAAAGTATGAATATAATGTATTTAGAATTTCATGTGAGTACAAACTTTCACGTACCTAAATTAAGACCTCAAAACTAACGGATGTTCATAGAGAAGGAAATAACGGATGGAAAAAATCCTATCTAGTGGACTACTGCAACAAAAATGCTACTGTAGTTCATATGGAAAATTGTGTCCTGAGTAGCAAAAAAAGGCTCTTCTGAAATGGCACACGTGAAAACTGAAGCTTTTTTATTCCTCTTCGGATGATGTCAGCTCTGTCGTAAGCACAAACTATGAATAAATTCTAAGATTCTAAAATGGGATTTCGAATTAACATAATCAAATATTTGCATTTATCAGAGAAAATTGAAACTACTAATTTTTTCAGAGTTCCTGTGTATTTAACGAAACCATGACATCTTTCACATTGCCAGAGGCTGATTAGTTTTCCTTCAATTTATGCATATACTCGGAACGAGTAATATACTAGATAAGTACGGTGTTAGCTCCTGTAACTCTCAGATGACCAATGACGTGTGAACTTTAGCCACAACTATAACAACAGACTCTATGGGTGTAGGCAAAAAGAATAACTCGAGGAAAATGTGCCTTGCAGAAAATGTGACTCGATTACTGCGGAAAAAACAGGTCGCCCGAGTGAAAGAAATGCAGGGAGAAATGAACAAGAGGAGGGAAAAAATATTAAACGAGAACAGTGAATACGACGCATATCTAAGGGGATTACAAAAACCTATTCGAAAACACAAGACAGTGTTGCTCTTGGGCATGATGATGGAAACGCACGACATTACTAAGGTTGGAACGAGAGATCACCGATCAAGAGGCATTCATCTTCTCCAGAAACTTGGGCGGCCATCATTAATTTTCATTTTGCCGAAACGCGGTCCAGACATCAAATTCTCCCAGTACCTAACTTTTATAGCCGAATTTCATTACCACCGAGAACAAAAACCTCTTTATTACCACAATATACAACACAATAAATCGTGGATCATCAGTGGAAGCCCAAGGTGGATTACAGCTGCTAGTGCAACTCCCCAGTGAGTGGCTCGAGTATTAATCGGCACGTCAAAATACAAGAAGGCAGTACACGAGGGCGAGGGCAACTAATGGATACTACGGCCACAAACACAAGGAAAAAGCGCAGAGAAGAGTGCGCAGTGCCAAGTGCAACCGGCGACGCGCGTGAGCAGTTGTCCCGCGCGCCTCGCCAGCCCCTCCAGCGCTTGCGGCCGAGCGCGCGACGCCGTCCACGCGGCCGTGGGAGCGAGGAAATAGCCTCTCTCTCGACGCGCTTGAGGGCTCTGCAGCCGCCTCTTCTAGTGTTTTCTGCAAGTGTAAAGGGCCACTCGGCTCGCAAACAACGCACTGACTCGCAGAACGAGCCAACTCGCCCCTCCCGACGCGACGCGGCCCGGGAGTTCGCGGGTGGTTTGCCGGGGCGGGGGGGGGAGGGTGGCAGCCCCCTGCAGAGCCCGGCCCGAACCTCGAACGACTCGAGGCCGCGACGGCCTTCCACTAGTTTGCACCCGGACGGTCTGCGATGGACGGACCGCGCCGTCGCGGGACGGCACGGGCTGAAATGAGATGGGACGAGGCGCTCCCAGCCAGCCAGTGGAACACGTGTAAGAGCGCACGCAAGGGCAGGCCCGAGTGCAGATTTAGGGTGTAGTACAGAGTGAAATGGGTCGGTTTACTATCGCAGTGCTTTTACTACATTTACGTTTAGTGCAGAAAAAAGTGTTGCGAACTGAGGAGCGTTACTAAAACGACCGGTTCTACAATAGCACAACTTCTCTAGGGGCCGTACACTTTTTCTCGACTTATCCATAAACCCAAGAGATCATGAAACCGGAATATATTCCGCGAAATGACCACGAGGTACTAAAAAATTGAGGTAATTTGAAATATCATAAGGAACAAAAGCCTTTTGTTACTCTTCACTCTGCATTACTCAATGGTTATACATAACTCACAATTCTAGAATGTGCACTGAGAGTGCATGAGTTTTCTCCCTTGAGATGGACACGTGTTTTTATTTGCTTTGTGTTTGACACTGTATGCTCCTCAGAACAGCTTTGTGCGCACCTTTTAATGTCGCCTACTGAGGGAAAAAAGTTCGGGAACCGTAACGGCGCGTTGTGCAGCAGAGATGACAAAGTTTGTTGTTCACTAAAACATTTAGGAACGCTGCGTTTTATTACCGTATTCTCGTCACATCGTCCTTTCCACTGCTGAGCCTTGCTCTTATTTTATTCTAGACGAGACAACTCTATATAATAAGACAATGTGAAAACTAAGAGTTAATATCTTTTCTGAGTTTTATGAAAAAAACTTACGATCTTGCACAGAAAGTTATAGTGGTGAGACGTCTTGCATTGTTGAAATGATTTCTAACAATGGAATTCTCACGAAATACTGATAGCTGCGCATTTGAATGTTTCAATTTAATAATTTTCATTCCTCTTTACAATGACATGTTTATGATTTACACAATGATTACTTGTTAACATGTAACAATTCTTTGTTAGTATAAAATGTCTTTCTTTTCACAATGGTAAATTATTATTATGACTAACAATAAGAATTTAGTAACTAACATGAGAATAACCCAAATATTACGAAGTTATCAATTTTTAAGTTTTATATTATCAATTATTACCGTAACACAATTGCAACAAAAAAGCTTTTTCTGTTAAAAAATACATGAGTGAGCAGTAGAGATAGAAAGAATATAAGCGTATCCATAAATGTTACCCAATGTAATATTCGACGAACAGGTTCGAAGTTTTTTGTTTTGTAAACGAATTATACGTTGATTAATATTACCTATTTTCGAGCATATGATCTCTCATTCGCGATAAACATTCCAGTTGTGATTTAGTATTGAGTTGTTAACTATTTATATAGGATTGGTCAGTAGAAACGTTCACTTCTAACACATATGCTGGTATTTGACAAATGGCTGACAGCACAAAATAATCTGAAAGTTGGTGATATTAGCAGATCAAGGAACGTTCGTGTCGTGGCATCTGGTAATTCAGCAGACTCCACGCCGCAAGGTGCAGGACACTGCAGGGACCCTGGCGACCACTCCCGTCGAATTAACCTTTCAGCAAACGTCCCGACGAATCCCTGGTATATTACAATCGTTCAAAGCACTGAGTTTACATTACGTCCAAAAGAATCAATCAAGTGACAAAATAATAATTCACCTGTATATTCTCATTATTTCATCAGGCATATTAAACATTTTCGATTTTTAAAAGGGTTATTTGTATGATGTATTGTCTTGCGAAATAAACTTAAAGTGTATATCAATTTAAAAACCTTGCTCTGATTCACTATGAAAATCGGGCTATTCCCGGGCAAGAGCGATTCAACTGAGTTGCATCAACTTCAGTAGTAGAAGCAGTGACACAGTACTTTACTTTTTAATTTAATTCTATTAATAATATTAATAATAATTATTAATTTTCTTCATTCGGTTCTCGTTAATATGCCTTAAACAATTAAAAAACGAAATAATTTTCACTAAAATTACTTGATAACATCATAAATTTCTAAAAGCTTTTACGTCATCTGTCCGCAGAAATAACTCTCCCGGGGGACATAAATCTGTTCTGCACTCTCTATATCATTCACTCACTGCATGAGACAAACACATTGTTCACGATTTCTAGTCTGACTTCCATAGAATCCGTGGAAAAGTTTAGAAATGCAACAGCACCGCCAACTTTTGAACCTGCTGTAATGAGTAGTTTTAAAACTCATTATTATAATTATTCAACTAATACCAATATATGTAGTAGAGCTGATTTTGTCTCCTCATGACTAATGGTGTAAAAACGTAGTTTTCCATTAACAAAATGAAGTTCAATGTCATTAAAATAAAAAATGCTATCAAAATGCTACAAACTATAACTAATGTGCTCTTATGTCCCGAATTGTTTGAAGAATATTTCATCTAAATATCGAATAGTTTATTAAATATTCTAAATGGACGATTTTATTGACTAATCCTACATTATACATTGATATAGACTTATCGATTTCAAAACAAATAAGTTGATCAATTACGCAATTTCCCTTAGGCATGAGTCAATGTAAGGGTCTTATACGCAGAATAAGTAAAACGCTTCTCTGGCACTCTTTCGATTTGATAAATGTGAGGACCAAAATGTGTAGACCAGAAAGGGAATACGTAAATTAGAATTGGCTGAATCAAAGCGTTGAACAATTGATGTTAAGAGTTCTAGTTTTCTAAATTCTTCACGGTTTGTTTCTTGCAAATCCATGTAGTATGCTGTCTTTTTTCGTATTGTGTAATCAGTGAAATCACGATAAAATAGAGCTTTACTTTCTTCTGTATCAATTGAAATAATCGAGTAGAGTCAATTGTTTAGGTTATCAAACGATCAGCTGATTTTCTGTGTTAAGTGGGAAAGAAGGGACTTTGATGTCCTGCAAATTACCTCTGTACTGTCCAACTGTTGAATTGGTTGGTACCAACTGTTATATTTATCTGTTGTTCATATAATATCGATTATTATCATATACGCTTTGTCTTCATGTATGTCTGTTGTGGCAGAAGGCCGTGAGAGTCTGCTGGCGATATACCGAGCAGCCAGCACGTGTGTCAGTGTGTAGTGTAAAGGGTAATATGTGTCCCTATGAGGGACAAAGTGGGTATCGGGCGCCGGTAGTCGAAAAATCGGCTTCCCCTGAAGCTGGAAATATCCTTCGGATAAAAAAATATATAATGACCTTACCGAATGTTCACCCTGCGAATAGAACATCTAAGAAGGTCGTGTCGACATCTGAAAGGGATATATTCTTTAGTGAGGGTCATTTTAGTGTTTTTCTGGGAGGCGAGGCATTTGGAATTGAATGAACTATTGTTTAAAATATTTTTGTTCTCCTTTCCTTAGTGTTATTTTGTTTCGTCGCGGATTGGCTTTTCTATATAGACCACGCAAACGTGCAGTTATACCCACCAAAACCTGGTCATATTGTTTTCCTGGGTCTGTGTATGCTCGTGAAACATAATTAGGGGAATGAGCATCTCTGCAGATTCTATTTTTACGCCCGAAGGTTGTTAGACCTGGAGGTATGGAAGATGAAATGATGATTATGAGGGGTGAGTGGACGACACACACACACACACACAGACAAGCACAAATACACCCATGCCGGAGGCGGAACTCGCACCCGCGATCTTCTGGTCCGGATGGGACCGCTACGGCAGATCAGATAAATATGGAATATGAATTATGTAATGTCCATCAGAGACTATTTAGAAACAAAAGTGCACATGCAAATAAATGATTACATAAAGCTGTCTTAATGATCTCGGCCATCCGAATAGCCCTTAGTGCAATTACCATTATAACTAGCGTCGCAAACGCTGTAAACTGTTTTATAAATAGTTTCATGCGTTGAAAATTTCTTTTATACTTCATTTCTTTCATGCCCAGCTTTGTACAAATATATTATTTTAGTATCTGGCATTGGACTTACCAACGAACCGCAGTAGCTGATGTTATACTCACGTTCAAAAGTTCCCAACATCCAAAAGCCTTGAATCTTACCTCCATACGGGATATGAACTGGTCTTATTGCAATTTCAGATTTATAATCGCCGAAACGAATACTTGCAGAATTCCATGCTGAGTTAAATTTTAGTACAGCTAAATTTTAACGCTTTTTTGCTAATATGCACAAAAATGCAATCGCACTATTACATTAGGACAAATACTAAATGCAAAAATGCAGATCATTTCCAATTAATTCCGAAAATTAAGTTGCAACCCCTTTAACAACTACATTTCATTCTTCCCCGAATTTCCTTAACACTTCCATATTTTTTTGAATACATTAAAACTTCACAAACTCAGTATAATTTGTGTCCACTTCTTCTGCAATTGCTCTATTAATTGTTTCGTATACGAATCTAGCGTTGCATGCAAATCTAATATTAAAAGGCGACTGTTTTATATTTTTATGTGAATAAGGTTTTTAGTTAAGTTTAATAAAAACACGTCGTGGGTCACATTCATTTGAAAATCGGTATTTGTACACATTTTTAAGAGGCCCAACATAAGAACTTTCATTCATTCTCTAACATTCGTCACAGTTTTGTTATCACCATATTCACTTGTAATTCTTCACGTTTAATACGTTCCGAGGCAATACTGTTCGTAGATTTTCACAAACTTTTGTTTAAAATACGAGAATTCGAATCAAATCGTCAGCGCGATTCACTTGCTAATTCTATTGTTTCCGGCATTATCACTAAGATAGCAGCGCCAAAACCCGAAAACACCAGTTTTTGAAAATTTATTTGCATCTTGTAGCCGGATCCGAACACAAAGTACTGGTTCCCCATGAGGGGACCGAGGCGCATACCTCATACGTCTTGATTGGTGCACGGGAAGGGGACTAGCCACGAGTGACGGAATCCCACACGCACAGATGCACACTCCTGAGTTTTACTCGAATACTGTATTGGGATGAATTTATTTTTTACTTTTACTAGTAGTAATCTTGTATTTTAATAGTTATAATAATAATTAAGTAAATAATAGATAATTCAATTATTTTATTCCAATGGTGGAAAAACTTATGTAAGAATTACATCTGGATGTACTTATGGAATTACTTATGTTCAATTACTTCTGGATTCGTGGAATTATGAGATACAAACCAAATTGCGAGCGGAACTGTTTGTATAAGAAGAGTACTTCGTTTTAATATTCCTTGAAACATTTTTATTATCTCCACTTGCAGTGCATGTTGATCCGGAAATGAACGTAACAGTAAATTACGATATAATCTGAAAATAATTCGAGCGCATTTACTTCAACAAAATTAAAGTCATAACTGCGATTGAACGAATTTGCAATGCTCGGTACCTTCCGTAATTAGCCTCCGGTGAACAATGTTTCTTAGGAACCCAATATTTAAGGTAATGATTTACATTAATCGGATGACACCAGGAAAATATTTATTTTATAGCTTATTTCTTGGCTACTGTCATATATCATCAAACTCGTCATAAATTGGTACAAAATTGCCAGTCATTGTGATTAAGTCTTCAAATAGCTGCAGAACTCAGTGCAACAAGTGAAAGTAGCGAAGATTATACTACCGGCTTGGGACGTCAGCGTTACAATGACATTCGCAGAAAAATACGCGAAACATATTTTGGAAAAATTGTACATGATCTTATTTAAAGTTCTGTTTTTTAAGAACAGATTTTATTATGAAAATATTTATATTCTATATCGTAGTTGTATGAAGTCGCCGAGAAAAATTGAACCTTTTGTGATTTTCCAAAAAGGAGCGATTTCTACGAAAATGAGACTTGCATCATTCACCTAAGTGTCGTTTACGCTATCCGAGGATAAAATTTAATCAAAGTATTCGCAGCCATTTTGGAGAAAATTTTCAAATGTTGAGGCTTCAGGTAGAGTACCCCCCAAAAATCAAAATATCAGTTTCAAACTCGGAGGGTCTGGAGTTCATTTAAATCGATCATCGATTCCATCGACATCAATTTTGGAGAAAATCAGCTGAACAGTTTAGGCGCAAGCGTTGACTACACTGAACCTGTCAAAGATAGTATTTTTGTCTTAACTCCTCGCTTTGCTGCGCTCGATTACAGTACTTTCTCTTCTTATGAAGTACGGTGAAAAGTAAATATAGTTAGGGACAGGGCATTATTATCAATTTCACTACATACATCAATCGTATCTAACAGCTCCTATATGAAGCAATGACATCATAGAACGGATATTTGTTGATTTATGAACACTATAAAAATATTGGTAGTACTACAAAGATCATAACAAACAGCTTGGAAAAATCTGTGCATGTTCCGACCATTTAGAGCTTGTTCTTTAATGGTTCTATAATATAATTTGACAGTAATATAATTGGTAAGTTCGCTAATTTTGATCTGCTATTCACAAAGCCGTGTTGTGAATTAATAACTAATTCAAAAATATATGATCAATTATTTCCTTTGATGAAATAAATGCTGATAAATTACATTAATAAAATAATTATTCAAAGCCTATACCTTTGTTTCAAAAACTTCCAATTTAATGCAATTAATAATATTGTATTATTCAGGACGATAAAGTATCTATAGTCGTATGTAAAATTTGATTTGATTTTACTCATTTGTTACAGTAAAATACAAAATATAAAATGTCATGTTATGTATCATTGGGTTAAATAGTTTTCAGCGCTGTCACAAGGAGCGCTTATCGGAGTAGTTATAATAATTTTTATCATGAACAGGCAATCAAGAGGGTTCTTAGCAACAAACTAATTGAAATGAGTTGATGCCTTATTGTACGTGGCGAGACTCGGCCATCAGGCCGGCTCTTCCGTCTGACCACGGAAATTTCGCTACCTTTCACCCACTAGCGAAGAATGGAGGTATTTCTTGGGCGACGAAACAGGCGTGATTTGAATTTACCTCAGAGGCGTCATCTAGGCTTGAGGATCCTTTACATTCAAGTAAACCTACTAACATGGGACAGACGGCTTTACTTTCCCTCCGAAGGAAGGCGTACGAAGGATTTTCTCGCCCTTAAAAATGCACGGCTTCGATCGTGTTTGAAGCCTCCAACTTGGGTATAACAGTCCGATACACTAACTGTTACACCATCGCCAAACTAATGGCCTTCAGCAGCAAAATTGTGCTGAACAAAATCATACTAAATGGTTTTCCGACAGTAGCAAGCACACTGTTCAATAAGAACAACAAATACAGTATGTTTCTATTAATCACGTTCCACTTAATTACAGACAATCAGTTCATTTGAAATAACGTTTCGGAGTTCTACTGCGTCTCCGTCATCAGAAATGTATACCTAAAAATTTAAGATAAAAACATGAAAAATAAAAACTGAATGAATAAAAATACTAACATTTTTTTAACAACAAAGATTGCTGGCGTTGTAAGAATGCACGTTGTTCTTGATTTTAAAGAATCGAGTTGACGATCGGCATGTTTTTGGATATAATAACGATAAGGATGATATTGCACGTTACGGAACCTCGTGGTTTTATATATTTATTAACAACATTATTGATTTTCTATGATAGGTTTCTATTGATGAAGTTCCAATTTTTGTTTAGAACTTCGCGTAAATTTCAAGTCTTAATCACGCGAAAACTGCTCATTTTTTAAGAGTTTTTTGTAAAAGACCTCTATCTTCAATTTTGTAGTTTTGAATTGTTAACTTTTTGCAATTTGCCAAAAAACGTAGAGTTCGCCGAAAAAAGGACTACCACCATACTTTTTATCGTCCCTGTATACAAATGAGGAGAAAATTTAAAGAAAAAATTGGAGTGGATTTTGAGAAAAAAATTGTTAAACAAATTTAAAAAATGCGTATATTTCGCGCAAAATTACACGAAAACTGCTCATATTTTCGATAAAATTGAACATGACCTTATTTCAAGATTTATATTTAAAGAACACATTTCATTAAAAATCTTCAATATTATGGAACTTGTAGGAAGACGCTCAAACATTATTGCATAATGTTGCGGTATTTCGATATCAAGAACCCACAAAACATGGATTCTGTCTATACCATGAATTAGAGGAAGTAACTTACTATATAAAGCAACAAGATTTATCTTGTTTTTCGTTACCACAGCTCGCTAATAAGAGTTTTTCTTCCGAAGATTCTACGTTTTCCGGCGCAAGATTACAAAACTTTCTCTTACGAAGTGCGAGAAAATAAGTTGCTGTTATATATCGCACACACGACGAACGCGAATAGAAAATAGTTAATGATGGTGGTTTCATCCTCGAATCCTTACTGTCGCATAACGTCAGCGCTGTAATCAGTTACGCACTGGGCACGAGAATTGAGTCGGTACGCGCAGAATGAGAAGAGGCGGAATAGCACAATAAAACATTTACATTTTGAGTCTAAGTCAAAAATGAATAATTGGTTTTGGATTTTCCCTAATTCCTAAGTATCTATCAAAACCATAGGCACCTCTCACTTGTCCGAATGCTGTATAGTTTTCTTTCCATTCCTGCGCACATTGGAAATTCGTATAGGAAATTAGCCCCGCGAGCGTTCTCTGATGCCCGGCGTGATTTCCATCTTCTCCGCCAGATGTCGGCCTCAGTTAACTCCATTCGTACTGCCTGGTTGGGAAAACATGAGATCTCGTTTGGATTTCACATTGCTTGAAGCATTCAATTTTGCCCGGCACCGGCGAGAGCCCTTTTACATGACAAGCATAACATGGCAACTGTAGCATTATGCGTCCTCGGAAAATCCACGCACCTCAACTAGGATCGAGCTTGTGATGATCCTGCGCAACGAGGCCACAGGCAGTGGCGTAATGAGTGATTGATTCATTGACCGATTGATGTTTCCGGGAGCCTCAACAAATAATGCAATTATTCCCGTAAGTGTAGTACACGTTGTTTCCTTGCAGGTGGCGGTTATCTTCCTCCTGTGGGTGGTGAGATCCGGTGCCGATCTGCCCGTTGGCTAGTGGAGTTTTTCCCAACCAGGTATTTCCCATCTGCGTGGCATCGCCACAGCCGCACAAGCTCTGTGCTCCGGACTGGTCTCCAAGCATGTGTGGTAGTGTAGTGCATGTAAGTATGTAAGTAAGGGGTACGATATAACAAGGAAGGGGAAGCAACGGTCGCGCGCGGTCCACGGCCCGTTTTTTTAGGGCACTGTACAGGCATTTGCCTGGTGTTGATCGGAGAAACCACGGAAAACTAGCGATCAGAGCAGCCGCCGGAAGTATTCTACTCCATGCTGGGACTGAATTCGTCCTAGCTATCTAACGTCGGAAATCCCGCCACTGTCGGGATTCGACCCTAGGACCTCGCGGTCAGAGGCATTTCAATAGCATCAGTTGATGCCCTGAGCCACTTATCCCGATCTGGGGCGCTGAATATGAGAATTTTCTTGGTACGCACACTTTTAGAATAGCTGGAATTAAACAACCAAAATCTTACATTTTTCAATCAAAATCGAAACTACTTCATTGTTTTTGTATTTCTCCCAATTTTCTTTCAATTTTAGTGTACATATCAAATGAATATGCAAAAATTAATAGTATAGATTGCATCCTGCATCAATGATTTTTTAAAAGATTTTCCATTAACGTACACACGTTTTTATCAAAAATCTTACACGTATCCTTGTTATAATTGCAGCTCAGTGTTGCGTAAAGTCAATAAAATTCAAAGTCTAACATAGGAGCATTTTCATACACGACTCAAATATTCACATAAGTAGATAACAGTTATTTAATAATATTACATTTGTATAATTATGAAAAAAAATTATTTCAGAACTTATGTTCAGTATTTCAGAATTGACTTGTAACATTATCACAAATTTAATAGCTACATCGTATACCCGCTGCAAATGAGAGCCGCTTTATATCTTGTAAACCACCGAACCCCATCCCGCATAAATTATCTTCTTTTGAAAAAAAGTCGAGAAGAAAAGATTTCTTCCGGGCAGCGTGGGAGCGCCGTCGGAGCACAGCACCCACTCCGCGCAGCAGCTGGCGTCTGCCGCCGCCGCCGCCGCTCCCGCGGGCCTTTCCGAGGTCAGGTCAACTCTCCGGCGGCTGCAAGACACGTTCTCAGCGCAGTAGTTCGCTTGCGTCTTCATTGACTCCGGCAGACACCGCCTCGCACAGCACCAACATTACTTCAATGCGTGATTATTATTACGGCAGAACCCTTCGCATAACACAACGATTTACTTATCATAAACACGATACAAACATATGCGACCGGAGAATTCTCTGTTTACGTGTACTAAGTGACTTCAGATCTCGGGCCACTAAGTGACGGTTACTTCAAAGATCTCTCTTTCCACAAGACAATGCAACTAATTAAAAAAATAGCTTTATGGATGTCGAAAGTTTATACATTATATGCGTGAATTCACAAAACGGTGGTGAGCAGGATTTAATAAATCAATATTAAGCATGCGGCCGAATAATAGGACAACCGCCACTGCGCAAATTGTACAGGAGAAGCAGCAAAAGAAAATGTCATATCATGCTGTATCCACTTACGCACCTAGAACTAACTGTAGACGTGTCCAGTTGTTCCGTTCAACGTGGCCCAGAGAGAAACGTTTCAAAAATAACTATCTATTTTTCACGCAAAACAAAAACGAATAAACACCTTATTTTATAAATACACTTTTTATGAACAGTGACAAGCAGGGTTCGTTGCACTTGGCGAAACACAAGCAAGAGATATTTGTGTACATGTAATTCGTTGTAGCCTGAAAACTAAAAAAAGGCTTATTTAGCTACATTAATATCACGTGCTCTCTAGTAACGTTTCTAAGGAAACACCCTCACACATGATCGAGAATGCCTAAATCTTGATATTCAAACAAAAAATCCAGTTTTACTAAGGTAAGCGCTTGAACCTTTCTGTCGCACTCTTCAATTCATTAAGAAACTCTCCTACATATTGCACTTCAAGTTCCAACGTGTATTTCGTAACAACAAAATACGATCACGCCAAAGCATCGGTCCGCCACGGCAAACTTTTCCCCTTGCCCCTACGCACTGGCGGCGCGACCCTGCACGCTCCCGACGCGACGCGCGCACAATCACGCCTCGGTACATCCACGCGCGCGTTCGCACGAGGCGAAGCTGGCCAATTACCTCACATGTCACGCGCCGCCGAGGCGGCGCCATCGTTACAACTTTCGAGTAAACGATGGCGGCGCGGCGTGGGGGGAGGCGGCGGCGTTAAACGTGCGTACAGTCGCTGACAGGTAGCGGCTGCCCACTGGCGCGCCCAGCTTCTCATCGGGCCATCATATCCGTCTCTGCTCACTGCTCCTACGTCTGGCTCTGGTTACTTTGCCAATACTCTCGTACTAAGAGAAACATACAATGCTGCAAGAAAAAGCCATAATTTTTTCGGCAAAAAATAGTTTCAAGGTCCCTCATATCGGAAAAGTGGATTTTTCTCGCCCATATACTTAAAAAATTACATTCTCGTACACATTCCCGTTTCTGGGACCATGCTATAAAAAAATGTTTTGCCCAACATCTCTCTCTCTCTCTCTCTCTCTCTCTCTCTCTCTCTCTCTAGTTCATAATACTCATATAAAAATGGTGCAAGTCTGTTTTTCATTAAAGCCTCTGAATACTCGAAAATTCTGGAAGGTAAATTTTTTTTGGATGCCATCATCCTGAAGATCAGTTTTTTCTTTACATTTTCTGCTCGAATAAAGCGAATTTCTCTGATAATAAGACACAGGATCCATTTTCGTTTTAAACCTCCAGTTTCGAAACTTACAAAAGTTCAAATGTTTCCAAACACGTTCAATCCTTCAATATTGAAGCTACAGATTTCTTTGTTAAAACAATCTATTTCTAAACATTAGATTTTATAGCATTTAAAGAACACATCGTAAGACTCTCACATCATTGGTCAACGCCAGAACTGAGTTGTAGTCCCTCTGAAAAGGAAATGAGTTTTTACGAAGTTTGTTTACTTTGAATAATCATATTTCAAGATCAGCCATAATCTAATATAGCAATCATGGCAATGATGGCTGTCAAGCAAGCGCGAAGGAAGGTGTTGTAGATCTCTTAGATTCGCCAGACAGTTCTTTTAATGATCAAGTTATTGAATGCTGTTAAGCCAATCAATGAACTGGTTGGTAAAGACCTTAGAACCAAATGTAGCAATAACTGCTTTTACTGACATATGAAGATGGAGAAACGCAGACTCCAGAAAAAACTTTTTCTAGCTTGTTCTATTCTACAGTAAAGGGAATGGGTGAACCTACTTCACGATTCAAAAATAATATTATACACATAGACCGTTTGACAAGCTTAATTTAAGAAAAAACAATATCGATAACATCCATAGGCTTCCTTCAGAGAGACAACGACTTGTATCTTCATTTTATTCTCCGACCTTTACATTATTCTTTAGCTGCAATTTGATCTTCATTATATATTTTCTTTATCAATTTAATTGGCACTCGTTCTATCGCCCTTAAGTTTTGTCCTGGAACAGCTCCGATTTATTTTCTTCCTGATAATAAATTTCAATTTTTAGTGTTAATTATCTAACTGCTATAACTTCACCTTGCCTATTATCACTTTCTAATTTTGTTTCATCACAACAAAACACTATTTTAATATTTGTAGTCCTAACAGCTTCGTCAGGAGAATCACCTTTCTATTGCTCTTTCAATTCATTTTTGCTCCTTTAATTTCCTGTGTATTTTATCACGCCTCGCCCCTCTATTTCTTCACCTGAGGTACGTCATTTTGTCGTAAAACTTCAGAACTGCCAAGGCTCTAACTTGGAGGCGAAGTACTTGGTTCATGGTACACCACAGTGCACTATAAAACCGAGTCCTCAAAATACCATTCCTATGAAATAATTACAATTCACTATTCAATTAACTAAGTAGTTATACACACTATCCAAATAATTAGTTTTATTTGAAGTTAACATTGCTTTGATTAAGTTTTTCAAAAAACTAACATTCCACTATTCAACGAACAGAGAAACTGCAAACGCAGCCAGAATGATTAAGCTTTCTCTGACGGTTAAAAAAAGGTCGTTGACTGGTGTTTCCCAATGTAAAGAAAAAACAGTTAATTGACTTTGAATGAGCTGGAGAGAGAAAATTATTTTCAATATTTTTTATGTATTACGATATAAATAATATACTAATAAATCGAAAATATCCTACACAGAAGGGAGTTGAAATTCGACTAGTAGCCTGGCCATTCCACTTCCACTGGATGAGTTTTTGCATAGAGAGATATGTTCTGCCCGAGTTTAAAAGTACGGTTTGAGGGCCAGGTATTTTCAAGTACTGCCTGGAGTGCTTACCTAAAATAACTAGCTTAATTAAAAATTGCTCTTTGGTGTGTTGTTGGTACACACGGCAATCTGTAAACGAAAGTTCTACTGAGGGCAGTTGTAAAAAATACGAACTTAGGAGATATGAGTTTTGGGGGTCCTGCCGGGGAACAAATGATTGAGAAGCAGGGACAAGCGGGAGTCCAACGACGAATGTGAGGACCAGGTGGGCACCAATTTTGTTCTATAAGCAGTATTCTGTCAAATGAGACCTTTCTGACCGTTCTATTACATGTTCAGATATTAAGCTCCTCTGAATATCCCCTGTGTATACCACGGGTGGTCAGATGCGAGCAGTAACTCGCATCTGACCACCCGTGGTATACACAGGGGACACATACAATACATACATACATACAATTACACTGAAGGAATAAAGATAAATAATTTTCGACGATAAAATTAAAGTGATTTTTTGATGTTCTGCAAACTTTACTCTTACCATTTGGCACTATTACAATTTTACTCACGCACAATACCGAGCGCAATAATGCTGTAACGCACAGTTCGCTTAAATGCTGGCCATTCAAAGTAAAGATTCAGAAAGGTCATTATCACTTTTTAAATAGTTGTTTACAAATTGCTGAATGTACGCACGGGTCCAGATAGTACTCATTCATATTTTTTGGTGCCTTTAAAATATAATTTATAAATAAATTAATAAAATATTGGATTATTTCGTTATGTATTTTAGTATAATAATAATACATACCAATTGGAGGAATGTCTTCGTGCCAACCACACGAACCCCTTATCCTATGGCCGAGAGGCTGGGCCAAAGGGCATGACAGGAGCGGTTTACCTATTTTAGGTTAGATTTTCATACACATTTTATAATATGTACTGTGTTTGCTGTTTTGGTAAATAAGATATTAGTTCCATTCATCGCATATATTTTTGCGGAATAATTCTCTAACAACTCCGTTTTTCTCAAGTTCCTTTATCTGCAAATTAGGCCTCCATCTGATGCAGCTCCTACGACGAGAGCGTAACTTGTAAAATAAAGCCGATGGTTTTTGCAGGTGGGCCGTTGATAGGCAGCAGCGCTCCACCGTCAGCACGGTGAGCCTCGTCGCAGGGATGGGTCTGGCGAGGGCAGGTCGCCTTTTACGACCGGCCTACGGCCTATTCCGTCTGCTGTCCCCCACCCGCCGCAGAGTGAGACCATGGCTTGTCAGTACAAGAAGGGCGCTTTAATAAAACTAGTGAAGCTACAACACATATTTTCTCAAATTATTCCAACTTCGACCATTTTTTCGTTGATTCTTTAAATTTTCTTTTCGTATGTAATATATTTTCAAATAAATAAGAATTATCTAAGAATGAATGTAGGAACTAAACAAAACTCCAAATTTATAAGTCCTTATTTATACCAACATGTATATATGGAACTGAATAGAATGCCATATAATGCGAAAACAGAAAGTAGAATCACAGCAATGGAAATGAAATTCCTACGCAGGATAGTAGGGAAAACAAGAAGAGATCGAATAAGAATTAATACAATTAAAGAGGAAGTGAAAATTACCCCGCTACTGAAGGAAATGGAAAACAGGAATCTGAAGTGGTATGGACATGTTAATCAAATAGCAGAGGATAGAAAGCCGAAACAAATGATCTATGCCAGACGAGAGGGAACGAGACCACCTGGAAGGCCTAGACGAACATGGAACGCATAACTACAGGATATTTGCCAACGGAGCGGAGCTACACTAGGAGAGGTGAAGCGCAAGGCACAAGACAAAGAGGAGTATGTCAAATGACTAACTCTACGCTGAGAGGCATCAGAGAAAGAAGAATATTCATCAAAGAATATCAAAACAATTGGTGCTAATTCCATTTCAGGCAAACACTATTTTCGAAAGGAGCAAAAATTTAACATTTCAAAACTACCAAGTTGAAAATATAAATTTTTGCCATACACAAAATCTGTTCTAACAAATCAGCTCTCGAAGAAAAACCATGTATAATTTAAAAAAATATTAGTTTTCTAAACGGAACTAAAGAAACGTGGATAGTGACAACGCGTTAGAGGAAGTAATTTAATAAAATAGGAATAAGACATCCATTTTTATCGATATCAGTGTCCCACAATTCGTTTTTTATAAGGAACGAAAATAAGTAACATGACGAGCAAGCAAAAATAGCCTCCAATTAGTTTACTTAGCAATGCAGTTAGGTAAAAAAGTAAGTAATAATTTTTAATAATTATGTAGATAGTTACCTTTCTTTTATAGAATGTACTTTATGATACTCCGATCATTTTATGGAACGAGAATTCAGAAATACAGTAAGCAAACTGTTTAGAAAATGCAATAACAAATTATTCAAAGATTTTCAAGAAATATAAAATAAACTTTAACATTCTAAATAATCCATTTTTTAATAATATGCCGTCTTCGCCTTTCGAGGATTAGAATTCTCAACAGTTACGACTAGCAAGATCAATTGATTTGCTACAGAGACTTCAAGCAGATTTCTTTCTTACTACTCACGAGAGCATATTTTTAGGAAAAATGTATTATTTTGAAACATTTTGAAAAAAAATATATAATCACTACGTTTGTATTTGAATGCAAAATTTGTGTGGTTTTAAGCTCAGATTGACCAAATCTTTTGATCGAAAGTTTAACTGATATCTGTATTACCATCCGGTGCATGTTCGGTTGCGTTCAATGGGAGAATCAGCTTCAATACAAAATAAAGAAAATTACTGAATCCCGCTCAATTTCTAACGGATTACTGAAGTTTCCTACACGGATCTTCTTATTTTCGGTAGTGCTTTATAAAGTGCTATCTTGGCTTGAAAAACTATCGGAGGTCTCTCAGAATGATTGCGGCAACCTTAACAATATTTCGCCTTCTCCGGTTGTGCCACCTTCGCCACGACCAACACGAATCCGGGGGATCACGAATGATCGGGAGTGCGGCTCTGAGCTGTTATTAGCGGAGCGGCTCAGCGTGTCCTCTTGCGCCAGCAGGCTCGCCGCGAGGATTACGATTCGTCAGAGACGGATTTAACGCCGGCTCCTCTGGTGGCGGGCTAGAGTTGCTGCTTCAGACGGAAAACAGAAATATCAAGGATAAAGTATCTCACAAACGGCAATGAAGTGTGCTGACGAGAATGTCGGGATATAATTACTTACGTCTTAGGATACGAAGGCTGACAATCTGTTGTAAGATGCAAAATAAGATGTTCTTTGCCACACGAGCATAACGATTTTATTTTTTAAACCGTACAGACGTGTTCATCTACGAAAGAAAGGCATAAGAAAGCACATTGAATCCTTGGATATGGTGTACTTTAGTGCCGGAGTACATGACTCAATGAAAGCTGCCAGCTTGCAAATTACAAGAGGGCAATTTTTGATCGTCTTCTTACAACTATAATATTGAAGATAAAAAATGTTTCATTAATGAAATCTGTTTCTTAAAGACGGATCTTTGAATAAGTTCCTGTTCAATTTTTCGACTTTTTTTTTGTAATTTCGCGCAAAATATAGGCAATTTAAAACATTTCTTTCTCAAAAATCCTACATTTTTTTCTTTACAATTTTCCCACGGATGAAAGAAGGGATAATTCAGAAATTGGCGCGAGTCACATTTTCTTTGATCTCACTGAAATTTCTAAAATTGCAAATTTAGAAATAATTTGAGAAAGTATGTGATAAGCACCACTAGTTTAAAAGTTTTCACATTCCGTCGCAGAGGTTGTCAGAAACCCTTCAAAGTAGGGTTCGAGAGTGGAGTAATAATTTAAAAAATAATGCTTTTACAAAGTACGGAATGTTTGCTCGGGTGCAACTAGTAACCATTTATATATTTAAACCGGCTAGCATTGCGCAGCGGCTACACCGTTGCTTCAGTAGCATCGTTGATGGCGAGATCCTAGGATTCGGGTCCAGATTGTAGCTGATTTTTGAAAGTAACTACGTAGTTCAATCCTAGTCAACTTATCTGTTGGAAAATTCTACGGATCGGCTGTTCTGATCGGTTGTTTTCCGTAATTTCTCGGATCAATGACAGGTGAATGCCGAAAACAATACTCACTCACTATATATTTAAACAGTAGGTTTGTAGGCTTGTTAGTGTAACTGTACACAACTTGTGTAACTTATTACTTCATTTTTGGTTTTAAAAGAACAATATAAAATTTTTTAATGTATATTTCTCTTTCCTTTTTCTAATTTTCATTGCCATCTTATACCATTTTACTCTGACCTTTTAGCAGCGGGTTTTCTGTTCTAAGTGTCCTCGTATCTCTTCTTGATATACGCTTGTATTAGGAACGGTAAACATACCTTTCCTTACCTTATACTGTTAATACGCAACGAGACTCGCATGGAAAAACACTGTTGAGTAAAATGCATAAATTTCATTCCTGGGTGTGGCAAAATAAACATCAAAACAAAACAAGCTTTCAAATTATGCTCACTGTTGTATTTTCTCCTTTTGTATTTCTTGGGGCCATAGGCATTTACTGCATTAAATAATCTGGGAAAATATCTCATCAACACACATTGAAACGAGATGTAATTGCAGGAACGCAGCGTCATTCGCGCATGCAAACGTTCCGCGGATGCTTAACTCTTCCAACACGTTTCCTATTTCTGAACTGTTTGCATTTGATCTAAACAGTTGAACATTCCCGTTATTAAATTTTCTGGACTACCGACGCTCAGGTTAATGCCAATATTGGCAGGCCGGACAATACACGAGTACTGACACAGGTCACGCCCCGCCGACCATAGGTAGCACGGCGAACCGCGGAAAGATCTCTACATAATTCGCGCAAGGCATATTACCTGCATATACAAGTGCGAGTACACAACCAAACCTTTTGAAAAGTCCTAGGTTCTTGTGTCAACAATGACAGATTTTCGTCCCTAGTCAGTACCTGAGTCAGAATACTCCGCTATACAGAAAGAGAATTCTAGAAGCCTTTGAAACTTTTCAAGCAAATAGTAGGCCATTACCGCAAGTGAACGGTATACAAGCCCATGATAACCGCAGGAGGAAACTGCTAGGACATCTAATATGATTCTGGAGAAAGTTTACAAACATCCATCGGGTTTCTTAAATTTCATGGTGATACTCACAAAGTGTCGATACCCACGAGCGGGCATTTCAGGCCCTCTTTATTCGTTAGAATGTTTCCCGCTTGGGTTTAGTACTTTCCATTTTCCTTCATCCACTAGCCAGGGGAATTAAGTAGTGACTTGCTCCTATCCCAGATAAATTACTATATCTCAGGTGGCTCAGGACATCAAATGATGTCACTACAGTGAATACTGACCGGAAGGTCCTAGGGTTCGATTCCCGAATTTGGCAGGATATTCGGCACTAGCTACATAGCTAGATCAAATTCAGAGCCTGCTCTGTTCGTGGTTTCTCCGATCAATATGTGCCGAATGCCAAAGCACTATTATAACAAATGGGCCAAGTACCGCGCGCGATCTTTCCTTCGTCTTCCTTGTCATATCCTAACCCCTTTCGTACACACACACTTGAACTTACATGTACTACACAAGTCGGGGAGACCGGTCAGGAGCTTAAAACTTGTACCTTCCGAGGCGGTGCCCTATTGGTAGGAGATACTCAGTTGAGAAAACCTCGCTAACAGACCCATCGGATCTCAGCATCCAACGGGTAAAGATCACCATCTCCCACGATGGTGTGATCCCAACATTCTCCAACCAGGTATCTCCCACCAGCAGGGCATCGCCTCAGCCGGGACAAGCTCTGAGCTCCCGACTGGTCTTCCGGCATGTGGAGTAGTGAGGTGCATGTAAGTGTAAGTAAGGGGTGACGATAGGAAGGAAAGTTCGTGCGCGGTCCGTTAAAGTATCGCTCTGGTATTCGCCTGATGTTGATCGGAAAAACCACTAAAAACTACCAATCAGAGCAGCCGACCACTAGAATCCTTCTCCAGAGAACAGCTGAATAAGACCTAGCTAAGTGGCTAGTGTCGCAAATCCTGCCGTCATCGGAGCTCGAACCCTAGAATCCCGGTCATAGGTACTGCAGTGACAACAGTTGATCCCCTGAGCCAGCTAAGTCGGTAATACCGCGGGAGAGATAGAGGAAGGAGAGACGGGAGATGGAAAGTGGGCGAGATGCAGACACACACACATGTTCCGTTCCGATCACCATGTAGTCTTTGAGCCAGCGTTGTGCAGCCACACCCGAAGTCTGTTGCCTGGAGCGGGGGAGGGGGAGGGGGGTTGTGTGCGATAGAGCAGAGAGAATAGAGGAACAACAGCGGACGGCCAGCGTCGCCTCGAGTCAAGCCCATGCCCCGCCGCAGCTGAACGTGAATTTGTTCTCGGCAGCGGAAAGATAACGTGCTCCAGGTTGTAATTTGGCGAAGGCAACGAGGCAAGCTCGCCCTGGAATGTATTTCACTTCAATAAATATAGGTATTGCGTGTCCATGTTCGATCGGCGGATGAATGATTTGGATGAAAGTTCTGGCTTTGAAATCAGCTGCCTGGGATGGCTGCAGCGTGCAGCAAACTCAACATCTGCGTCCGGAGGGTAGATTTGAATGTGGCTACATGCTTCACTTTTGGCTTTTCAGTGTCGAAGAGCATGATTGTTTCGTATTTGCCTGCATTATTGTTCATTCATATGTACATTATAATTTCGGTATTGCGTATGGCTTTGTGATAGGTATGGATGTCTCAGTGTAATTAATGCTCCCGAATGTTTTCTATTTTATTCGTAATAAATAGCACTTTATTCTTAAAATGATTGTTTCAAAGCAAAGTCAAAATTTTATACAGAAAAAACTAGTACATGACACTAACAAAAGAGAATGTTCAATAACAAATAAATTCAGTCTATTAAACCGCTGAATTAGAGCATAAAATATATTATAGGCCAAATAAACTATATGCTACTTCTGTTTTGCCATCGGAGAAATTCAAAAGAGCTTAAAACACCCACTATTTGATTTCGCGAATTTTACCTTACCTTTACCAGCATCTTCAAGGAGTTCTCACTTAGTGTTTTCCACGAAATGCCTGCTTCAAAACGTATCAATCACTCTGATACCCAAAACCAACGATCTCATTTGAATTGAACACTATTGGAACTATACCCATATTACAAGACCCACATTAGAGAAGTTATTTTAATACTCAAGGATATGTATATGCCAGGTTTGTACTACAAATCAAAGCACATTTTCCTCAAACAAGCATATAGTAATTACTGAATTTTTCACAATGGTGATGAACCAGCTCCTTGGTCATTGACTTTCAATATTTTATATAATTTCTCATTTGATTTATTTGCTATCTTATGTTTTCCCCTTACTTTCCTTTTCTAAATCGTGCGTATGATTATTAATAAAAATCAAAATGATGCATAGATCTTTGTAATGACACACACTTTTTGTATTGAAAGTATTTTGTATTGAAATTGAGCTTCACAAGTTATTTCACATTGACAACAGAAACAAAAATTCACACACACACACACACACACACACACACACATATATATATATATATATATATATATATATATATGTGTGTGTGTGTGTGTGTGTGTAGGTGCATGCAAAAGATTCACAGAATGGATCATAACTTTCAATCTTTTTCAAATAAAATTGAATTTATCGAGGTAGTGTTTCAGAGTGATTTTATTCTAAGAGATATTTTTTGCTTTACAGAACATTCATTGTCTCACAATGAACTAAGCATTCTCTCAGTACTTAATTTTTATCTTGAAGGATTCTACAAAAGTGTGACTGAACCAAGTGAGAACGAGAACTCTGCATGTGGAAGTTTGCGTTTTTAGGAAAGAAATTATATTTATTCTACCTTCTTGTAAGAATTCTGTCTAATTCAGTTCAATTTTTTTAAAGCAGTTGTCTATTTCACTATGCTCAATATTATATTTCTTAGCATCAAAAGACCTCCAACTAATAATTACAAAATATATGACTTTCTTAGAAAATATAGAGATATCTCTGAACAAAATTGGTAATCGGTCCTGTGGTTCCATTGCAGTATGCACAGATCCTAACATTGATTTCCATGGGGTAGCTTCTGAAAAAGTGCACTTCAAATAGTTTCATTCTTTCAATTTATGTATTACATTGTATGTACCTAGACGTAATACAGTTAAATCAATGAAAGCAAGAGATCAAGCCATAATCAACAACACCCTACTAGATATGGAATAATAACGAATGGTTAGGTTTCAATGACCACGATGCACACATTATAACAATTACCAGTCTTGAACACCGACACATAAAATAATACACTTATGTGTAGATTACTACTATAAGGAAAATAAAATTATTTATGTACAACTTGCTGCAGGTATTATCACCGTTTTTCAAAGCTGTTGATAAAATAAAAATTGTTGTTCAATTTTAGCACTCAAACACAATATTTGTAAAAAATGAGAAGCTATTATTAGGAGTTGCAGGTAAATTATGACAACATAAAATACATAATACACATTTTTTTCTCTTAAAGAAAACATTTCAAACTCATCGGTCTTTGCTTACGATGCCAAGAGAGTATTACAAAATATTAAGTATTATAAGGTAGTATAGCTCTTCGACATATTTTCGTACAATTCAATGAAAAACAACTATTCTCTAGAAATATTTTATTGCTATCGTTAATTCAGACGAAGCATTTGAAGTAGAAAGAGAACTCTTATTCTCGAAAAACTAAGTATCAGTCTGAAAAGTGAACATGAAACAAACCAAAGAAGAGAGCGGAGGGATCCCAAATTTACCGGATTGCAGGTTAGCGTTTATATAAGAGTAAGTGTGTAATGGCCATACCGTTACCACGACATTATGTGCTCGAGAAGGATGATTGGAACCATGCGCCACGTTAGGTCAGATTCCACAACACACTCACAATTATGTCAATAAATATGTTGATTTCAAATTGCGATACAAAGATGAGTTCGCAATTGGAATCTCTTAGGGGGCAGCTATTACATGAATAAAGTATACTGTATGCTCAAAAATACACTACAAAAATATTGTGCAGGGTAATAATCGTATTACATAAACACTATATAATTTATAAAGTGCTCCAATTCTATAACAAGTCTTTTGGATGTATTTATTTTAGACATTTATTTTTCTTTTGACCTTTCAATTTCTCATACGAGAATGAGAATAAAACGTAAAATTTATTTTAACACAAACGCAGTCCGGAAATGAATGAAGTTACAATTTTTGAATGATAATTTAATTATGAACAAAAATATTGGACTTTGATCAAATATCTAAACTTGCTATTCAATAACTATAATTCTACGAACTATGGTGATGTAAGATATTTATTTTGATTTGTTTCAAATTACTTTATCACATACTCAGCTGGTAATAAATGCGTTCCAATTTGGAGAATCAGGTAAAAGAGAAGTTTCCAGAAAAAACGTCCAAAGGGCACGGTATACAATCGCGAAAAAAATTGCACGACCAAGCAAATAAACAATTAAAAGTATTTTTTGTCAAAATTACTTTTGTGCATCTGTTTACACAATAACGAATACCTGCTTCCATTATATCACGCTCAATTAGATTAGTGTAGAGAGGTAATTTGAAAAATGGAGGAAACCCCTCACTTCGTTTTTAATAGTATTTTTTCCATATTTTCTGCAGAATATGAAACAAGTTATATCCTAAAAATGCAGCAAATCTTGTAAATCCTTTCAACAAAGGATACATGAAAAACAAAATCGTCGCAAGCAATCCACTATACGAATATAATTTGAAAAATGAAATGTACATACATATGTAGGTTCAAATGCTTCTATATGAAATCGTGTTTTAATCTATAATTTGAAAGTTTAAAGATTTTTTCTGAATTTTACATTCAAAAATTTCTACTTATTCTTAACCCACATGTGTGAAAAAGGGGGTTCATGTGTAAGTACCACTGTAATATCTTTGTACATCACCGTTAAATACGCAATGTCTACAACCAACGTCTCCTGTAAAGCTGACGACAAAACTCTACCAACAGCAGCAGCCAACACCACTGGCAGAAACACTATCTACACGCCTCAAACCTTTACGATAACACTATCATTCCAAGTCATTAAATAAAGGGCTATAGTTCCATTCACAACTATTTCCACCGCAATACGCATCTAAGCTTCAATCCCCCCTCCTTCTCTTCTCCCTGCCCCATCCTCCTCCCTCTCCTCTTTCCCTCCCTCCCTCTCCCCCTCCTCCTAACAAGATTTGTCCACTTTTTCGGTTCTAGGAACCCATAATGGACACTTTTTGCTTCAGCTTCACAGTAATTTATTTTCTTCGTAAGTAATACGTTACTATGAACATCGTAGAATTGCAAGATGTATTGTACAAAGGTAGAATATCTGTTTATATAACTATTGTAAATATAATACAATAGGATTACAACGCAATAGGATTGCTTTGTGCGATCGAATTATTATTTTGTTTTTATCGTAGAAGATCATGCCAATCTATTTTGTTCTATTCACTACTACATATCACTATTTTGTTCACCGGCGTATCCTCCTCCACCTAAAGTGGAATAAATAATGCCTTTAAGTATTTAATACAAAAGCTTGAGGAATAAACATATCCAGATTCAGTTACGTCTCAGGCATTCGTTATCCCTCGCTGCCTTTCCGTCTGGTGACGCGGAGTGCACACTCCCATAAAATACCTAGTATCAGAAACGTTCGTTCTCGATGAAGGCACGATAATATTGGATAATCCGTCTGTAATGTTGCATTCCCGGACATAGCGGAGTCGGCGCGCTGGTCTCGAGAACGATCGGAACGGAGTGCCTTTAATTACTACCAACGGCTGTAACTACTACCATCGCCTCTGAAGTCGACAGTTTCCTCCTCACAAGAACTCGCCTCATGTTCCACCCTATTCTGTCGTTTCGTCTGCCGTAGACACCACGATCGCATGCGCTGTCTAAACTGTCACCAGCGCTATCGACTCCCATCTTCCAAAATACTGCCATCGAAGAACCTCCCGCTGTCACTAGCACCACAATTTCCTTACACCGTCTACCTGTGCGTTCACTATAGTTACCGTCAAAGTCATGGATGTGGAGAGTCCTTCGTTCCCCCTTTCGCCCCGCCAGCGACCACCTGTCACCACGACAGCCATCCCTCCACCCCTGCCCGCCCCGCCACCGCCGCCGCCGCCCCTTCCTCCGACGCCCCACCTCCGCCTTCGCGTCGCGACGCATCGCTCTCAACGAAGCAGCGCCGCCGCCCACCAGCGTCGACGGCGGGCGCGAGCTTTACGGGCTGATTAAAAGGCGATAAGCAGCGCCACGAGCGTAACTTAAAATCATGATGGCGGGGATTTCCTCGAAAATCGTACCGACTTCACCCCTAAGGAGAAGAGCGGGTATCTTGCGCCTCGAATTGCCTTCCAAGGCTGCTCCGCCCCTCCCCGCCCCGCTACACCCCCCCCCGAGGCTCCACTTCCAGGACTCCACCCGAGCCGCGACTCCACACTCGAAAAAACAAAAAAAAAAGTCCGGCTTCGCAGCGTCTGACAGGCGCGTCGCTTTAGTCTAAGAATGTTAAAACTTTCTATTATCTTTTTGTATATTACGTTACTTGTCTACCTTTCCGCTGTCTGAGAGAGAATTCTTTTTAGCGTTGAAAGGGAGGTTTTAGGCAGGTATGCATAAACAGCATACATTAGGCCGCAGCGCGGGCGCGGCAAACGTAAGGCTTTGCCGGCGAGCGGGCGCGCGGTGGCGTGGAGGCAAGCAGAGAAGCCGCCGGGGGCGGGGCGGGGCGCAGGGCCGGGAAGTGAAAGGGATGGAGGGGAAAAGGGGGGGTGGCGCGCGAAAGGAAAGGGCGGGCGGAGCGCAGTGCGGCGCCATAGAGCATTTCCGATTGCGCGCGGCGCCACGCTCGGAGACGGCTTCCACCGCTGCCTCCGCCACAGCGCCACCCTCGCCACAACTCCACTGTAGGCCGCCCAGTCACTTCAACCGACGCAACCACCGCTCTCGCCGCCTCATCGGCGTCGCTGCCTCTACCACAGTTCGTGCGAGGGCTCGTCTTGCTACCGCCGCCTCGACGAATCAGAGATGGTTGTTGTAGCGCTGTGGACGTACTACTGTTGACACAGAACCATTCGAGTTCCTGCCGCTGTCTCTGCAACCAAGTGCTGATACTTTCTACGGGGCTTTAACATGCTCTTTCCTTGGGGTTGCAGCCACCCATACGTCAGTCCCACCTCGTCACCGCAACCAGATTAATCTGGCTCTGCATTCAAGGTCGCTATCGCAGCTTTTGTTGACATGGTTAGTTCCTCCCGCACCACAGCCGCCGCCACCCGTGCCAACTCCGCTGCAGGGTCCCCTTTCGTTTCACCGAAGTCTCACTCTCGCTGTCCCATTGGTGTCGCTGCCTCTACCACTGTTCCTGCGAGTTCTTGTGTTGGCACCGCCTCGACGACAGTCAGAGATGGTGGTTGTAGCGGTGCGGTCGCATTGCAGCTTTTTATAGAGATTTTTTGCATGGTGATGCGTTATAGCAGCACTATCGATCTCTTGCGCATGCGCAGTTGGCGTTCGACATCACTTTTGTGCATCTGCGAATGCGCAAAAGATTGCTGTACGCTATGCCGCGCAATAATCGCGTATGTTGGCGGGGGACCACTCGAATTCCCGCTGCTGTCTCTGCAACCAAGAGCCGACTCTCCCTCCCGCGTCTGAGCTGCTTCTTTTGATTGGACTGTTGCCGCCAATAAGTCACTCGCAACGCTCCCAGATTCATCTCGGTCTCCATTCACCGTCGCTAGCGCAGCTGCCGTTGGCATGGTTGGCTCCGCCCGCACCGCGGCTGTCGTCATCGGTCCTCCCTCTCCAGGCCCAGAGCGTGGCGCCATGCGACCTCCGGGTTTCGCCTCCGCTCCTGGGCTGCGCGTGGGCGTGGTGAGGCGGTGCGGTGCGGGAAGGGGAAGGAAGGGAGGGGGCAGGATGTCGCCGATTGCGAAACCGCGCTTTCGCAGTCCCAGAAGTGCGCGCAGCGGGACTGCGGTGGGGTTTGTAATCCCGATGGGATTTTGCAATCCCCGGATTTCGGGCTCATTGTGTTGAGCCAGTGATCCCCGGGTAAAAACTCCTGCCATGGAAATTTTAAGAATTTGGGAATCGTTTAAGCCCGCGAAGCCGCGTATTTAGTGAGACTGTCTTAAACGGAAGTACCAGAAAGTGCAGGGTTCGAGAACAAACAAGGCTAGGTCGTGTAACACATTGCGCGCATTGCTTGCTTCGTTCTCAAGTGAAACTTCTTCTGCGTATTAGTACTTCCTTTCTTGTTTCTTTTCACACAATACGTATGATATTCCCTCGGATTTATTCACTTAGAGGAAGGTATCTCTTCAGGATTCTCTTTTCATCTTATTTTTAGGTGTACATTTCAACTACGAAATGTATATCATATGGACTGTGAACGGACTGCCAATTACTCTCCTGAAACCTGTCAAACCCGCCAATTTCGTAAATATTAATTTAAAAAACCCTTTACTGGAAATACTATAAAGTGTTGTATCTCTCTTATGAACGATCACATGATAGAATTAAAAGTCTGTACGTGACGTTTAGAGAAACATTCAGTGAAATCCAGAATTGCATTCTATATATTCCTTAAAATATAAACCTATATGTTTCTTAAAATATAACCCTATATTGGTGGCATTCAAAACAAGTTAGTGTGTATATTTAGGTTTTAAAACAGGGATTTTATATCAATTAATAGTTGTTTTTTTGAACGAGTAAAAAACAAGTACTTCATTGGATAGCCACACTACCGAGAGAAACCGATTCACTCAGAATTATTTCAAGCTCTGCCACACTTAGTATCTTGTAGTGGTGTGGGAATGATGGTATGGCGTTACTGGTGGTGGCTGTGGTAAGGAGATGGTGGTAGTAATGTTGCAGTGGTTGTGATGGTGCGGATTTGATGCAGTGTTGTAAAGAAGTGGTGTTAGGATGGTGGTAGTCGTGTAGTGAGGCAATGATAATGGTCCCACTGCGGAGGAGCAATAACTGTGGTATACGGGTGGTGCAGTGGTGGTGATGAATTGGCGGTGAGGCGGTGGTGGAGGTGTTGCAATGATAGTGGTGAATTCGATTCGTTATGTTTCACTGATGGTGCAATGTTGGTGGTATCCATATGCTCAGAGGCTGCAGTCGTGTTTGAATTTATGCACGCATAGGAATATATATATATATATATATATATATATATATATATATATATATATATATATATATATACACATATATCGATTAGATTGCATGGTTTTCTGTTTTCAAACTAATCACTTTGAACACACTTTTACTTTCGCATTTTCTAAAATTCACTCACATTTGCACGTGGATAAATGCACAGTTGCCAAAGCATTATCGACATAAAAGTTATGGTTGGTAGCAATTTGCTGGTGTTCGCCGAATAGACAACGTGGATATTCTGACGATGGCGCATTGAGTACTCTATCTGTGCCATAATTTAACTTCCTGAAATATTGTCTAAATTTGTTCAAGAGCATCTTTCATCTCGTTGGCATTCTTCTGACTATATTTGAAATTTTTCTGGACATACTACCTGTAGGTTTGAATGGGGAAAAGTTCATCTAGGACGACAAACATCAAACACTCCCATTAAGTACACAACTTTGAATCAACTAATGGGTTTAAAGAGAAGGAAAATCTGTTGCATTCTGTAGAAAGAATAAATGCTTTCTCCGGGCGATTTTATTTCCTCATCATTGTTCTTGCTTTGGTATTTTGGTATTTTATTGGCTATGTACTAGGATCAACTGAATGTATAATAAGCATTTTTGAGCGAATTCTATTAATATTTAGTCATCTTAGTGAAGACGTCCAGCTCTGAAAGATTAAATATTTTCTGATGAGTATGAGAGATGAAGATAAACTACGCCAATCAATATCGGAATACCACCAATGCTCTAATGAAATTTTTATCGATGTCTCAAAATTTAATAATATCGTGCTCATATTCAAGGAAGCAATTAATGTATTTTCCTAGAAAAAGGATTTGGGAATTAAGGCTTCCAAATTTCATCCCATGAACTTGACTTGCGGCATCGAACTAAAAACGCGGAGAGCAACTCATTACGATTCACTGCGCCTCGGCCAGCATTCACACACTCTTCTTGCTTTAAATGAACTGCGCGGAAGCGAATACTTCTGGGCATATTTCCTCCCGCAGAAGCTGCACAGCCCCGTACCTCGCAGCCGCCTCGGAAACGAGCATTTCGAGAGCGCCGTATTCATGCCTTCATACGCGCGCGGCGGTGGAGGTGGCGGTGGCGACGGAGGCGGAGGACGTCCGTCCCTCGGCAGGCGACGGCGAAGAGACCGGAAAACCAGGCGCTCGTAAGAGAGCGAGATACGCGTCGTGTGAGGAGGGCGGAGCGGATGTGGGGCGGGGAGGAGAGGTGGGGCGGATGCGAGGCGGGAGGAGGGGGTGGAGGCAGGGAGGTACGGCGGGGTGTGTCGAGGAGGGAGGAGGTAGTGACAGAGCGGGGGGCGCAGTGACGGAGCGGCTGCGGGGCGGAGGCTGGGGTGGGTTGGAGGCGGGGACGGTAAGGAAGCAGGGGTGAGAATGGGGCGGAGGCGGGAGCGGGACGGAGGCGGAGGTGGAGGCGGGGCAGGGCAGGTCGGACCGGAGGCGTAGGGCGTCAAAGAGCTCGCGGGCGGCGCGGAGATAGTCGCTGGCCGAGCGCCGGAGGGGGCGGTTGCGGCGCGAAAGGGGCGGGGTGCACAGTGGGTGAGAAAACCAGTTTTGCCTTGACGCCGCCCACGGGATAAGACAATCAGATTCTTCCTGGCGAAGGGAGTGTACTGCGGCATCCCATCCATTCCAATGAATGGCTTTAGGATTTGCATCAAAACACTTCGAATTGTGGTCTGATGAGGTGTTGTTGACGTAATTAAATGATGAAATAGTGAAATTCTTCATAATTGACACATAATTGAAGATGACTTAAATTATTTCAGTCATCCAAACACTTCGTTAGTAAATACAGTCCATTATTGCGTTCTTCATCAAGGCACATGAAAATGAATTATGCGTTTTAATAAGTACAGAAATATGTTCAGGGAAGAAAAATTTAACTGGCTTATTTATCTCCACATGAATGACTTTCATATGAGAAGATTTCCCCAGACATAATCGAAAGGACCCTAGAACAGCGCTGGGTATGCTTTCAAGAAGTTACGAAAAGTCCTTGTGATCAGAAGTCTTGCAATTTTAATGTTCTAAAAAAATATTGCTCTAGAAAAATTAAATTGACGAAATTATAGACAAATGTTCTTAAAATAAAGATGTAAGTTTACTCGCCAAGTAATTGTAGGTGAGATATTTTCATTCCCTTTTTTAAGGGACCTTTCAACTTATTTTCTAGGATGTTCTACAATATCCTTAAATGGGTCCTTTTTTCATATGCTCATCATCATGCTGCCAAGAAAACAGTGTTGGGAAGGAATAACCGTTGGAAAAATCTTCGTTCATACTATTTTACGACTGCTGTGTTCATGTTTACGTTCAATAATCAACGATCACAAGTACATCTCAGTAGTAATTTTTGTTGCTCAATATTTGCACATACATTATACAATATTCTTGAAGGTTACATATTTACAAGTAATTTACAAACGTTTCGACCCCTAGTTTCACTTCTGTTGTACAAGTAACGAGATATTGGAATCATACAATATTTGAAAATATTGACTGATTGAAAAGGATTACATGGATTATCTGGGAGTGATCGTTAATATTTTAATGTTAGAATATCCTGATTTCACAGATTTGCAAATAATGATCGTATTTCAGAGGAGTTCAACTATAACGAAGACAATTTATTTAGACGGGCTCCCTGTGTGTTTGAGCAACCCGCCGAAACTCTGGCTATCGCCAGAGCCACCACTGCATCTCCACACGCTACACTATCAACCCAGACTTGCAAAATCTCTAGAATTGATGTCGGTGTACATTAAAGAAGACCGCTTACAACCCACGCTACAATGACTAGCGGGAAGACCACCTGAAAATGACTGTGACTCGTCTAAATTTACTACCCCCGTATATTAGAATACATGGAAGGGCGCTTGCGAGTGCACTGGACCCTACGCATGAGCTTATCATTCGTTCCGTGTCTCCTTACCACCTGTGTCGACGGAAAAGGGTTGGCTGCGTTGATAGTTGCAATTTACAGGTTGAGTTCACGTATTCGTAGGAAAAATCGTTTTCAAAAATGAAAATGACGAAATTTGGCCATGGAACCAAGATGTTGGATGAGAATCTGTGCAATGTAAATTGACATTGTTTACAATGAATAACTTCGTGCAATGAGAAGCTATCAAAAATTATTGCTTCAATCATCATCTACAACCTCAAGCAACACTTATAGTCGCCCCTCCGGAGATCTTTGCAATGGAGTGGAATGGAGGGGACGAGTGGAATGGAGGGGACAGCTTTAGAAGCAGTCCTCGCGTTTGCGCAGCCAACAGTTTCGCGCAGAATTCGGCAGTACTGTACGCGGGTCACAGAAATATTCGCAGAATAGAATGAAATGTAAATAAGCTGCAGCAACAGCATGTGTAAATTTAAGATTTTCACATTTCATAAGTATTAAAAAAATCTACACAAATAACAGTGAAAAGAAACGGTAATTTTAATTTGATCATTTTAACCCAGTAGTTTGTATAGCGTAAGCATTATTGCACTATAAATGAGCTAGTTCGCTGTATATATTTCCTCTCTTTGAAATAGATTATTATTACCATTTGGTTTATTGTATTTTACAAGGTATTGATGAGGACAAACATACTACAATAAATGTTTTCATCTGTGGTAGAACTAGTCATAGATTTCGTTATAGTTGTCATAGTTTTTGCATTGGTACCAGCAATATAGTAGTAAGACGTCCTTTGGTACTAGAAACAGAAAACTCTTTCATACTAGGAAGGTTTGACTTTAGAAATATCCAATGGTTGAACCACGCTTTCTTATGTCTATACTCCGATTTATGCATAATGGCACTCCAAGGTTACGAACTGGAAGGAGAGGGGGACATTGTCAGCTAATCGGTTGCTTCAACACCAAAAATTTATGTTGAATCGAAGCTTTGGATTGGATGACAGTGCCCCCCTCTCCGTCCTCTTCGTGTCTTTGAAGTGCTACCACGTTTAAATCGGAGTAAAAACATTTGGTTTCCGTGACAAAGATGCCCACCAATAACAGCGATTTGCCCACTGTGCAGCACCTGGCTGAGTCGTCGTCGGCGGCGGCAGTGGTGGCGGCGGAGCGACGCTGCTGGCTCTCTCAGCCCGCAGAAAGAGCTCACGTGGAGATCACTCACGGAGGCTTCAAACGCGCCGGCCAAATGGAGGGGCTCCACCCGTGGCGGTTGGTGAGGGGGAGGGTATGACGGTAGGGGAAGTCAGCGGCGAGTAGAGGCGGGGCGGTGGCAGCCGGACCCATCACGTTGTCCTGCATTATTTAATGCCTCCAAAGTGGAGAGATATATTTGTTAGATTGGATGGAATTTGTCTTGCTACATGCGGCAGGCGGGTGGAGCTCGTGAAGTGGAGGAGAAGGATGGAAGGGTGGCGTAGAGTGGAGGGAGAGATGAAATTGCCTTCATGTAAGGTATAGCATACTTTAACGGTGCCATTCTTGACAGTCGGGATTTCTGTAGGATAGTGAAATTACTATCCAACACGCATGTCCACTAGTAGTTCACATAAATTTGTGATCAATCATTATGGGCATTTGGTGGAAGCACTGCCCGCCTTGCCCTGAATCAAAGGTTTTTGTTCCGGTTCAGCGTAAAGGCGGCTCCACACATTCGTTATTCGGCGAGTAGCGAGCATCCTCTCATCGAATACCTAGTAGTGTGGATGAGTTGCTTGGTATTTGCCGTGTGACGTACATTCGGTGCATACCGCGCGTCATCCTTTAGGACACATCAAAGTGGGCGAACATTCGCCGAACACATCAGCTGTTCGGGATTGGTCGAGTAGTAGCTCGCTGCTTGGCTAATGCCGAATGTGAGGAGCCGCCTTAAGATATGGGTGTTTGCAATGCCAATATGGATGTGCCTCTGTCTGCGTGATGTTCAAACCAGTTCAATTGGCACATCATCTACCAATGCAACTTATCACCTCAATCATTTCATTCTTGTTACATCCAAACAACCAGCAACGCCGAAGAACCAGGAAAATATTACATCTTCCACTTTACATGTGATAATGGGGTAACTTTCTTATATTAAGTCATACTTCATACATACGTCATACATTAGAAAAAAAGGGTGGGGAAGAAGGGATTATGGAGATCAAGAAAACGTGCGCAGATTAAACTTCTCCCTCATTCGTCGCTAGTAGTTTTTGCGAATTTTGACAAAAATAAATTAAATTCTCCAGTTGGAACCTTCGGGATGTATGCGATCATAAGACTATACACACAGATGTGACAGTTTCCTATACGTATTCATTTTATTATGTATTACATTTATCAAAAACTATAGTACATAAGACCTGCCTGCGATATCTCAGGGGCAATACCGTGTTCTCTCATTGACCTGAGATCCTAGAGTTGAAGAGTCCCGACGGTGACAAATTTTTGATAGCAGCTACATAGCAGGTTCGAATTCCACTGCATGGCTTGGGAGAATTCTAGCTGCCAGCTGAACTGTTCGGTAGTTTGCCGTTGTTTCTCCGATGAACATCAGGCGAATGGTGGAGACGGACCCTCACAAAGAGTGCTACAGATCGCGCGCGATCTTTATTTGTCCCATCCTTTCGCCTTTATCTATTTAGCGTTTTTTACAGCCTTGGCCTTTTTCCGCATCCCAATTTCCATGCCTCTTTGTCCCATAGATCGTTTTCCTCCATTTCTCTTTTTTCCATGGCTTCAGTTATTGCCATGTTCCATGTTCTTCTCGGTCTTCCCCTGTATCTTCTTCGATTTGGTATCCACTCCCAAACTTTTTGAGGAAGTCTATCCGATTTCAACCTTCTCGTATGTCCATACCATTTTAGTTGTTTCATTTCGATCATCTCGTTCAAGGTTGTTTGCACTTTCATTTTATTTCTTATTTCATCATTTCTTATTTTATCCCCTTTCGCCTTTACACATACTTATTTTCACGTACATCACACTGCCAGACGTGCCGGAAGACCAGTAGGGAGTTTAGAGCATTCCCCCGGCTGTGGTGGTGCCCCTCTGTGGGATATAAGCGTTTCGTCATCGAATCTCTTGTTCCAGGAGGGGAGAAACACGCCACCTCCTGGATAAAAATGCACTTTATTTAAGGGACTAAGTAGTTGAAGCGCCCGGAATCAATACTCAGTCATTAGATGCCGAGAATGCACTATCAAAATGTTAATAGAACACTAATGTAATTCACTCAAGAGAATAAAGTATCAAGTTACAAAGGCTTTGGAATTAGAAGGCGAGCTGTTGCTTCTGATTGATTGATTGTTTAGTAATTCCGGGCAAGGCAACTACCAGGGGCATTAGTCCCGTAAGTGTAAAATATGACAAAGCACAATTTACATGCACACTCATAAGCCTGCCCATGAAATGCTATTGCTTAGCTATTGCTTTTGCTAACGCTTTGCACACACCAAAATGTTTGCAAAGAAAGTATAATATAGAGTTTCCTTACAAGCAGATCATTCCAAACTGGAATAAACAGTACTTTATCAAAGTCCATATAATCAAACTGGAGTTCCCCAGAGATTCCTTTATCAAATGGTTACGTTCGACCTTAAAATCCCCATGGTCTATCCCTAATTCACAAATTCAAAAGTAATTATAAATTGGGGGTACACAGGGTATTCAAAAAATTCTTCGCCAAACTAGAATTCTGTCCAAGTAAAATAATTTTGAACTTGGCAGTACAGACTCACTTCCTTCGAAAATAATTCAACGTTATCCGAAGGAATGGTTTCAGACCGTTATAACAGAAATATGTAAAGCGAAGACAATGTAATAAGAAAAGCTTTCCAATTATGTATATTACTGTTTGTTCTCATAATTGTGTTGTAGCTAGCAGGTTCATGATAAGAATGTAATATATTTATGAGAATGTATAATCTATTGTATATTCTGTTAGTGTAGTGCATATTGCCTGTGAATATAGTAGACGTATGTTCAAACAAATGAACAAGTGATATTTACTAACATGTTTTGGTAATGACGCTATTCTTAATATGGTTTGATCACATTGTCAGGTTATTAGTAAATTCAGAACTAGAAAGTCCATAAGAAAAAAAAACAGGGAAAGAAGTAACGTGAAGTAAAAAATATATCAAAGATCGGTTATTCGAAAAATCATTTATACGAACTCACTCATTCCCAAATACTTCGGGTAATTTATGTTTACTGAATCTGCAAATATATACTCATAGAGTATGTAGAAATGAGGATTAATTCATTTAAAACCGAACATAAATAGGTGCAGAAACATTTGAGGCTAGCTATTATCTTTCACATAATATCATCATTATCGTGAGTTAAGCCTATTGGCCCGTTCCGGCTTCAAGAGTATCTTTTTCACATAATATATATTAGAATAATCAGTTGTTGCTTTGCATCAGGTGGGACGTTCTACTGTTCACTGTACTCCCTCCGCGGACAGAACGGAACGTTACATCCACTAGCGCCGGTGGAAAGAGGGAGAATGAGGGAGGACGCGAGGCGGAAAGAGATGAGGCCAAAGGACGAGGCGCGACGAAGGCAGATGAAGGCTCCGCTTCGCTCTTATAGCCCTCGCCCTCGACCTGGCTCCTGCCTTCCCCTCTCCCCGAGCCGCTTCCGCTGCCGCCCTGCCCCGCGTCCTTCATTAAGTCTGCGATCTCCGACCAGGTTGGTAGCAAATGAAAGAACATTTATTGCGCTAAAGCAGGAGATGGGAATAGATGCGCGGGCGGAGACAGCCTCTGCCCGGGATGAGGCACAGAGGAGTGCGGACCGCGGCCGGAAGAGAGATCGAACGTGGGCGGAGCAGAGAGAGAAGGGAGTCGACGTGAGGACGAAGGGAGGTGAAAGGGGGCGGAGGGGACGAAGTGGGACGCGAGGTGTGGCGGGCAATGAATTCAGTGGAGGCTGCGTCGGATGCTCAACGAAGCCTCCTGCCGGAGGGGATGTGCGGGGGCGAAAAAACGTACGTAGTACGGGGCGTGCCCATGATAGGAAGGGGCAGTGACAGGCAGGTGCATCGCGGGGCCGAGGATGGGTGCTGACGGTGCGGATTGGGGGCGGTGCGGGGCGGGTACGGGGCGGGTACGGGACGGGTACGGTGCGGGTACGGTACGGGTTCGGGGCGGGTACGAGGATGGTACGGGCCGGGTACGGGGTGGGTTACGAGGCGAGTATGGGGCGGGTACGGGGAGCGTACAGGGCGGGTACGGGGCTGGTACGGGGCAGGTACGGGGCGGGTACGGGGTGGGTACGAGGGGGTATGGGGCGGGTTCGAGGCGGGTACGAGGCGGGTACGTGGCGGGAAGTGAACGGTGCTGACGGTGCTGCGATTGGTAAATGCGGTAGGAGAAATTGCGGAACAAGACGTGGACGGAGCGGGGCGAGGTGGGGTCAGGGTGGGTAGCAGACGGACGAAGACGGGAGCGCGGGAGAGAGGGTGCCGATACGGCGCTACCCCTCGAGGGGCCGACACACCGAGCTCTTGATTAGCGCTGCCCACGAGCAGATACACGGGCGCTCGGTGCTCTTGTATCCGCGAGGCGTCGAATGCCGTCGCCCGCGACGCGAGCTGCCAGAGTTCTCGGTCGCTCTCGTTCGACCCCCGGCGCGCTGTCTCGCTCTCTTGTACCTCTACAGGTCCGCCACCTGACCCTACCACCCATGGCTGCACGCTCCACCCGCCCTATTAAACTCCACCATCCCACTCAGCATTTTCTTCCAACGATCTCACAAGTTTTACTTTCCAAATTTTGTTTTTACTAATGAAATTAATATTTAATAAATCTGCCCATCCCATATGAAGCATATTCTAACTGCTGAATACACATTCTCACCGTCTGCTTTTCTTTGCCTTTGATGTTTTGTAAGACACAAAACCCGCATATTAATAATACACACTATTCTCAATCTGCAAATATTCTTTTATTCGATGTGAGTTTTGTTGGGTCTATGCACACACTCTTTCTTTACATATAATGAAAAGTACTGTTGTGTACTTGCATTCTCCTTTCATGTCTAGTACATTCATTTGTCGTCTTCAATTACCTACCAAAAGAGTAGGCACCCTTCCTACCTTTTTTCCTTACCACTGATTTACTTCCGTTCTTTGCACGTTTCCAAAACATTCACCTTCAGTCCCCCCCCCCAACGTTCTTCGATTTACCACTAGTACATTTTTTGCCCTGCCCTTTCTCCCTTTTCCTGCTATAACGATCCAACTTTGTCGCCTGCCTTCGTTATTCCATTCCGTCTCAAAAGAATTCATCAAGCTGTACTCTTGGCCAGTTTAACCTATCTCTGTCCTTCCTCGCCATCCTTGTTCATCGGTGGATTCCAGATGAGCGTCTCCTTTCTCCCTCTCCCCACCTTCATGGCCTTGCCATCCCAGTCCCGCCACCCGTTTCCAAAGCGCTCACGCCGCTCTCCGCCTGGCCCGACGCCTTCTCACTCTCTCGTCGGATCCGCCCGCCCTTCACGCGCCCCCGACCCCGCCGCCCCGGTCCCGCCCCTGCGCTGACCTCCCCGCCCCGCTCCGCGCCGCCGACGCGTCCTCGCTCCGAGAAATTCCACCCGAGAGGAATTGTCGCTGCGGAAATAGCGGTGCGATTCTTTGCTCGACGGCGTCGTCCCACCCCGTCCTCCTCCCCTGCCCCTCCCCGACCCCCGCCGCCGCTTCGTCGACCCCGTGCCGCCCTTGTGCCGTGTTCTCGTGCCCAGGAGAGGCAATTTCCATCGGAAGCTCGCCGCGCGGCGAATTGGTTGCGCAATATGCTCGGAAAATCCGTGTCTTCGTTAGGCGAGGTTTTTATTCTTTGTTGAAGGCATTAAGAGACGGTGATTGTTTTGGATATAGTCTCTGTCTTGGCATATCTGGCGGGCGTGTTGGCAGTAGTAAACCACCAAGGCCCCATGAGTTTATTCCTTGGCTACTGATGGTATCAAATTTCACATTTCAGTTCGAATTTTCTAAATAGAAATATTAAAGATGATTTTATTGTTCATGTTAGATAATCATTTGTACAAACTATAGAATTATTATGTCGAGTTTTTATTTCACAATTTAACGGCGCTAGAGCTAATATTTTTTTAAATCATCTGTTGAAAGTTATTCTTTCAGGAGCACTTAATTTTACGCCTTTTTTTACGTACATCGATTTAAAATCCAAGACTAAAATATATTTATGTATTGTATACAATTCAGTTAAATTTAATTTCTGATAGATACATGAAAATTATTGTAAATAGATTCGTTTCAGATCTAGTTATTTTCTATAAATGGCAAAAGAATAACGGACTGGCGATGTGTGCAACTCGGAAATGTGTGCTTCAGGCAATGTGTGTTTCGAAGTCTCTCTCCCCCTCCTCTCTGCGCAGCACATCTATTGACCACCTTTGTTACGCGCGCTTCGTGTTTGTGGGCGGGGTGGCATTGCTTGCATTGCATGGGACTGTACTGGGAACATGAATATACACACAGACGTTCAGTATACTGTCACCCACGAATACAAATGTCGAAGAAAGTGGGAGCCGACACATTTCGCTCATGAGAGTTATATCCTCTTGGTTGGAGCCTCACTCGCTTGTGATTGCGTGGACCAATACAACGACTGGCTGAGTTGGCTCAGTGACAACATTCAATGTTGCTGCAGCGTATCTGGCCGGGAGGTTCTTGGTTTCGAGTCCTGGCGGAGGCGGATTTTGGACACAAGCTTGGATAGCTAAGATCGAATTCAGCTGCTTCGAGAAAAATTCTAGTGGCCACTGTTCAGATCAGTAATTTTCCGTGGCTTCTCCGATCAATGTCAATACTTACTACACTGCCATACATGCCGGGAGATCAGTCGGGAGCTTAGAGCTTACCCTTCGTGCTTGAGCTAGGGTTGTGCCCCTCCGGAGATACATAGAGGGGATAAAACTCGCAAGCCGACGTGTTGAGCCGCTCCATGGTTAAGCGGGGGAGGAACACAGCCACCTCCTGACTTGATCACGACATACACTCATGGACCTAATAATCGAAGTAGCTGACGCGCCCATAAAAGATACACAGTTACCACTAGAAAAAATAGGTTAATACTGACACATTACGTCTTACATGCGCGTCTAAAAACTCTTTGAACGAAATTTTATACGAGTGGCTTTGGGCTTTCTAAATACGAGGTGGAACTCAAAATTCGAGCTGCGGAATTGGAGCCGCAGAATTCGAACACGGCCATCTCCAGGCTATATCCCTTCTACACTTATGGGACTAATGACTAAAGTAGTTGACGCGCCCAGAAAACCTACATAGTCACTACTGGAAAAAGGCAAGCAAAAACTGTCACGTATTACGCGTGTAAGCACCTAAAAAGCTTTATGAGCTATATTACGAATCGCAATAGGCTCTTTCTAAATACGAGACCGAGATGAAAATTCGAGCCGATGAATAGGATCTGAAGAATTCGAACACCACCATTTCGTAGCTATATCACGCTCCACACTGGTGGAATTAATGACAAACGTATTGACGCGCCAGGAAATGTTTCATTGCCACTACTAGAAAAAAACAGGTAAAAACTGTCACGTATTACGCACGTAGGCACCAGAGAAGCTCTATAAGCAACAATACGAGTCGCTCTGAGCTCATTCTATCTCGAGGCCGAGCTGAAGAATTGGAGCAGGCGGCAGGCTCCGCCGGACCGCGTGCGCCGGGTGCGAGCTGGCCGGCGCGGCCTGCGGCCCATTGTTGCGGCGGCGGGCGAGGGAGCGTTTTCACGCACCGCCGGCCTTCCGGCGCGCCTCGGGGCGAGCGTGGAGCCAGCGCCAGCTGCACCAGCCACGCTGCGGCCCGCCCGAGGAAGCAGGTCAGCACCGTTAGACCGGTTTACGGAGCTCGGGCCGGCGCGGCGCGGAGCGGCTGGCGTGGCGTGGCGTGGCACAACACGCCGATGGCCGGCCCAGCGCCCTGCGGCGTCGCTTTCCCTCGGGAATTGCGCGGGCGCCGGGCTTTGCCCCCTTGATTGGAATTTTTTTCGCCGCGTGTAATTTGCTCGAGATTTGAACGTGGCCCAAACATTGTAATTTCTCTTCCTTGGAGTGATTGTAGGAGCGCGTGAGAACTGCACGAGCCGGGGAGCGGGCGAAGAGCGAAAGGGATGCTGCGGTGGAGCGCTGGAAGTGGGATGGGGTCGGCGGTTTTGTAAACCCGTCGGTGCTTATGGGCTGAAGCGAGAGTGATTCGTCAGCTCGTTATCGAAAGTGGTTCGTTCACGGGCGAGCACTCGGCCCCACGGGCCCCTTGGGACTTACGGGAAGTAGGATTGATATGATTCTCGTAATGCGGCGCATCCCGTGCGCGCTGGGATCTTCCAGGCAATATTCCGCGTTTAGCGCTGCCGTTGCCGTAGTGTTGTTGGCATGCTGGGATTATTAGCAGTGATGCTCATGCACATACACGAATAGTTTGCTCCTGACGTATTCGTGTTCTTCTGATGCCAAATTCATGTCTCGTTCTGATGCCAGAACTTCCACTCTCTTTGAACTCGCTTTGAGCACGCTAAGCTCTAATTTATAAGCTTTAACACTCGTAATATATTTTATTAATGAAAATACAACAATCTTTGACGTTATTCTGCTTTTTATCCCCCATTTCCATTAATAGACTTACATAATTCATTTGTATATGTTTGAGAGAAATGCTCAAATAAAAAATTTGTGGTAGTGAAACGTAAACGAACGAAAAATTGGGAAACAATAATTTACATAAATGCGTGCTGGAATTATGTTCTGAGCCTCAAGTACGTCTTATTGAAAGAACTGTTCTGTAAATTAGAATTAGATGAATAACTTTAGTACGAAACATTGTGATTTTAGATAATTATGAAGAGACTGGAATTTCATTTAGGGCCTTCCACTGCTATACATTGCATATTTTTTCACTTTCATACACTTTACAAGCGTACCACTTCGCCTTCTTTGTAATATTCTTAACTTTTGAAGAGATGCGACAAAAGATGTTTCATGCAGCTTACGGCTTAATCTCTTATTTAATTACAAAAGTCTTCCACTCTCTAAGAACACAAAATATTGGAAGACGGAAAGCCGGTGGCACAGGGTGTGTGCAAAACAACTCCTCGCTCACATTAACTTTCCATTTAGCGTTCCTGCGGGTTTCGCGTAACGAGAACAGCGTCATCACAAAAGCTTTGCGTAAAGGTGAGAACTGCGTCTAAATTTAGCAAACGAGGTCTCCGCAACTGCGCCGTCCCTCGCTGCTCGCAACGTGTTACGCCGCGCGGGAAACGCGGGAAACGCGGGAAACACGGGAAACGGAACCCCGGTGCATAGCAAGCACTTGGCGCGGTCTCACCAAATGAACTGTCTGGATTAAATCCCAGACAGCAAGGCATGCATTTTACGTACTTCAACTTCGATTTATTTATAATGACATTTGTCGTTTAATCAGATATTACGGTGTCATCCAATCACGAGCTCAAACCTCACCACCGTGACGTCACTGTAGTGACGTTCAACCTCGCGATTGGATGTCACCGTAGAAGCTGATTTACGTCAAGTGCCACTACAAAAAAATCGAAGTGTGTTGTAGTTTTAGAATATCGATGGAACACAAACCCAGCACTGTTAATCTGGATTTTTCTGTACGTTTGTCGTGTAGAAACCGACCTCTAGGGTGTGCATTTTCTCTGGAGGTGAAGGAGAAAAGATCCTCTCTCCGGGCGTGGGAAACTTTCCAGGCGTGGCTTGTTAGGGCTATACAACGGTCAACTGACGCCATGCGATTGCCGCACTGTGCGGCGCAATGGTGCGCGAACCGTATCAACCAAGGCACCACCGAAGGCGGGGCGACACCCCGTTCAATAATGGAAGGGAAGTTGCCAGGAGGCAGGCGACGGGAATGGTGGGGATGGAGGTGTCAAACAAAATGTTACCGCATGCGCATAGGAACCAATAGGAGTTACAGGAACCAACCACTTGCTAAACCTAAGCGACCTGCTTCATGGCTTCCCGATACTATACATTATGAACGAAACAATTGTAAGAACTACAAGCGTACTCGTGCTACAACTATCGCATGTGGAACCCGACCCCGCCCCTCCTGCCCAGCCGTACGAAGGGGAAATGTGTTAAAAAACGTATAAATTATGGAACGAGGAAGATAACTCGAGGCCTTCGACCACAAAAATCGATTTTTTTTCATATATGGCATCAATTTTGAGAACACGCAATCGATTCTCTAACTAGGAAACACCGTTAAACGGGTCGTGTGTTGCAGATTGCATTTGCGTTTATATGATTTACACAAAAAACTCAATTTTCAGTTCATATATGACACCATTTTTCAGAACACGCATTCGATTTTCGAACTAGGAAACGCCGTTAATCAGGTCGTGTGTTGCGGATTGCATTTCGTTTGTATGGTTTAGATGCATTTTTTTTGGTAAATAATATTAAGAAGTGCAATTGTCACCTTTCCTTGAAATTACTTTTCTTTTGTCATCTCATTTGTTGAGACTGATTAGGTATGAGCTGCGAAAGGTATCGTTATTTACAGTAATTGCCACCAACCTGTCACTTTTTTTGGACGCGTTTACGCTCGGAAATATGTTCCGCAGACGTAAAGAATACGAAGTTGTGACTTGGTAAAAATTGTTAAAAGTTGTATACTCGGTAAAAAATGTATTTTAATCATTAAATTTGTTCACAGAATTGTCAGTCCGGTCGGGTGACCGAGGTTCGAATCCCGATGGGGGAGACAATCCTTTGAACAAAGTTAGGTATGAAATAATATGTGTGAGTCGTAATTGCCAACAATATTGTTTATTACAATAGCAGCTTTCGATGGCTTAGTCATTATCGAAAGCTGCTATTGTAAAAAGAATATTGTTGGAAATAATGACTCATAATTATTTCATTGTAAATGCCAACGAAATTTCACCACAATACCAAAATTTAGGTATTCTTATTATAGAACTAACATGGAAGTATGAGTGATATTGCGAGATTTATGATTGTATAGCGCACTAATCAAGCGTTTCTTTGTTTCATCCAGTTTAAAACATTAGCTTACAAAGTCTTAGTTATTTCCTATTTATTCCCAATATATTTATTAATATTTCCATTTAGAACATTGCTCAGTTTGAGACATATATTACGTTTTGATTCATTAGTTACTCCTTATTTTTCTAGGCATTATGTCCACTTGCAGTAATCCCTGTATTTTTCTCATAAATGTCTAGAGGGATGCTATTTAGGGAATTTGTTTTTCAAATGAGAGAACTCGATTGTTTTATGATTCTCTGGCAACTATTGTTGGCATATATGTGCGTCTTCATAAATTGAATATTTGGTAGGAGTGATTTTCACCAAACATGAGTGTGATTCGCATTTTACACGATTATAGTATATTATCTTGTCTATTATATAGGATTTCTGCCAGGTGTCATGTACCACCATTGTTCCTAGAAGAAAAACAAAAAATCAGTTTTATAGTTGTGAAGGGAATAAACGGAGAAAGGTGAATGTCTTCGCCTCTGATGACGATTAAAACGACAAATTTGTCTTGTGGGGAAAGTTAACAGAATACGGTTCCAAGCAAAGGAGAGTATTGAAAAGGAAGTGTTAAAATACCTGTTATTTCAGGACATACACAGGAAGAATACAATTTCGCACACGCGTAGTTCGGAAAAGAGAAAACAAATTGCAATCGTTTTATACCTAATCTGAAAATTTCTAGAGAATATTAAATAATGTGGCGTGCGATGCAAAGTGCCCTTCAAAGCCAATATCATTCTAACTCTTACCCTTTAATTACGTTCTTCCTTTGATTCGGACACAATCGCTTGCATTACACGTCTCAATTCACGTTCGCTTCCACCGCAATTACAATTACATCACCCTAAATATTATAGCGATGGAGATTTCAAAACTTTATTCCTAAAACTGGAATAAAGCCTAATATAGAAACAGTTTCCATGGAAACTGTTTCTATATTAATGTTTTCATGGCAACATTCATGTAATGTGCATACATTTGAAATTGCTCATAATATGTTAATAGTAAAAATAATATCGAATGTATTTTATCAATAAATATGGTACCTGGCTCACGGTTTCCAAAACAACGGGAAATAACTCATGCATACAATGTGTCCATATATTACTTTGTTCACATATCCATATATTCATTCATATTGGGAATGGTCACGGCATAATTAAACATGTTCACTCGGCAGAATCCATCGAAACTGCTGCATATGCCTCATTCGCCAGTGCCGTCCATCTTGAGTCTTAAGTAACGAACAAAACGATCCATGCGAAACAGAAACGGACTTGACGGAAGGGGCGGTGCCGGGGGATCGCCGATCGAGACTGGGTCTTCCCGATGGCGCGGCACTGGCGTGGGCGTTGGCGTCGGTGACGGCATTGGCTTCATCGTTGGAGTTGTAGGCGTTGGCATTGGCAACGGTGTTGGCGTAGGCGAAGGCGTTGGCGTCGGTGATGACGTTAGCGATGACGGTAGCGTGGACGTTCGCACGGGCGTTGGTGTGGACGTCCCCTCCGAAGGATTGCTTCGCCCTTAAAAATCCACGGCTTCGATCGGGTTTGAACCCGCCAACTTGGATACATCAGTCCGATACGCTAATGTTTACACCATCACCGCGCATCGCGGCGTTGGAGTCGATGGTGGAGTCGGCGTTGGAGTCGGCGTTATAGTCGGCGTTATAGTCGGCGTTATAGTCGGCGTTGGAGTCGGCGTTGGAGTCGGCGTTGGAGTCGGCGTTGGAGTCGGCGCTGGAGTCGGCGTTGGAGTCGGCGTTGGAGTCGGCGTTGGAGTCGGCGTTGGAGTCGGCGTTGGAGTCGGCGTTTTAGTCGGCGTTGGAGTCAGCGTTGGAGTCGGCGTCGGCGTCGGCGTCGGCGTTGGAGTCGGCGTTGGAGTCGGCATTGGCGTCGGCGTTGGCGTTGGCGTTGGCGTTGGCGACGGCGTTCCCGACGGCGTCGGAGTTTGGTCCAGTTTGCGTCGGCGTTCCCTCGGTGTTTGCGTTTGCGTCTGCATTGGCTTGACGTTGGGGTCGGCGTTGGCGTGGGTGTGTGCGCTGGCTTCGGCGATGGCGTCGGCAATGGGAACGGCGTTGGCCTTGGCGTTGACAGCGTTGGCGTTCGCGTAAGAGCGAGCGTGGCGTTGGCCTAAGTGATGTCGGCGACTTTGGCGTGGGTGGTGACGTTACGTCAGCGTTGGTATTGGCGTCGCTGTCGACATTGGCGTTGGAGTTGGCGATTTCGTAGTTGGCGAGAGCATTAACTTGTGCGTTAGCTTTAGCGTCAACGTCCGTGTTTGCGTCAGTGTTGGTGGGCATTGGAGTTTGTGTCGGCTTTTGTAGGTGCACTGGCTTCGGAGGTGGCGTCGGCGATGGGAACGCTAAGGGCTTGATTGATTGGTTAGTGTTTTCGGGCACGTCAACTGCCAAGGTCATTAGTCCTGTAAGTGTAGATCATGTTTTTATCGCGGGAGGTAGCAATGATTTTTCCCGCTGGATGGCGTTACCGGCACCGACTATGTCGGCTTACGGGATTTCCCCATTGAGATATCTTCACCAGCGTGGTACCGCAGGGCAAAGCTTGAAGCTCCAGACTAGTCTCCCGACATGAATGGTAGTACATGTGTATCTGTGTAGTGTATCTGTGTGTGTGTGAGAGAGAGAAGAGAGGGCAGAGATAAGGAAGGAAATCTCGCGTGTGGCCGGCGGTCTGTTTTTAGAGTACTCCTTCTGTATTTGCCTGGTTTTGATTGGAGAAACCACGGAAAACTACCGATAAGAGCAGCCGAATGCTAGAAACCTCTTCACACAAAGGTTGGATTCGACCTCAATTGATGTACCGAGCTATGGCAATATGGGCGTTGGCGTCGCATTGGGCGTCGCGTAAGGCATCGTACTGGGCGTCGCGTTGGGCATCACGTTGGGCGTCGCGTTGGGCGTCGCGTTGGGCGTCGCGTTGGGCGTCGCGTTGGGCGTCGGCGTTGGCGTGAGCGTGAACGTGGGTGTGGCATCAGTGACAACATTTTCAAATCTGTCAATTCCATCAAACCTCAAATGAAATATCCAATTCATTATTTGAACAGAAAATTAGTTCATTATGCTACGCGCTCAGAATCTTCTTACTGCTCGATGTTTACTGCTCGACTCTTATGTCCATTTCGCGAATAATCATTCCCGCCTAAAATATGGCATACTATTATGGGGAACACATCCTATAGCTCCAAGTATTTTACATTTCAGAAAATAAATGTACGAATAATAAGGAAATTCCACCCATGTGATTCCTGTAAACCTCTCTTTATCTAAGAATTTTGTCATCGACTTACCTCTTGATTTACAAATCAGTGGTTTATGTCAAAAAGTCTAACTACCTGGAATATATTCTCAATGAATATAGATGTCCACAACCATAACTCTATACGTATTATTGTTATTCATCAGATGTGAATGGATCACTACAAAAGAATCACATACAATATATGTACTATTTTACAACACATTGCCTGGTGACATTAAAGGATTAAAATTGATACACGCGTTTAAGTACCAAATCTTTTATGAGGCGTAATTGTTTCTATAAATTAACGAGTATTATTATTATTATTATTATTATTATTATTATTATTATTATTATTATTATTATTATTTGTCCGTTTAATCCCTATTAAGGCAATAGCCTATTATACCAGGCAAGGAGGCTTACATTATATAGTTGGTCCTCGAGCATCCACCGCGGGGACCTTACTTGGCCAACTAATTAAAGTAATGAATTTATAGTAAACACCATTAAACATTTTTCTTACTATTCTACTTAACATAAATATATTCAATATTGATAGTTGATTATAATTTTTATGATACCACCTTTAATCACTTGTGATATTTTATTTTTGTATCACCTTTCAATTATTCTTGTCTTTATATGTACACTTACACTGCTTTTAATGGATTTCTCCAATTGTTTCCATTCTGTACTGTCTTTTGCAAGTCTTGAACATTGATCATCTGGAAGCTCCCGGAAGTCATTGTTCCATCTTGTCTACCAACGTTCCTCATTCGTGGGTCCCAGGAAGTACTTCTGGATGTCCATCTGTCATCTTGGAGTCTTTGAGATGTGGCCTCACCACCTCCTTTTTAGTTGATGAGCAGTCAGCATTGCATCATTTATTTGTGTTTTTATTCTTATTTCCTCATTTCTAATTTTATTTGCTAAAGATTTTAGAAGAATTTTTATTTCCATGCTTTTTTGACCTACTCTATTAGCATTTTGTTTTTTCCTTGTCATAGACCAGGTTTGTGCACCATACGTCCGAACAGGTGTCAATTATGGCTTTTTTTCATTTTTATGCTAATTTTTTTGTTTGAAAGAATAAATATCATACTTCAGAATTTTTTCCATGTTGCTGAAATGCGTCTATGCTCCCGGTAGCAATATTTACAATTCAACTTCATACGTATACAGTGTCCAAGAAAACGTGCACAGATTGCACGTCCCCCACGGTACTTAATCCTATTTTAACTATTTTTGACGTTAATAAATAAATAAATAAATAAATAAATAAATAAATATATAAATAAATAAATACATAAATAAATAAATAAATAAATAAGTAAATAAATAAATAAATAAATAAATAAATAAATAAATAAATAAATAAATAAATAAATAAATAAATAAATAAATAAATAAATAAATAAATAAATAAATAAATAAATAAATAAATAAATAAATAAATAAATAAATAAATAAATAAATAAATAAATAAATAAATAAATAAATAAATAAATAAATAAATAAATAAATAAATAAATAAATAAATAAATAAATAAATAAATAAATAAATAAATAAATAAATAAATAAATAAATAAATAAATAAATAAATAAATAAATAAATAAATAAATAAATAAATAAATAAATAAATAAATAAATAAATAAATAAATAAACAAAAATTAAGTAAATTACCTACTATATGTAATGAAATCTATATCACAATGAAAACCTGAAGTAGTATCGTGAGTGATATTACAGTTGCAGATATTTTGGATTTTGTCAATTACTCTGGATCCTGCTAAGATGAATGAAGATGTTAATTTTTTTCGTCTTATGGCTGAAATTATTTATAAATGACTCTGATCTCCCTTTACTACTTTCCACAATGTTTGAAGACGAGACGACAGTAACGAAGTTACTAAAATTGTGAATTCACAAAAATTGTGTGAACTCATGCTGTGTATGATTTTTTTCTATCCCTTTAATGTCCATTTTCTTGCCTTCGATTCCTGTTAATCTGTAACATTTCTATCACCTTTTCCCAGTATAAAACTAGTTATTTTTTTTTATTTTGACGAGTTTAGAGGCTCCAATTTTAATTAACTGCATACTGCCCTCTCCGAACTAACATTGGGAACTCTTGTTCCTTCATTTACAAGCTCATGGAATTGGATGGAGATGGTTCTTTCTTCGTAGAATCGTGTAAGCCTAACTCGAGCAATTCGAATAAAACTGCCGTCAATGCACCACACACTCCAGGAACTTTTGACCAGTCCATGGTAATTTTGATCAGTGATTCCGTTATTCTGTTGGTCATTTAAGCAAAATATATTAGTATAAAAGGCGCACAAGATCAAAATGTGGAATTCACAACGTACGAGAAAAATCCACTAATAAATCCAAATATAATCCAATAATCCAAAATAAACTGTATTGCTGTGTTCTAGATTTGTGCGACTAAACAAGATCAAATAAAAACTGTTTCCGAACACGAGCATCTGGCCCCTATGTCTCTAAAGAAGGGGAACTCAGGGAATTGTGATATTCTTCCAGGATGAGAGTTAATGTATTTTAGATTCATCAATGACATTATTACGTTCTAATTGCAGATATTTTCTCAAGAAAGTTCGCAAAATATTCCGAGATGATGTGAAAAGTAAGAAATCAATGATAGAGGAGTTAGTGGCCACTGAGAGGTGTATTTGAAAAATGTCAATTAAGAAAGTAAAATAACATTACAAACGGGATACCAAAATACAGTGCACACAACACGGCTAGAGGTAAAGTACCCATTCAAACGAAAAGTTTGTACTTAAGGTACGTCAGTGTTGATAAAATATATTGAGCAATAGAAATTAATTGAAATTTTAATGTTTATAAAGATTGTGATGAGGATGGTTTAAGTGACAGCAGCTAAGTTCATGGTGGAAGAGACGTGCAAGTACAAGTTATATTTGGCTATAATGTTAAGAAAGTTGCGGATAGGCATCTGAAAATTATAACTATGTATTTTAGTTTGTCGAAGATGAAATATACTACTGGAAACCACCTATATGCTGATGACGTCATTGCTGAAGACCCTCAACGTGATGGCATTAACAAGAATGTTACTCCAATTGCTATTAAACAGCGTCTTGCGCCATCTCTTGCGTCTTACTCTCCATTTCGTCATGACTTTCCAATCGCCTTTTGCAGGTCCTCTTCTAATTATTGCCACTGCACTACGTCTTTCCAGCGTTTCCTTGGCCTTCCTCTTTTCCATCTTTTGTACAGAAGTCCGTTTCTAAACTCTCCTTAGCCAGAGATCTTAGTTCTTCTACCGTAGGTGTCCACACAACCATAATAGACTGAATTGTGTTGGACCAATTACATCAGTACAGATACCCATTTGTTTCCGAATTTCTTTATTTCGTACTCGATATTGGATTGTTAGTCCACACCTACACCAACATTCCATGGACACGGATGTTATTCTTCACTCATTCGCTTTATGTATTTTCCCCAAGTTCTCTTACAAAAAATGCAATACTTTCAACAAGAGTTTTATCTTCTTAGTACCTTTTGGATATCCGAGAAGACTATTAAGCGACCTAAAGATATTTTATCTTGAAAGAAAATGCTCGGGCGAGTGAGAAAACAAAGCTCTTTGGGTTGATAGAACGTATCTGAAAATGATTTCAATGTAAATCGAACAATAAAAAAACGGAGCTTGGTATTATATTTTTAGACCGGCATCAGTTTTGAACTTTGCCACGCGACGTCAAAAATCTCTTTACAACGTGAGGATGTTCTGCAAAAATCAGAGGGATAGAGACGGTCATAAATGGCAAATGCCGTAGGTGCTGGCAGAGGCTTATGGAGACATTTCGCGCGCGAGGAAATCCAGCCGCAAGCGCGACGCGAAACCCAGAGAGGCGACGTGACCGCGTCAGTGGGCCCAAAGCGACTGTCGCAGCATCGAACGTCGTCTTGCGGGCGAGGCGAATTTGCATGGACTGTCGGTTTAGGTCACTGGTTCTCTACACCTTTTTTTGCATCGATCGCTTTTAAAATAATGGTTTGCTTACTTGACGAGCCTTTGGAAGATTCTAAAATAATATACAGCATACATGATCTTAATCAATTTCTTGAACATAAATGACACAAAAACATTTACATGGAAAATGAAAAAAATGGTTTATTCGATTTGTTTTGATTTTTATTCTTCTTTCAATTTTAATTTACTAGAATTTACACCCAAATTCTCAGAAACAAAATCACATGTTCTAATTGCATATAGGTCCAATTTTTATTAATGGGATTGGTGTGAATTTCCATGAGAAAAGTAATTATTATTTTATTATTGGATGTGTCGAAGCTTTATATTAGAAAACAATTCTGAACGTCATTAATAGTTTTCAATGCCACTTTGTGTTTTACTATATCTACCAATCGCCCGGTGAATATTAGGCAATCGGGCATCAGTCAAACCCTCCATCATCACTGATCCCTTTTAAAGTTTTAGCCATCTCCAGAAGGAAGATAACGACCCCGTTGGAAATCCTTAGTTTCGGTACTCATAAAACAATTCAGTTATTCTAGCACCGTGTGGAATATGTTTACAAGACATCCAGAAAATTCACAAGTTCCATCGTGCACGTCCACGGAAGAAAATTTATTCAAAAACTTTTCCAATATATAGTGATATTGGAAGTCCGATTTTCGATCAACGATAATATTCTAGACTAAAGCGTTGAACGGAAATTGTGCAGTGCTTGTAGGAGTTGTAGGGGGAGTGCAAAACTGCGTGTGTAGAAACGCGATAGGGCTATACGGAGTCCATCGTTGGCGCTGAGGATGGTGAAGGAGCACAAGCGAGGGCTGAAACGTGCGGAGAGGACGTGGGTAAAGAAGGAGAGCGAGGATGCGGGTGAGGGCGGTGCGGCGGGGCGAGGTCGGAGGGGGCGTGGGGGTGGGGCAAGGGTCGGAACAAACGACGAGTGCCACCCAGCGGCCCGACGCTGCCCGGAATCCCGGCCGGCAGAACGCAGTGTTAATACGACATCATAAACATTTCACAACCGCTGCTTTGTAAGAGACGTATCGAAAAGGGCAACGGTTTTACCGCAGCACAAAGGAAACGAAATTAAACTCAAATAGGAATAGAGAAATAAATTAAGTATTCACGGGGGGCGCGAGAGGGCGCGGAGAGGGCGGAGGGCGCCAGGCAGCAGGCTGGGCAAAGCGCTCTGCGCCGCTTGTCGCCCTCTTGTTTATTCATTCCCACTCCTCCGCTGGTCCACTGCTCCTCGCCCCCGAGCCCGGTGTGCAACGGTCGGTGTGCGACACTTGTTTTAACTGCGTCGGGAGACGATGCCAGCGCACGCCACTCCGGCCCACAGAGAAGAACGAATCGGGCGGGACGCACGACGGAACTGCAACCCGGTTTTCGTCTGGCCACCTTCTCGGAATTTTGATACCTCCTTTAATATTTTTGTAGGGCAACCGGTACAGTCGTGGGCAACAGTATAGTGATGCGCACAGCAACTCTAAGAGGGTAAAAATACGATTTTCAACAGCCAGAGGCTCGCTGCATGTAATGTGTCGTGTGGGTCTTTAAGTTTGCAATCCCGGAATGCGAATTGGATGTGCCCCCGCATTGAGCGCGGGTACACTTCAATAGTTAGTGGTGTGCTCCACGTGTCGTCGGTGCATTTAAGTCAAAGCGCCTGCATTTATATGCAAACCGCTCAATGCGTAGTTAGCCAGGTTTATAATCTACGATTTGTTGTGTGTTTTCATCTTCTCAGAGCAGACGAAAAGCCAAAAACAGTAGTGCCCATAACTGTAAATATTTTTGACGTGAAGGACAATAATGGGCAAGGAGTGCCAATCACTGTAATTTGATCTACTGATTATGCATTGCTGTAATGTTAATGTTAAATTTTAGAACATTGATTGCCTTGTAAAATGAAAATATACAATTAGAAATATTTTGAACAGTGATAGGCACTGTGCCCATCACTGTAACTTGAGAATGCCCATTACTGTCTCAATAAACATTTTGGAGTTAAATGTTATAACTAGGACACGGATTTTGATTACCTAAAACATCGCCAAAAAATGATCAGTGAAATGCACTTAAAATGCCATAAAAGCAAAGAAAGACGACATAAAAATAGATTAATATCATTTCAGATTATTCAATGACACTGATTTTGAGGTATGAAGACGCTCTGAAGACAAAGTTCTCATTGTGAACAATTAAATTTGATGTATAAGTTACTACTGACGTAATGCAGACTTCTTCCCTTCATTCAAGTGAACTCAGTATGCAAATGTTTGGTTTGAACTGTTCTTTACTAGGAAATCTCTCTCTTCTTTTCGTGGATGGTCACAAAAGTCACTTCACTTTTCAGACGATTGAGCTCTCTTCTGAATTACAAATAATTGTAATAGCACTGTATCCGAATGCCACAAGAATTCTCCAACCATCAGATATCGTCGTATTTGAAGTGTGCGCAATCAAGAGTGCGTGGAAGAAAGGAGAACTAACATGGCGTCGACAACATCCTTCTGCAGCTCTCTCTTCGCTCGAGGTTTAGAAGATAATGCGCGCAATAAATCCAGAAATTTTAAAATGGTTTTAGAGCTTGTAGCCTTGTTCCCTGGAGGCCTGAGAGCATTGATTTCGTACGCGGATGTACAACGACATTGCATCAGATGTGGATAACTAAAACATTGTACCACAACACACAGAACAAATCATTGTCATTTGAAAAATTCTCAGATATTGTTGGAAAAGAAAGAGTATAAAACTTCAATAACATTAAGCAGGAAACACCATCTAGAGGAAACAAGTATTTGGGCTAATCGCCGGAAAACAAACGTCAATTCTGCACAAAGAATGACATTCATCCATTCAAGGTCTAAACACACTTATAGGAGGTGAAAGAAATAAGAACATTTGCCTGCCGAGAACATCTACAGGCATTTGTAAGATGGAATGAAGCAGCAGCAAATCTCTTTCCTCCAGAAGTTACAGAAGTATTTTCTTCAGGGCAGATTCCAGTGTGAAAACACATTCTATTTTAAGAACTTCGGTGTGTTTTGTCGATTGTGTAAAAAGGTGTTTCACTAATCATGCTTTTCTTTAGAATATAGGTGTTGTGGTGCGTTATCGTTGGCATTTTTCATGAAATAATTGTAAACGTTGTCATTGCCAACAATAGTATTTAATATAAGAGCAGCTTTCGATGGCTTAGCCATCATCATCAGTTGTCTGCTGGATGGAAGCCGTAGGTAGGTAGGTAGGTAGGTAGTCGTTTTGTGGCTTCCATCCAGCAGACAACTGATGATGATGGCTAAGCCATCGAAAGCTGCTCTTATATTAAATACTATTGTTGGCAATGACAACGTTTACAATTATTTCATTTTCTTTAGAAGTAGAGGAAAGAGATTCAGACGACGAAAAATATTTTTATTTTAAAATGTTTAGACTTATTGAAAGGCTGAAGCTTAATAAATCAGCAGTAACAAAACAATTTCCTTCAACAATACTATTTGACTTTGTTGGGCATTTTACATTCCCTTTTTCTAAATTTCTATCACTATATTACCAAGTGCCCACGATGGCCTTGAGTGTGCCCGTCACTATATTTTCTGCCTTACTTTAGCTTCATGTTTTATTAAATGTGAAGTAAAATATTCAACTGTCTAACTTACTAGCCTCATAAATGTTCATATATGTAGTAATTTATTTGCCTACTATAAATTTTCCATTGTAAAAAAATAACTATACATTGCATAAAACACATTGGTTGCCCTTAAAGTGCCCATCACTGTGTGCTCTATCTTTTGGATGTTGCCCTGAAAATGTTCTTTTAAAAATATAATCGCGTGAGAGGATCAATTATCTTTTTCCATCTATTTCTATTTTATATTAATTGATAGAATTTAGATTTCGTATTCTGCTGTCAATTTTATGACGGTAGAGCTCGCGCGTTGGTAGTACAGTGGCTAGGATTTGCTGCTTTGTTAGATATCACTGTAAATGAAGTTTTCTGTCTCCTGTGAACTAATAAAGCAATGCTGTTTTTATTGGCGAACGTTTGATAAGCTGTTTGTGCTAATTCCTATGATCATTCACTCTCACACTGATGGCTTCACAACACTAGACTGTAATTCTCTATAAATTGTACCGTCATTATCTTATCTATGCTATAATGGTGCAATTTACAGAAAATACTACCAAATAAATCAATGATTGCGAATACCGCACTTAATGTTTTTTTGTTGTATTTCGTATACTGAATACAAAGTGTCCTATCCTTTATCGTTTACTAACGCGCCTATTTAACTATGACATTCTTGATTTTTTATTATTCTTCATATCCTAGACGACTACCAATAGTTTCAATATTTGTTTAGTACAGATGTATCTCATGCAAGTGTTCTTCCAATTGTAAGTGTTTACTTCATGAAAGGTGCTGCCACTGATCAAATTCATTTGCTTGTTTGCGTTAATAATGTACTTGACTGCATAACATAAACATTTTAATCAAAACCAGCTTGACTTCCCAACATTATTATTAAACATCTTCACCAAATTCCTATAAAGGGAAATATTTTTAGTTCAATACGCAATATTATCTCAGGAATATCCATTTTCTGCTTTTATTAAAATAAACACATATATCTTTATAATGTTGTTTTGTTTTAAATGGGGATCTTCTGTTATTGAAGTAACATAGAATTGATGTACGATTTCGCAGTTTGTATGCAGTCTGTATTAATACAAGAGGCTAAAATTCGTCATTTAAAGTGTAAGTAGATAATAAAGACACCTTAATTGTTCGCACACATTTTTTAACGGTTCGCAGACCTGCTATAATATTAAATCATTAGAGAATATTGCCAAACGAGTTGAAGTAAAGTATCAAGCTTAAATATTCGTGATAGTTCGTGAAGTGTTAAAAGATTATTTTTCTTGACGCAAAATTCAGTAATATTTTATTGATGTACACTTCAGATGTTCGGGGAACTATATTAAAATGTAGCATTAGATTTAGATTTATTTAGTCAATAAACAGTAAAAACTGTATTGACGTATGGATGAGATCTGCGCACGTTTTCTTGAGTTTTAAAATCTCATCCCATCATTTTAACTATAAATAGTTGAAAGATGAGCAAACGTTTTTAAATAAAACAAACAAAATAAATAGAAATAAAACTTTAAAAAGCGCGAGATTGGTAACATTTGAAAAACTATACATTTTTGTTCCCAAGTTATAGATAGCTTATTTGGAACGGTAAACGAACTGCAGATACTATTTTGTTAGCAATGCAGAAAAATCGCAATTCACCCTTAGCTCTATTCCTACCACTACAAGCAAAAGGATAGTTCAAGAAAATGTGCGCATAGTGAAGCTACATTTACTAAGCTACATAACTACCACGTAAGCTAGCATGTAGTGCATATTTTATACTTCATAGTCCACAGGACGATATACGGTAGATAATAATGACCAGAATGCATTATTTGAATATTGTATCCTTGAAACAACTATTTAATATTTTCAATTCTAATCTTCTTGCGTCGTTATTGAATCATCTGAAATTTTTCTGAACAATCCTATTTTGTGCTCTCAATCAATCATTCAAATCATTCATGTAAACGCTCTACGCGCATCCTATTCTACAGCAGGATGTGATTCAAAGAGTTAATATATCGTACTGGTAACATTAGAAATTTCGTGTTTCATTTTTAAATTTTATGTTGAACTGTCTAATGTGTCTATATTTGTTATTATTATTATTATTATTATTATTATTATTATTGTTGTTGTTGTTGTTGTTATTAATGGAAATTTCTTCGACGATGTATATCAAATTCCACACGACGACCGCATGTCCGATTCGTGTTTGAGTGCAAGTGAGAATGCAGTACGATCCTTTTTTGTAGTCGGACGACTCTCCCTGGGCAAGTTTTGCTTCGATGTTTCGTAAATATATAGATAATACAAATAGGCAGAAAAGAAAAAGCACTAGATTAACGTTTCTTGATGTCAGTGCTTGTTGCACGTTGCTAAATGATTGGATAGCAAATTACACAGAACATTTAACTTAAAAATTATCTTCATCGTACACAAATATTCTCCGATTGCTTTAAAAGAATTATTTTTTTGTTAAAATGTATTTGCTGGCTTTCTTGTCAAATTAAACAATAATTGAATAATTTGAAATAGTTAAATAACTACGGCATATCTTGCAACATGAATTATGACGATGTAGAATAAGATGTATGCTTTATGTTATGCGTGGAAGTGAGAAAGAAAATAAAGTCTAATCGTTTGTGTCTGAAGCTAGAATGAGAAATTAAGTCTTCCTTTCTGTGAACTTCCATCGGGACACAATTCCATTTTGAATCCTCTCTTAAATGAAACAGTTCCTGAAACAAACGAATGCCCCATCGTTTTTTCTAATCGCACGCCATCTAGAATAAAAATCGCATCTCCTGAATACGCATTTTGAACGCATAAAAGGTAAATTTAACGTGTGTAGTTACGGAAAGAAATACGGATCCCATATTGCAATGTTATTGCAACAGTTACTGCCAAGGTTTTATAACAGTACACAGCCCTCACTTATCTCTATTATATGAGGCTAGAATGCGTGCATTTAACGACTGTGACATCACACAGCTCGAGTTTTAACTCTCTCTCCTCCTACGTGCGACATTGTCTCACCGGGTCAAACGCCCTCTTCAGTGTGTGTGACGTAACGGATGGGCGGCCGCCTCCTCCAGCAACGCGGTGTGGCGCACAGTGGTCGAACATTTGCGGTGAAACACATGCACTACTATTGGCGGCTCAATTTATTTCAACGATGCCTTATTTTACGTGGCGACACTCAGGCTATTAGACCTGCTTTTGTGGTTGACCACGCTGATTCCGATAAGATCCATTCAACCGTTAGCGGCGAAAGAAGGTATCACTCGGGCGACGAAACAGGCAATTTTAAATTTAGCTCAGAGGCTTCTTTTATGCTTGAGGGTTCTTTACATGCAGTAACTCTACAACATGGGACAGTTGGCTTTACTTCCCCTATGAAGGAAGTCGTACGCAGGACGTTTTTGCCCTTCAAATTCCGCAGTATCGATCGGGTTTGAACCCGCTAACTTGGGTACAATTCTATAAGCTAACCCTTTTATAACCGAAGCTTTTTAGAGTGTCACATTTTACCCCATTCCAACCAAACTTTTTTGTAATATTTCTCAACATAATCAAAAAACATTATAACATATTGGTCGCATTAATTTTCTGAGAAGTATTCTCTTCAAAATATTTTGTAAATTTCTAGATAAAAATAAAAAAAACAATGATTTCAAAAATATTTAGAGGATTCAAATTAAAATTACCCCGCCCGCAAAGTTTTTGGTTTCGTCCCTGTGAACTTCGTAAAACTTCAAATAAATTTCAGGCACAAGGTTTGAGTTCAGGTATATACGTCGAAAATACTTTTAGAAAGAGTCAAATTCAAATGCAGAAAACATTGAAAAAATAGCATAACATTGTTCATGTATTCGTTTGTTTCAAATAAAAAAACAAATTGTAACATAACATGATCTCAAGTACATCCAATAATTTTATCAGCAATGACAGTACAAAATGTCATTTGCATAATAAATATTTTGTAATTAGTTTTCGGCTTTTAGTAGACGGCGCCCATCCTTATCCAAGGTAGAGGAGGCTATCAGATCATACTTAATTTGATGTCCGACGTCCATGCTCACCGTTTGCAGAAAGTGAATATTTTATTATACTAGCTATCAATTCCTAATTTAATATTATTATAATTATTATTATCATCACTATTTTCAATTTCTAGAAATTCTTTGTGCAAGAACATATCATTAAAATCGTTTCATGGTTGTACAAAACGTACAAAAGAATTTACTGGAATGAATTTATGAATAAAAAAATTAAAAAGCAAATTATTTTATTATAATGATACAATATTTCATATCTTAATATAATAAACGCGGGTGCTACTTCATCAAATGAACGACTGTAAGAAAAAATAGTGAATAAAATGTATTACATAAAAATTGATTGATTGGTTAGTGATTCCAGGCTCGTCAACTGCTAAGGCCATTAGTCCCGAAAGTGTAGTACATTTGTTTTCCTCGCTAGCTGACGGAAAAATCCCCCCACAGGATGCATCCGGTGCCTCCCTACTGTCGGCTAACGAGGTTTTACCCAACCAGGTATCTCCCACCAGTAGAGCACCACCCCAGCCGGGAAAAGCTCTAACCTCCCGACAGGTCTCCCGGCATGCATGGCAGTACAGTGCACGAACCTAGGACCTCCCAGCAAGAGGAATGACATCAGTTGATATCTTGAGCCACCCCTCTCGGTATTTCATAAAAAGAAGCAGCCATGCGGCCCACTGGCGCCGCCTCGGCGGGCTGCCCTTTCTTCCGGAGGCGTCGCCGCGGCCGCCTCCGAGCCGCGCGCCCACGTCCTGCGCTGGGCCCGAGATGTGTTGTCCATTGTTCCGCTTCGGAGGCGGAGGCGCCGTGTCGCCAGCCGCGCCCTTCGCGCTCGCCGGCGAAAGCATGCCGGCTCCCGCGTCATGGCTGCTGGCCACTTACGATCTGGCAGATGCCGGGCAATTTTGCAACAAGAATGCAATTTTAATCGCGTGGAAGCCGACGTGCAAGGACGAGCTGGTAACTTGGGAGGATGATGGAGTAAAGGGGTTAGAGATGAATACGATAAAAAAACTACTGAAGGGAAACGTGGTGTTTTCGTCATTGCCACAACGCACAACACCAAGAACCAACGGGAACTGTTATTGTATTTTTTACAACGTGAAATGTTTGATTGACCTCCCTCAAGGTGAAATAAAAACATTAAATACAACTTGTGAATCTGACTGAATATTAAATATTTTCCATTTTGTGCAAAACATATCATCTACATTTTCCAAAAACGTCAACGTTCTCTTTGAAACGTCATCGCATGGCAACCAGATACGTTCGCGCAACTGACCTCCGGATGAATATTTTGTTTTTCCTTCGCTTGCTTCTTCTTCTTGTTTCTATCCTCCTCCTCCTTCTTCTTCTTCTTCTTCTTCTTTTTCTTCTTCTTCTTAATATTATTAATATCATATTTCTTATATATTAATATATAAGAAATATGATAATATATAATACATATTATAATATATTAATCTTATATTTCTTATATCATCTTTCATGATAGCAGGTTTCTTCTTCTTTTTCCATTCTTTCTTTTTTCCCTTTCTCCCTCCTCTTCTCCTTCTCTTCTCTCTAATACTATTTTCTCTTCTCTTATCATTTGTAGATTTCTCTTGTGTTTCGAAACATATCCGCCATCCGAATTGAGATTTTTTTGAGTTCACTCAAGTACAAACGGCGTGATGCCTACTGGTTGCATACTTCCAAGGTGGGTTTTATATTAATCGCATAGGCAGAAGGCCGCAACCACGTCAGTGGCTTGCAAAACTGAGAGCACAGTAAATAAACTTGATCACCTACATAAACGCTGCGAACATGAAGTGGACAAGATATGCTCAGAACACGTTATTTCACATTTTCAATAATGTTTCAATAATCGAATTTGAACCAAACTCTAGTTTATCAGTGTACTATAAGGTGTGAAAATCTGTAAAAATTTATCGCCGTGTTATAATCTTGTTTAGTTTTGCAATAATATATTTATTTTTAAGTGATTATACTGAACAGTATTTCAACACGACGTATTCTATGTACTTATAAACCCATTTTTTGACATTTAAATGTACCATCAAAAGGCGTAATGCAAGTTCCGGAAACTTTAAACCGAGAGTTTTAAGACCTCAATTTTCACATCTCTTGGCTTTTTCTCTTATTTTTTTCAAGTAAGAGGTAATAAATCCATACCGCCAAATACACAATGTAGGAAAAGAATAATTCTAAATATTTACATAACTTATTTCAATGAAATCCTTTATCTTTAGACAAAATTTGGACTGAATAAAAGCTTATCATTTGAGAACATTTACAGTTCAATACAAGTAAAATCATCTTTAAATTGAACTACTGAAACGCGTTTACAATAATCTTACTGAGCTGAATAGCTAAGAATCACGCCTTTGTAACTCCGCTTTACACCGCCGGACTATGACAATGCATGGAAAGGTTTGCGAAATAGACTTCCTTACAGAAGTGAATTTTCGTTTCTTACAGAACCACCGTACTACAAGACTGTTCGTGATTCATTCAAATCCATGGCACGGGAAGTGTTATTGTATTTATTACTACGTGAAATGTTTGTGTGACCTCCCTCAAGGTGAAAAAACAACAACATGAAATACAACTTGCAAATCTGACTGGATATGAAATATTTTTCATTTTGTGCAAAACATATCATCTACATTTTTCCAAATACGTCAACGTTCTCTTTCAAACGTCATCGCATGGCAACCAGATACGTTCGCGCAACTGACCGCCGGATGAATATTTTGCCGCAAGGCTGTTCCGTTTTGCAAATAGCTTTTCTCGACTCTTTCGGAGTGGTTGATCCGCTGTATCCATGGCACAGTCAATATGAAGGCGAAAGGTCCTCAAACTTCACCACTTTATCCTCAGAAACTTTGCCGAAGCAAAGTGCATTTCATTCATTGATTTTTCACTATCAAACCATTGGAATGCCAAAAATCCTCACCAATGACCCAATAAGCGAACATGCAATTATTCAGTTAACCAACTGCCTAGTTGATGTCGCTGCTGTTCCTGGTGCTCATGTTGCAGCGGTTCCATCAGTCAGGCTGCCCCCTTTAAAGCCTGCCTCCCAGGTCACCCAGTTTGACTTGCAGAAGCAAACTGACATCAATCGCTTAAAAGATTACACGATATTAACAAGTACATTACCTGTGAGGATGCTGCTTAGGCATTCGTGCACACTAATATTAGCAGAATATATTTTAATAATTATAAAATTATTATTATTATTATAAAATTATTATTACTATTATTATTATTATTATTATTAGAAAATTATTATTACTATTACTATTATTATTATTATTATAAAATTATTATTAATAATGATAAAATAATATTTTTGGAGCCGAACGCCCCTACTGAAATGCTGAACATCCACAGAAATACGAGTAAATGTTGAGCTTGAACGCAGCATGTGCGCATCAGTCATGAATGCATGTAATCATCAGTCATGTATGGTACCACATGGATATCCAAATCTACCAGCTACTTTTTCACTCTAATATTGACTGTCTCAGACGGACACAACAATGGTGCGCCGTTGTCTGGTTGAGCGAAAATGGGATATGATTAAGGTTCGAATTGTCGGGGGGATTTAATTTTTGTGGTGGAGGTGGATGTAGACGGATATTTTTACATGCCACACGTGATACATAGCAGACAGTATTTTTTCCCCCAAAGATACGCCGTTCTCTTACGGAATTGAACCCGCGAACTTGGGTTTTACTAGCCAGTTGTAATGAAACAACGAAACTCGCGTGCTTATTTCATCGCACGGCGAGCCACAGGCCTCATGCAGTCCAGCGGAGCTGAGGTGGGCGGAGCAGTCTTCAACCCGTCGCACGGTGAAACTCCGTCGCACGGTGACTGTCCTCTGCGTACGCACCGCCCCCGGCCAAATTTATAACCCTTCCCGGCGACGCTCATCGCGAGCTCACTAATTACGGCCTAAGCGGCTACTGCGGAGATAATGTGCGAAGATTAAATGCGGCATTATGCAACGCTCTATGACCTCACCCTGCCCCGCGGAGTAATCGCTTTCCAGGCAGCAACTACGACGATCGAGAAAATAACTACGTAATACGAAATTTGCGCATGAGGATGCGAGAGTAATGCAATTTCCTTGGAAATCAGGTTACCTTCGTTCCGCTTCATTTCATTAACACGCTATATATTTGGAATACTTCAGGTTCACAGATATTGAGTGAATATTGAAAATAGTCTGGTCTTCAAGGTGAAAACTAAATCATGTACATTTACATTCAGACAAAAAACGAATTAAAGTTCTGTTCAGCAAATCTGTTTCTAATCCATTTGGATACTCTAATGACTCTCAAATATGGTAGTAATTAATGCAATGAAAACATTGATATCTCTCCTTCTCTTTCTCTCTCTCCTTCTCTCTCTCCCTCTCTTTCTATGTTTGTTAATGTAGTTTTTAATTATATTTGTAAACTATTTAAAAAAACTACACATATCTGAATGTCATTCAAAATCACAGAGCTAGATATTCAGGGTTATATTTCGCATATTAAAAGTAACCTTTTATTTACATTATGAAAGGAAATAAATAAATGAAAGTTTTATTATTTACTGATTATTGTTATTTTGCAGTGCTTTTATTTTTAGCGTTTTGAAATTCAATATCCTACTTCTTATTCATCTTCCTCAGTATAACCATACAGTAATTTTTAGAAAAGATATTTTGAACATCTCACAGGTATTTACCTAAAACACTGGTTTTGTATATTGAGCAGCACTACAATGTGTAGTTGTGGAGCAATACAGTGTCATTAAAAATGCACGAAGCAGATTTTATTTAAAAATTTATTTTGTTTACGATTTATGTTATTTAAAAATTTTAAAAAATACTATGCAAAATAAAATTATCATACAAGAATAAATGCAGTGAATTTACTCCCTTAATTTCCTATTACATGATACATCATGACCATCTGTGACAGTTCAGTTTCTTGACAATAATTTAAAATGCAGTTCTCTCCACAGTTTGTACGCATATGTATATTTTCATGATGAAAATATTTTGCCTTATGAGCCCTAGCGAAGAAACAAACTAACGACTCGTCCTACGCCGAACAATGTAACCATCAGAACCATCAAATCCGATTCAACCAGCGGCAATTCTACCAAGGCATTGGAGAGCGCTCTCAATATGTACCTTCTGAGTGATAAGAAACGACGGAGAAGTGTCGACCGCTATGGAACGGTCCAGTAATTCATTGCAGGCACTGTAGACTGAACATATTGATTGATTCATCGCTTGGGGCACGTCAACAGGGGTTATTCGTCCCGTTAATGTAGTTAATGTTTCATCTGTGGATGTGGCGGTTCTCCCCCTTGACAATGAGATTACGGGCTGACTTACACGTTGACTTGCGACGGATTTCTCCCTACTTGTATCTACCTCAGCGGGGCATAAGCTCTGGTTTCCGATGTGTGGTGGGTAAGTGTGCGTGTGAATAATGGGAGACGAGAGGACAGAGAAAAGGAAGGATATATCGCGCGCGTTCCATAGCCCGTTTGTTAGGGAACTGCTCTGGCCACCGTCGGGACTCGAACCCTTGGAGATACGCTGCTGAGACGACGGTAATGCTGACTTTGAGTTAACTCAGCTGGTATCCATTTTCGGAATTATAAATACAGAGGAAGAGTTATAAAAGAGGAATAGAGGCAGAAATGTGGAATACCGCATGATCTGACTTCGCAGGGGCTGCTCTGTCTCAAAAAGCACTGCAAACAGTGCACCGTCATCCATTTCGTCAATCTAACTTTGCTGTTGCAGAAGGCCGTGATTACAAGGGATAGAAATTGTACGTTTTGTGAGGTGTATACATTTTTGTCATTAAGAACATATTATGTTTAACACAAAAATTACTATCTTTATAAATACGGAATATATTTTAATTTGAATCTCAGTAATTGTGGTTAACAACAACATATTGATATATTGACGTATTGTCTGATGTAGTGACGTATTGTCTGATTTCTAGATGCGCTCTGTCTGTTTTGATATTACGAGTGCCAAGACGGAGCTGTCACAAATATGGAATACATCGGTATTCCAGAAAATACTGGACGTTGCAATCAGGATGCAGAGCGCCTGCCCTTCCTGGAAAGTTTTCAACAAAAAAACAGAAGAACAATGTATTATGTGTGAAATGTGCGAGATGTGATCACTTGCAGACTGCGCCGGTTATGTCAGAGGGAGTTTAATTTGTGATCATTGTAGATGAAAATCTGTTGTACAATACTATGCCATTTGTTCCATTGTTCTTAGATTTCAAGCAAATAGAACCCGTCCATTTGTAATTTGTTCTAATTCTTTAGCATTTATTGCATATTATCGGTGGTATTCCATATTTGCACTCCATCTTCTAAATAAGAAAGAATGCACTTTCGTCAAAAAGAACTTTTTTAAGCAGTGAGAGTTGTATTATGCAGTTGACGTCTCACCCGTGATTACAGAATTAATATACCTTCTCATTCTGCAACATTTCACAATCATTTATTTGTTTACATAGTTCAACAAATAGTTTCAGAAAACAAAATGGTATTTCATGTTTGGGAGTGCTAATTCACATTTTCGACAAAAGTATGATAATTGTTGTAACATACTTGCCTTTTTGTGCCAGTATTTTGGTGTGGGAGTAACAAATTACACTGTACTTCGCAGACATTTCTTCTTGACACTGTGACCAATGAGAGATTGACATGTTTATATCCTTCCGGATTTTTACGGTGTCTTCATCTTCTTATTGTATATCTCAGAATGCATTCGACGGGGCACATGACTATCTAGATCCAAGCTCTTCATATTCACTAGTGGGTTGTAGCAACAATGGCTGCGACACTTAAAAATTTTAAAAATGTTTTACTATCTTTCAGATGACGCTAGAGCCGAGTTGGGGTATTAGTCTTTCGTCCGAATAATTGCAGTTCTCAATCTTCGGAGATCATGGGAGAAGAGCATATGGGAAAGAGGGATCATAACAACACTAGATCCTTTGAGTGAAAGTGGAAATTGAATGGGAAAGGAACGATTGAGCAAGGTCTGTGATCGACTGTTGAAGGTTTTAGTGCTCCGCCTGGAATTGATCGACACAAAAATGTTCTATCAGTTGTCCTTTCAATTCAAATCCCTTGACAAGCCTTGACTCAAGTTACATAACGGGCGTCATATACTCAACAATTTGGGAAAAGGACCTCCCAAAAACCTATGTAGTGCACGAGCTTGCAACCTTATTAACGATGTTTCAACAAAGTAGCACAAACAATAAAACAATTAAATGAATATTAAATGTTATTTTTTTGAGCTCTCGGGGTAATAACGAATTGACCAAGACATTTTGTAGTCTTGCAGGCACTGTGGTTCTCCTAAAATTTTAAGTCATTACAGGAATTCTTTAACATTTTTCAAGTTGTATATTCTACATAGTATGTTCACTACACTAATTTCTTGCTAGCAACAGTAAAAATGAAGAAAGAAACTCGTTGACAACATTGTTAGTAGATTAGATTGATTTTATACTAAAAATCTGTATAAAATGTGAGTTTTATATTAAAATGAATTCACACGCACAGAGTTTGTACACTTCAATTGTGTAAACACTTTCACAATAATCCCAAATATGTATTAATTTAACTCTGCATTTCTTTCGCACTAAAGTTTGGACGCATTCCTGATTAAGACTCCAAATATGGACAAAATGTCTTTTATCCAATGTTATAAATTATTTTAAATATTTAACTTCCTCCTTTAGGTGTTTTGTACATAGTTTTTAAATTTTCAAGTTCGCGGTACATCGTGTAACGATATAAACTGTCTTTGCCTGCTCAAAGGTTGAATTTTAATACTATTCATCATGCAGGCGTTATGTATTTTAATAATTGCCAATATTTACAGTTCCTTCAATGCTCTCACCATAGGCATTTGAAGCAGGAGGCTGAAATATGCGAACACGATATTGGATGTTCTTCTGTTATAATATTAACGGTTTGATATAATTATGTAATTCTGGAAATTTTAAATTTTAATCACAAGGCAGTAAAGAAAAATCAATTATAACATGAATGGGGGTAAAGAGAGAAGCTCGAGTATCAGTGTGGTTGTAACAAAAATGAGAGAGATTCGAGAATAAAGGAACCTTACTAAAGATACTTTTTTAAAGGGAGTGCTGATGCTTGTACGCTAGTGTATTGAGGGTGTCAAGAAGATGAATAGAACTCAGAACATCGAGCTATTCATCGAGATAAAACAAAAGTCACCTAAAACCCCTCAAACAGCTTTTTCCATCATAATGGCTGTCTGTGTCTTTGCGAACACATCTATTGAGCAAACGCTGCTTTCTAACGAAACTCCCAGCGGGTGTCATTTCAGATGAGAAGACTGAAATAAACAAGCCACGATATAGATATGTAGGTGTCTCAAATCCGAAAAATCTTCCTAAAATGAAAATTTAAACGAACTACATTTTTCGTAATACCTAAATTATAACAAAAAGACTAACAAACAAAGCCGTCACCCAATATCATAAAAAGTCCACGAAATCATTTTCACGCTTAGACAGACGAATTTCAGCCATAGAAAAAATTACCCTTTATCTTCTCCGCCATGCATAAAAGAAATCGAATCTAATACCACACATCGACTTCGGGTGTAAGGAGTTTACTTCGAGACCCAAACGTTAATGTTTGCATTGCTAAGAAAATATGCATGTTTTCAAGGTTGTCACATGCAGCATTTTTAAGATATAAAACAAAAATGAAGTGAATGAAAGTCAATATTCTTAATTACATAAAAACATTTGTTGGACACAATTGTTTCTAATCATTTAGATTATCCGGTGGTTTATGACTAGTGACGAGTACCAACCAGTTGACAGCACTTGGTATGATATTTACTTGTGATAGAGCGACAATAAGGCAAGGATTCCATTCTGGAAACACTAGAGAATAAACTGTACTTATGGACAAATAATTTAAGATGGAGACATGGAGAAATCTGCACGAAGACGTTTTTAGAATCATATAGTTACAAATGAAGAGGTTTAGTAGAGACGCAATGAATTTGAGAATTCATGGCACAAGTGCAGCGGAAGTAGTGGAATTACCGGATGCATACGGTAGAGGCAATGGTCATAATATGACGTTTACGGTCGCAGCGAGACAAATGAGTCGGCGGTTAGTCCCATAAAGAAATCGCAGCCTTGGGATTAACAGCAGACGAGGAGAGAGCGCCGAGCAGAAGCGGGAGCTAGCATGCGGCAGAGAGCAGGAACACGGGCCAGCGGTTCCAGAAAGGAAGATGGCCAGATCCGCTTATGGCGACGGCACACGTCCGTTAAGCACACTGAAACGCCTCCGCGCTGCTACTGGAAGGCTGAACCCCCCTCGCAACACGAGTAGATGTTGGTCTTGAACACAGCGTACACGAATCAGAAATGTATAGGATACGGCACAGGTATATGCATGGGTATAGTGAAATGCATTACCTGCGAGAACGCTACTTAGGCACTTGTGCACTCTAAAATTGACAGAATATGTTTGATCAAATACCAGTTACTTCAATATTTACCATCTCACAGAAACAACAATGATGTCAGTTTCCTAATTATTTTAAAATATGTAGGGTTTTTTTCGAAACACATCCATTTTGGGCATTCCTCCGTTAAGCTTTTGTCTTTCGTTCCGTCTCGTCGCTGTCAGCCAATGCCTTTCATCCCTTCGGTCAGGGGCGCCGTTGGTATCCGGGCTTCACAGAAATCCGCTCACCCGTCCAGCAATCCGTGGTGCCTCGAGATGCTTAACTTTCGTGACTTCACGGAGCGTAGTTAGGCAATTGGGCTAACGACGCTGGCCGTTACTTAGGTCGTTTTCTGGCTGAGCGTAAACGGGATATGATTAGGGCGTGAATTGTTGGAGGACTACATTTTTGTCGGGGATGGGAGCGGATTTAGCTGAATTTCTTTACATACCACCTAGGATAGATATCAGACAGTATTTTTTGCCCTTCGAAAAAACGCCGTTCACAGACAGATTTGATCCTTTCGGGTTTTAGGTTTTGGTTGCCAGTGGTAACAAAACAACGAACTCCGGGTGTTTATTTCATCGAACGGCGAACCGCAGGACATCTGCAAAAACGGCTCAGCCGAGGAGGTGGGGCAGTCTTCAACCCAAAACTCCCTACATCGGTGCCCCCGGCACCGGCCCTTTGTGTCCCTTTCTGTCAGTTTCCACATCCGTCGGCTGCCGTGTCGGCCACCCAATCCTCGCCGGTCTTGGACACGTCGCACCTCGCGCGATCCCCTAGCGGCGCCTGCGACGTCCACCCAAAGTCGCCGCCGGATTTCGTTTATTAAGGCAGAATCCCTCAACGCAAGGCCCAAAACGAAAGGGATACATGATGGCAAAGGGTGGGCGCGAGCCTTTACGGAGCCGAATCCAGTAACCGGTGAATATGAGGCTTTGAAAGCTCCCATCCTCCTGAAGGGGCGGGAGTGAAGAAGAAAAAAAAAGTTGGGAAACATTTTGTATAGGGAGTGGAGCCCACTACAAGCGGCCGACACAAGAAAGCGCGCTGCCCGCTGGACTCTGGGCGGCGCGGGGCGAAACAAAGGGAGCGGGAGAGGCGATTTTCCCTCCTGCGAACTCAGCGACGGAAGCGCGCTACGACCTCGCATCCCACGCAACTCCGGCGCGCCTGCTCGCCGCACCGCGCAATACAGCGCGGGGAACGGGAAGAAAAGCGAGTGCGTGGGGGTGGGGGTGGGGGTGGGTCGTTCCGGCGGTCGGGGCCGGCCGGCGCGGGAGGGCGAGAACGGGCCAAGGAAGGCCGGCGGGAGGGGGAAAGGGCAGCAGGCGACGCGGCGAGGGGTGATCGGGAAGCGGGGCGCATAGAATGAAATCAGATAGCGCACGGAAAGCCACCGTACAAAATCAATTCGACTTGTGCCGAGGGGAAGTGGCTTGTCGAATGCGGGCGCGGGGCCGCCGAGGGCGCGTGGCTGCCGGGAGCCGAGGGACGAGGGCGCCACCTGGCCAAGAACGCAGAGCGGTGCCAAGGGCGGTGGGAGGGGGTTGGATGGAGAGCGCCGCACTGCCACACGAAGCGGACGGATGGGTTGAATGGCGGTGGTGAGCGGAGGTGAACTTTATATTTTCAATTTTATAAATACTTGCACCAGGGCTTCCTAACGGGGTCGGTGTAGACCGCCTGGGGATCGTTTTCAAAGGGGTCAATGATGATTAAGGGGTCGATTGGAGGCCGAATATGAACCGGCTCCTGCTTATTACAATCGAGATCCCATTGATTGCAAAAAATATTAATAAATTTAATTACCTGATAAAAAGCAACAAAAGGTATGGCAATAAATTACAAATTAGCCCCTCTTCATTCGTATCCGTCGTTAATCCTTAGGAATTCGGATGCGTCGTAAAATACACCCTACAATTGGTAACCATTGAATTTCAATGAATACTAGAAACTCAGTTCCCCAAAAGCGTAGGGGTATTTGATTATTGATAAACAGAGATATCTTCGAAAATCTTGTGTTCCGAAATTTTTATCTTTAAGGCATTTATATGCAATTCTTTGTGTCGTGAATATGGATGCTGAGCCGTATAATATAGAGAAAATGTAAGAGGGTCAATGAAGAAAAAAATTCGTTTAAAAGGGATCGATAAAAGAAAATGGTAAGGAATCCCTGACTTACACTTTCTGTCTGCTGTCTTTGGACTCATAAAACCCACATACACTTCACGATTTAGCGTGAATCAAAAAGTCTCTAAGGTATTTTGCCGACCAACAGTCCAGTAATGGGCTACATTTTTTAGAGATATACATTGAAAACAGGTGGCAAGGATGTCACAATCTAGTTATGCTTTACAGTAGAATGTTTTAACTTTTACGAGACAGACAAATCAATTTTATTAATATGCACAACGGAAAACTTTTGCGTTTTAAATTCTACGAATTCGAATAGAAAAACATACGGTACTATACTGTGCGCAATATCTGTTGGCCCGAGGCACTTTTAGGTGCGACATGCATTAGTGCGGAAGTCTAGTCTAGAATAAGGTTGCTCAAATGCAAGAATTGAGGCACGACTGCTTGCAACTCGTCTTTCACCAGACTAGAGACAGGCTTAAGTGGTTCAGAGCATCAAGTGATGTCACTGCAGTGTCTTTGACCGAGAGATCCTAGGTTTCAAGTCCCCACGGTGGCATGACTTTCGATACTGCTGAATAGCTATGTCCAATTCAGCTGTTGACTGGAGGTGCGACCGGCTGCTCTGGGCGGTACTTTTTCATGGTTTCTTCTATTAATACGAGGCAAATCACGGAGGTACACCCGTTTGTGAGGGTACTCCCACACAAACGGGACACGGAGCGTGTGCGATATTTCCTTCCTCTTCCTTGTCCTATCTCAACCTCCACTTACAAAAACACACACGTACACGCACTATACTACCAGACAAATCGGGAGTCCAGTCCGGAGCTTAGAGTTTGTCCCAGCTGGGGCGGTTACCCGATGGGGTGATGAGTGGAGGAGAAATTCCCTCACAATCGCGACGGATCTCACCATCCAGCGGGAGGAGAACTTTGACATCTCCAGGCATAAAACATTCACTACGCTAACGGGATTAATGACAATAGCAGTTTACGTGCCGGAAACATTAATCAATGAATCAGTTCACTCGGCTTGATGCCGTGATACCACTGGACAGCATGAGTCGGTTACTCATAGCCCGAACGAGCATGAGATTGTACAGGCGTACTGTATGAGAGTACTGTACAGGCGTGAGAGTACAATCGTGCTGTAATGTTTAAGTTTCGACATAATTCGTTTAAGATCCTGCAAGTTGTACTGCACGGAAACAGAATGTACTATTACATATTATAATTTCAAATTGAAAAGTACTGATATTGAATTACATTTATTCCACAATTTTGTCGAAAACCACTTTTATTTTGAGGACAAAACCTAATCGTATCAAGCGCCCCCTGTTAATTCTATTCGTGAGAGGCTTCACGATAAATTTTACGTTACAAGTGATGGAATCTAAAGAATGTATGCATATCCCTTCATTGCTCAAATCATGTAGCATATTTGAAATCCTATAAATGTAAATCAACGGATCTATATTGACAGCGCATCACTAGTATATTAGACAATAAACAAGAGAATCTGAAACTATCAAAGTTCAACTGCAACGCTTTGAGACTCGGAAATACTCAACTCCTCTGCGAGATACAATCTGCGATAAAAATAGAAAATTACAATTTTTTTATGATCACGCCGGTGTGCTTTTTACATATGAGAAGACTCACTATCCGTATATAGTGTCACCAAATGATATGCGTTCAAACATTTTCTATTTATATCCCACTTTAGTTTCAAATCAAGAAAGTTGATTAATTCATCCATTTTTCCGCCTGTGTAGTGAATGTTGGCTGTGATTCCTTTCTGGTTGGCGGTGATTTCTTACTTACATGGTAACTTACAAAAACGTCTAGTTTATTTGCTGTGTAAGCATTTTGTATGATATAAAAACACGATACAAAAGCACAGTCACTCGGTTGGCTACTGGGAGGCCCTCACTCCATGCGGGAAATCTAACGTGAAGAGTAGTCGTAGCTTGGTAAGCTGGCAGGAGGAGGGAAGCCGTTAACATTGATAAGCTACGCCAACACATGACCCTGGTTTTCGTGAATACAGTCTGTGAGGTCCATGAATAACCACCTCCCACGGACCATTTTTTATTAGCTTCATCACGAACGACACTCTTTGTGACTGAGGGAGGGGCTTCATCGCAATAGCTCCCCAGTTGCGAAACAACGGTTAATTAACTGGGTTGGGAAAATAACAAGAGGCAATATGTACAGAACTCGCGAACGTGATGGGCGGAATGAAAAACAAAACTTTGCTAATAAGCGTGAGGCAAACTTACGAGGGTAATGTGTTCCCTAGCTTAAGACTAAATTTAATGCGACAAAATCGTTTAGAATTTTCACTTTTGGAAGTTGTAGCTCAACTCTCCGTTATTATGAACGTCTTATGGAAATAAAAGTAATGTAGAGATACAAGTTGGAACTAGCGTTGACTGTGAAATCCGGGTTTAATTAGATTCTGCATTGTATAGTTTAGTTTCCTTGCTCTAATTATCGAGTTGGTATTTCAATACGTGGCCTAGTGGTTAGAATTATCACCTTCGGTCATTTGATACCTAAAAGTGAATGACAGTCGAAAAAGTTCTGAAACAAAAGATTGCAATATTTGACAAAGTGACGTTTTCGGAACATTCCATTCATTTTATCCATCTCCGTTCCCATTAGATCAATGATATGTGGTACTACCTCACAAAAACACAGATGTTGAATCAAAGTGTTTCCAAAGATGAGCGGCCGCATCTCCATCTACCGTCCTTATTTATGAAGAAAAATCCAAAAGCATCCTATTCGTTTGTATCGCCAAACATTTTTCTATACATTTTTAAACTTTTTTCATTGCTTTTTTTCATAGCAAATACAATCAATATTTCATACCAACCTATTTGTAGCATATATTGGATCAAATACTTCACGGCCAATTGCTTTAGCATGTAGTTTTCTTCAGTACTAAATTGTATAAGGAGTATGCATCTATTATGACACTTTTTGATCCTCATCAATGAAGAAAACAACTCTCCTTTTTAGAATATAATAAATCGATGCTTCCACACTTGGAATTCAATATTTAAGTTTTTTGTCTGATAACAGTTTAGCTGGAATGATTTTCTTATTACAGGTTATTGATTCATTGGATTCAATAAGAGTGTTTTTCTGTGTACGTGACATGGAATAAGTGGTTCCCAGGCACGTCTTCCGCATGATATGCGGACCATATTGTGGTGTAAGCGTGGCAGCAGTACCGGAAAGGTAGCAAAACAAACCATGGTAATTGATAGAGGCAAGCAACGCAAAGCGAAGTGAATGAAGAAAGCAAGGCAACGTAGCGAGGGATGTGTGGAGTTGGCGGCAGCGGCGCGTGAGAGCGTAGCGTGGAACGCAGACCCCAAGACACGCCACTTGCCTCTGGACGGACGCGCCCGCCATGAGGGACCTCGCGCGCCCCTCACAGCCTCGACTCGTACGCGACGAAGAAGAATTCGCCGGTCAGCGTCCGCGGACACGCGGAAGACGCTCGCCAGCCCGCTCTTCAAATAGTCAAAAGTACACGCAACGCAGACATTTCGTGGCGAAAATAAAGTATTTGTTTTGTTTGTAGTACCCCGTCTGATCTATAGACTCACGCCGGACAGGGGCTAAAATTGATGACATTCTTTAGTTGGTACCGTATAAACTCCCGACATGGAGGGTGAATTTGGACCCCAATAGTCGCCAGGGAGAGTTACACCTGGTTCAGTAACATTGTTTTCCAATACTCGAGGAGTGCGCCATCTAAGTGAATGTGGGATCAGATTGGGAGGGGAATTGTTGGAGGATTTAATTTGCCGGATATTTACTTAGAGTTGTAACAAACACGGTGAGGCCCATGGCAATTTTCTGTCCTTAGAAAATCCACGTACCATAGCTATGTTTCTCAGATTTTTTCATTCTTCCATCGTTGTGTTGGTGGAGAGCTATTCTCATTTTACAATGTATTTACTACTGCCACGCATTAATTACCGACGTCTTAATACAAGGTATTATGGCTCTGAATGGCTATGAATAGTTGTATAGATGATTGTAAACTGATCGCCATTTTCAATAAAACTATTAAGGAAGCAACAGTTTATCTTGTGGCAACTAATCTGTGTTGAAAACTTTTCTCACGTGTCAAAAATTATTTACAGCATTTCTTAGTCCACAGATCAAGACATGCAACTACAATGTAAAAATATACGTAGTATGTAGTACCATCAGTAATTTTTCCATCATATCTTCAGCCATTTCTCAATATAGAACTGTGGACATCCCAAAAGAAACTTCGCGCCAACTTTCCTTCTAATCCCATCCCATCCCATTTACTTTCCTTCTTCCTCCGTACATCTGTCAGAACATCTGCCACTAGTTACAAATCATTCACACATTTACTCAGTACCTTCCTATATGCCTTTCGTCGTCTTAGTACCTTCTGTATACTTCTTTTGACAGATTTTTTCTTCGCTTCTTAAACTTTTCCGCTAATCTCATTGGCGAGCACATTTTTTTTCCTTTTGTCCAATCTTCACCTCGACCGCTTTCTGCTGATCGCTCCTTCTCGCCTCCCCCTCGCCCGCCGCCGTCTCGTCACTGGCCGACGCCCCTTCCGCGATGAAAATGTTCCATTCGCGGCGCGAAGCTTCTCGTTTCGTGCGAAATTCACGCGAGGGAAAGCAAAGCATTCTTTTTTCGCATTGCCTTAAAGCAAACAGCCGGTGACGGATTGAAGATGGAGCGGACGATAGCATGCGCACGCTATGCATGGCCCCTTCGCCCCCTCCTTCTCCCTTCCATGACCGGCTTCCACTCGTTTCCCCAGATTCACGCACAGGCCGGGATGGTTGTCTCCCCTCTCTTTTCGCCAGGGAGCCTTCTCGCTTCAAACGTCGTGAACTAAGAGAACTTCAAATCAAATAGTGAGTCTCAGATTACGATTCTGTATGCTCTCAGGTTCCAGAGAATAAGAGCACCATAAGAACACCATAAGAAATTTGCATACGTGTTTTCAACAATTTAATATCTGATATTGAAAACGCATATTTCTCCAATTTGAATCTAAACTAAATTGACTGCACTCAGATATGCATTTTATAATTTAACAGCGGATACTGACTTCAAAACCCCCAATATTGTGAATTTTATCATTACATTGGAGTATTCCGAGACGCACCTGCGAATCTTCTTAGGGTGGGTGTGGGAGCTAGGTCCATCCAATTTGGTATATTCGAATAAAGAACATTTCATTTATGCTGAATACAATTTTGTTATCCGTTGACTTACATTTCGTATTTATGTCATAAACAAATCATGTACTGAATGACTCGTTAGTCTAGAAACTTATTAAAAGCTGTATTTTTCAATATTTACACTTGTTACGATGTAGAAATTTTAGAGGCAGGATTTTCCCTCTACAAACCATTTCTAAGTTGGTCACGACAGGGAAAGCCCATAAGGTGACAAATGAAAAAATCGATGTTCTAGAAAGGTCACGATTTGGAAACTCTATACAGATAGCATTAGAAAAAGCTGAAAGCAACAGCAGTTGATACAGGAAAAATTCGATCCGTTCTAAATGGTTCAGTATCGGATAACCCTTTCACGAATAACATTCGGAAAATTCAATCAATTATAGACGTGCTCTGATGGGGGAAATTTAAATAACATATTTTGTTAAAGGCAAACATCTCTATCGTACATTTACTAGTTTTAAAATGTTAACTTTTGGCAATTTTTGAAAATATAGACAGTTGCCTGGAAATGAGACTAGGACCATTTCTTACGGTCCTTTGATACATATGAAAAGAAAGTATAAAAAAAATTAGCTCCGTCTATCGAAAATAAATATTATTTTAAAAAATTGCCTCGAAAACCTCTCATAGTTTATAAAAATTGTACATGACCTTATTTCAAGATCTTTCTTTAAAAAATATATTCCATTGAGGAAAAAAATCTCTCTCATCTTCAATATTGTAGTTGTAAAAGGACATCGAAACACTGCACTTTTGCAATTTTCGATAAATCAGGTTTCAACGAATATAATACCTGCATCATTCTTTTAAGAGCCCATTACGCTATTCGAAGGCAAAGTTTAATAAAAAACATTAGAGTCATTTTTGAGAAAATGTAGAAAATATTGAGGCTTAATGTAAAGAACCCTTAATATCAAAATATCAATTTCAAGCCCAGAGGACCTCGAATTCCTTTAAATTGATCGAGGAATATCAATTGTTGAGAAAACCGGCTGAACACTTTAGGCGCCAGCGTTGACCATAGACAGATGCACCGACGGGCGGATAGACATTTTCCCGTCAATCGTTTTTTTAGTATCAAGGAACCACAACACATAGATTCTGACTACATAACGCGTTAGAGGAAATCATTTGTTGTATATAAGAAATCATTAATCCGCCTTTTCATTAGCGACGCCCGGCTGTGAGTTTGTTGTTTTTTTGCTGAAAATTCGTCTTTTCCTAAGCATGATTACACTACTTCCTCTTCTTACGAAGCAATGGTGATAAGTAAAAAAATCGAACCACATTTAAGAAAAATTCTAGATTGACAAAAGGTCCTCAAATAACCCCAAAATTAAAATATTAATTTCAAAATTGAAGGGTCGTTAATCAGCCAGATAGATCAATTTAGGTGAAAATCATTAGTTTAGACGTTCGGGTTGTTCAAAGACTTGAAATTGGATGGGCAAGCTGCAGTATGGGTAGACGAATGGACGAATAGATGGATGGATGGACCTGTGTCCATCCAACGAATGGAGGGATGAAACGAACGGGTGGGTGGACGAACGGACAGACACATAGGGAAATACCACCTCGGTAAGACAGAGCATGAATTCTGTCTACACTTCGTATTTGAGGACGGAATTTGATACATATAGGAGTAGGAAAAATCAAATTTTTCAGCATGAAGGACCCACAAAACTTATTTTTTGCCATAGAAACAGGCACTTTTTTCTGCAACATTACATAAGTTATCCTTTCTCTGAAGTAGATACGAGGAAGCAATGCGAAATGAGGTAGAAAGAGTAAGAATTAATTAGTAACGAGATAGTTAAAGAGGAAGAGATGAAACGTTTTCAGAAAGGAAGAGTGAGGGTAAAGGAGATAGAAGAGAGAGGAAATGGTTGTGGCAGTGAGATGGAGGAAGGGAGAGGCATCAATATATTATTCCATGCATCAATCAATACGTAATGGTCGCAGGAGAGTTGGATTGGGCGGGGTGAGGCGGGGCAGGGGCAGGGCAGGGTGTAGTGGCGCGGGGCGACGCGCGCCGAGAGAGCCCCTGGGGAGCGGCAGAGCGCTAGGCGATGCGTGACGCCCCCGCAGCTCGCGCCGCGCTCCCATCGCCCCGAGCAAACAGCGACGGCCGCTTCGTTCGAATTTCATCGACGCCTGCACGCAAAGGCGTGCGCCCCACCCGCGCTGGCACTCTCGCGACCTGCGAAAATTCCCGGCGTAAACGACGCTTTCAATGCCCGCATTTCTCCGCGCTGAAGCGCATACGACGATGAGCGGAGGCGCAACACTTCCGTCGTCACCTCCAGCCTCCTCTTCCAGCCTCCTCTTCAGCTTCACTTCCAGCTCCACTTCTAGTTCCAGTTCCAGCTCCCTCTTCAGCTCCCCCCAGCTCCACCTGCAGTTCCACCTGCAACTCCACCTCCAGCACCACCTCCAGTACCACCTGCTGTACCATCTCCAGCACCATCTCCAGCACCACCTCCAGCACCACTTCCAGCACCACCTCCAACTCCACCTCCAACTCCACCTCCAACTCCATCTCCAACTCCACCAGCTATATCTCCAGCTACAAGTTCAGCTACATCACCAGATACAGCTCCAGCTATAACTCCAACTATAACTCCAGCCCCACCGCCAGCTCCTCCCCCAGCTCCGGCACTGCCTCCCCATCCACATTCACCTCCAGGTTCACATTCACCTCCAGGTTCACATTCACCTCCAGGTTCACATTCACCTCCAGGTTCACATTCACCTCCAGGTTCACATTCATCTCCAGGTTCACATTCACCTCCAGGTTCATATCCACCTCCAGTTCCACTTCCAGCTCCAGCTCCAAGCTCCACCTCCACCTCCAGCACCACGTCCAGCTCCAGCTCCAGATCCGGCTACACCTCCAGCTACACCTCCAGCTCCAGATACACTGCAAGTTTCAGCTCCATCTCCTCTTTCAGCTCTAGCTAAACCTCAGCTTCAGCTCCAGCTCTAGCTACACCGCTAACTACAACGTCCTGCTCCATCTTCAGTTATACATCAATGGGTGGATAAAGCTGTATGAATTATGATCAATATATCACTTCCGTGGTCATTTGAATAATGTTTGCACTGGACTTAGACACAAGTAAGGTAATTTTTCCGAGCATGAACACCTTGTATGTTTGCGATAAGTATTTTGGCATAAAATACGTGGAAACTTACGAGTTGTACATATTCAAAGTTCTTTTATGTTAATTACAATTCCCTGAAAACGGAACCTTCGACGCTAACTCGTCAACCATGCAAAGCATCAGACGAGGAGTACATTTAAATTAGGTAAGGTTAAGTTGTATCGTGTACGGTTCATCGAACTTTGCGACAGAGTGGACGTCGAATCTTTACACCTTGTCTTTCACTAATCTTAGAAATTACGTACCAGTAGTCTGATCCCGTTTGCGAATGATCACTCATTAGAGGACATAATATATACTACTCAATATTATACCTTTAATATAACTGTCTACAGGAAGACCAGCATTGAGTGAGCATCGTCTCAAGAAAATGCAACTCAAAGCGTTGTTCTCATGACAGACAATCTGAAGGACGTACAAAAATCGATGCTCGGATGCAAAATTGATTAGGAAATCTTTCTTTGGTTGGATGTTTTGTCCTGAAGCAAAGCTACATCCTGGTAGATGCCTCACGGCGAAAAGGATACAATCCATTTACATAAAATTGGTGAGACTATCTGTGATTTCGAAATACATGTTTTAATGGGGTATCATGCTTATTTGGATGATATAAAAAACAATTCAATTGATTTTATTTTTGTCAGTTTGTTTGTCCGGAGTAATCTCTGGAACGCCTGAATCGATGTGGATGCGGTTTACACTGGCAGGTTTTGTCGGGCATAACTTTGGGTGTATTGTTTTGAAATCTCTCTTCCCTCAAGAAAAATCATTGTTTTTAGTACGAATCTATAGTTTTGTTCCGATCTTAATGAACTTTTGTACACGTTACTTTCAAAACAAGAGAATAGTCACTGAATATACAAGATTTTGTAAAAATACTAATTTTTCTCTTTCATGACCAAGAGAGCAAATTTTCTGCGAGCACTCTTTCCGTTTTTCGCCTACATCTTGAAGACACAAAGCAAATTAACCGAAATGAAATAAATGTTCCCCAAATTTCATAAAATTTCCCACTAAATGCATTTAGATTCCTTCGAATCGAATGGGTGAAAACCAGAGCAGTATAAGTGACATTTTATAACTTCTGAGAAAAAGTGTTTATTTTAGTTTATAATTCAGTTGCAACGTAATTTCGTGTTTTTAATGAATAATTGAAATGACGTGATTTTAATGATGAAACAAAGCACCACTACTTTACTGTAATGTTGAATTTAATAAACAGTTTTCTCAGAATTTATAAAATGTCACTAATACCGTTCCGATTTTAACCCATTCAATTAGCTCAGAATATTTGAAGGTCAAAATTGTTAATGGCAGCTAGCTGAGAGTATTCATCTGTTTACAGCTAACGACGGCAACTGTGATAGCAACGATAGTCGTAGCACACATTGCAGGGTGGGGAATGGTAAGGCGGGCCAGGTGAGGCAGGGTGCGGCGGGGTGGGGCAGGATTAGAAGAGAGAGGGTGGAACTGGGCAGGAGGGACGGGCAGGACGAGAATGACAACACGGGGAAGGGACGAGGCAAGAAAGGGTAGGGAGGCAATAGACCGAACAGAGAGTTCATTCCTTTTCCGCATTGATGATTGTTAGTAAATACCGGGACAACGCAAAGTACTTCAGATACTGTTAAATAAAACAATCTAAAAAATAACTATTCCCATTTCAGTCCATTCCATCAACTGAAATCGTCATGTTACTTAATATTATATATATTAATATTAATTATATGACCCTTAATATTATGACATCGCAGCCAACTTCGATTTGACCATCTCAATTTGGTTAACCAAAATATAGTAGTCATCTAATTTCTTGACCATCTCAAGTCACCCTCCATCGAAATAGCATCTCACGACCATCACCACCCCAAGCTTTGTACCCTTCCCCCCATCGCAATTACTGTACAACCATTCTGCACCCCCACTCCACTGCCATCACCATCTCAATCCTCCAAGAGGTGCTCCTCCAGCGTGGAGTGGAATTTCAATCCAGTCTTTGTAGTGCACGCACACATGGTAATGTCAAATCTCACCTTTTATTAGGCAATATTACCGTCCCTTTGACTGACAAAATTAATATTCCTGTGCAATATTAACGCTTTAATTGAGCTTCAGACTCTCGGATCCAAGTTCATATTTGCTGGGGAGGATTTATGAAGCAATTACGATGTTCGTCGTCACGTGAGGAACCACTCTGCAGGTTCATGTCGCCGACAATCGTAAGGGACATAATAGAATTCGGACTGCGCGGCGTACTAAAAAGTGAGTGTACTGGAATTTGAAAGGTTAAGGATGCTAATGTTTTTTTAGATCAAAACAATCTTCGCAGGGGTAAGGTTACAACCAGGAAGAGAGTAATTTAAAATGTTTTCAGCTCTAAAAGCTCAGAGATGTTTCGACGGGCAAATTACTCCAGAACAGATCACACGTTTATGCATTTGTCTCAATATATTTGGAAATGGATGGTGGAAATTGATGTAATGATGCAATGCAAAGCACCGTTTTGTCGATAGAACTCTATTATTTTGAAGGATCTTCACACCGAAAAAGTGGATTCTCCTTGCTCCTTTACGTAGTATATTACTGTCTCCAATAGGTAATGTAGTCGGAATCCACAATTTTGAGTTCTTGATACCGAAAAAGTGATTTTCGGCAAAACGTCTATCCACCCATGTCTGTCTGTCGGTCCGTGAACACTTAAACAGGGATCAAAACATGCACAGAATTTTCACCAAATTTGATTTTCCCCGATTCGTATTGTTGATGTCACAGTCCCTTGAATTTTAAACGGAAATTTTCAGTTTTCAGAATACTTGAAATGAAGTCCCAGTTCGTTTACAAATGGTCTCACAATCGACTCCAAATTTTCTTTCAAGTTTTTTTGCTTGAGTGTAGCAAGTACGATTATAAAAAGGGCTCAGATCCGAATTTCTATGAAAACTTTTTTCTGAAATTTAGAAATGCATTATTTATTCCAGTATTACTTTGACTTCAGCTTCAGAAATATTAGCTAAGTGCGTTTGACGTCGCCTATGGTTATTTATGGGTAAAGCAATTACGATGTTTGTGGTCACGTGAGGAATCACTCAGTAGGCTCATGGCACCGAAAATCTAAGGGATATAATGGAATTCGGACCGAGCGGCCTACTAAGAAGTGAATGTACCTGGGTTCGCAATTTAGTGATACCATAATTTTTTTTGCAGTAGCAAATTCTTTTGCGGGTTAAACTAGTATTATTGTACGCATACAAAAAATTAGTAATGCGTCAAATTAATTTTATTTTAATGTTAATTCAACTTTCTAAAGATAAAATACCAAATATAGGAATTTGAAAATTGTCGATACAATTATCCCCGCAAAAATATTCGAAAAAAAATTCTGGAGCAAAATATTTGCGAAGTAATTTATCGGCAAATCAAGAACCACTAAAGATCTGATTTTTACATCTTGCGGGAGAACGCATTGTAAACTTCATCCGTATTGGGTATTACAGCGCGTCTTCCGTTGCTCCGGAGGCGGAAAGACCATAAAATGTCTTCGGCCGTTTCCAATCCGCTCGCGCTTCGCGGCTGACACAAATTCTCCGCCGGCGCCTTCGACCCACGCGATCGCCACCCGCAGGCCGATCGTCTCGGCGGCGCTTCTTCAACGAAATTCGCGCCCGCCAGTCCTTCGACCGTTTCCCGATATTGAAATAAGGGAATAAGAGAATAAGGGATATACGGCTTCCGAGTACAGTGATCAGGTGCAACTTTCGATTTGAGTCCAAAGTGGAATTCAATGCAATCCGAAAGGATAGCCTTTTTTTTTTTTCAACCGAGAAAGTTTCGAAACACGGGCGGAAAATGAATATATCGATTTCACAGATGATTGCCGCGAGGAAGGGCGCGGCATAGAAGCGGTAGCAGCGTTGGGGACAGAGGAGGAGCGGTTACGGAACGGGGGCAGAGGTGTAGCGGGGACGAGAACGGGGTCGGAGAGATGGGGCAGAGACGGAGACGGGTGGCAGCGGGCTACTGCTCACGCAGAGGCGATGGAAAATCCAAGTCCGAAGTCCGTTAAAACAGCACTTTGAGGCGCACCGGCTTCCCTTCCGTTTAATAATAAATAGCCAGACGAACGATGGGAGATAGGAGACGCGTCCGTGCCGAGGCCGTCCGTAATGTCCGGCTGTCGTGTAGAGCTCACACCCCCGCCGCGTCGCCTCCGTGGTAGCCCCCGCCGCTGCCGCCGCCACCACCGCCGCTGCCGCCGCCGCCGCCGAAGCAATCGATAGCCGATATGTATAATGCGTGTAATTACGCACGGTGACACGCCCCCAAACACGCGCGTTTCCCGATACGCTGCGCGCCGGAGAAATAACAGAGGCAGTGGGCGATTGATCCGCACGGGGCCACTGTCGACGCTCGCGCCCGCGCCGAGCGGCAGGTGGGCGGCGATCACCCCGCAGCGCCCGCCGCCCACTTCGGACGCCCAGCAATCGGAATAGCGCAAACCCTCTACAAGCCACTCAACGGAGAGACGTTTTTCTCCACTTCGTAAATACCCACCTTTCTGTTAGGTAAACATCGACGAACGAAACATTACTCCAATTTCTTGCTTTACATACATGTACGATTTAAATAAAAACGTTATTTATTGTCCATGGAGATCTTTTAATTGTTTGACACTGTGACTTTTAAAACATCTTAAATACACAATATGACAAGTACTAGAAGGAAATATATAGTAAATTGATAAGTAATAAAATAAAAATTGAGATTTGATAAAAAACTGAAACTGATTGATTCAAGGAATTCTCGTCGACAAACATAGAATATAAATAAATTTAATTTAAATTACTTAATTCAATATAAACTTTGCAAGTTTAAAAATTTAGATTAGAGTGATGCAGGTTATGGAGATAATGATGCACGTTTGTTGTTTGTAAGTCATTTTGAACAAATTGTGCATTTGTGTTGCGGGCAGTTAGGTAAATGCTGTTGCATTCGGTCGAAGCAACCAACCGAATGATTCAGTAACAATTGAATCCCTTGAGCACACACAGGCTTAATATTTATTATAGGTATGTAAAAGATATCGTGTTATATAATATACAATTAATCATTCATAGTATAATGAAGTTGCCCTCTCAGATTGTCTGATCATCGACAAACCAGGAAAATTTTCATTGTTAATGACTTATTTACTAAGCTAATGAAAGAAATTTCCTCTTTTCCTGTATTTATAACAATTTTTAAGACTTATTACGACTCTCTCATATAGTAACGCTGGCGGAATTCTGTCAAAATCTTGACATCGATTTTTACAGCGTTACATAACTTTTTTACACTACGTACGAAATAGTAAGTATATGGGTTATGTATAAATATATTATAAATTTCGATAATTGTGAATTCTTCTGAAACATTACTCTAATTTGAAGTTTTCTGAAATATTTATGATATTTTATAGAAACCAGAGACTGATTTTGTTGCATTGCACAATTTGTGGCATCTGTACAAAGTAAATATAATTTCACTGAAACATTATGATCTAAATGTTTTTTTCTAATTTTCTCTTTTCACAAGAATTCTGAATAATCATAATTTCACCTCCTTATCGTGGAAATTTTTATACTGTTTGGCGTACGAGACAAAAACTTTTATAAAATTATTCCTAACACTGTAGCACCCTTATTGCACTTAATTACTCAAATACATACTACAATAACCTAAATTAGAAACACTTAGGAAATTCTTATGTAAATAAGTAGCAGATGTATCATGATATAAAAAAGTTAAAATGAGCTAAAAAAGCTTGAGCACTGTTTGTAAAGGCTAGTATTATTACTATTTATTTTCAAATCGCGGATTTCGACATTCGTCTCACATTCATATTGTTCAAGTATTTGCTTGGAAGCAAGATAGTAGAGGAAGACTGTGTTCCTATAGGGGAGTGGTAAGCATTGCTGAAAGGTAGGTATGATGAAGTTGCAGATGGAGTTCTCTTTGTCGACGATCGAAGTGGAAGAACAAATGAGCGTTTCGTTCCATCACCATTTTCGACGCAAAAATGCGCTCCCTTGTTCACGCTACGCTATCCCAAGAGTTCAAAAACGAGAAAGGAGTCCAACTTTTCAATTTACTGCTGATAATTAGAGTTGAGCCAGGAAAACTTGGTCGTAACGATTAATCCGGGAAAGGGCGAGATTGCTGCATTACTTAATACAATACCAACTTTAAAGTGCATGTGTCTTGGAACAAAGGGAAACTTGCGCAAGAGGCAGGGAAAAATTGGGTGTGCGCCGGAGAGGGATGAGGAGAATGTGGAAGCAAATAACAATGGAATTGAAAAGAACGTGGTATATGTCGAATAAGGGTAATGTGAGGAGAAAGTGATATGGAATAGAGGTACATAGCGACTGGAGAAAGGACGAAAGAGAAATGGTATGGTCAACATGGAAGAGAAGGGTAAGTAATAAAAAAAAGTACAGAAAAGAGATTATTCAAGAGGGAAGGTCATTAAAATACGTACTGCAGATTTAAATGAGAGTACGAAGCGATGGCCCAAAAAGCGAAGACGCAAAAGGATAAATAAAATCTAAAGGAATTCGAGATGTAATAGAATTCAAAATAAAATAAAAGCAAAAGCGGTAAAGAAAAAGTTAAGGGGAAACTACTAGGAGAGCAGCAAAAATGGAGAAAGTATGTATGATTCTGAATGGGCAACCAATGCGAGACCATTATCAAAATTAATGAGGGTAGTAAAAGGAATTGAAAATGCGTTTCGTTTCAAAAAATATGAAATAAAGAATATATAATACAATATTTTTTTGTTTCATATTTTTGAAAGCAAACAGCAAAAGAACATTAATATAACGAAGAGAAGAGAAAATGTTAGCAAGGGGATCAGTAGAACAAGGAACACAGGGGAAAGGTTGCTACGGAAATCACAGAAAAGAAAACAGAAGGGAGAATATAAAATTTCAAGGAAAAGTGAGAAAGAGCACGAAGAAAGAAGACGCCGCTGAGGCCGCGAATCCCGCCAAATGAGCAGGGGCGGGCGGGGCGCGAGGGCTAGGCCGAAACCTGGGCTCACAAAGACATACCAACCTGTCGAGCGAGGCGGCGGAATTTTCTCATCGAAGCGCCCACCCGCGTCCTTCCCCCTCCCCGCGATAGCCCTCGTTGCCATCGCCGGCCGTTCCCGGCGCCCACACCCGCCCCGCCCCCGCCCCGCCCCCGCCCCGCCCCCGCCCCGCCCCCGCCCCGCCCCCGCTCCGCCCCGGCCCCGCCGCGCACGCCCCTGCGGAGCGCGCCGCGCGTCCGCCCTCGCCAACCGTCTGCCGGCACGCGACGCTTCCGACAACAAATTTCTGGGCGCCGCGGAGCCCTGGAGGGGGCAGCGCCGGCCCCAGACCCCGAGGCCGAGGAAATCGACGGCGGCAGCCGCTGGGGATCGAAGAGGCCGGAGGTACGAGCAGATGCATCCGGGACCGTGCGCGAAGTTTGCGAATTTCGGGGTATAAGTTAGTGCAGTTTGTACACACGTGCTTGCGGTGTCTTGAGCCGATCGCCTTGTGAGAAATATTGTACTGTAGTTTTATTGGTTTTAGTGTACATATAAACATATTTTCTACATATTTGATAGTACGAAAAAACATACATTTACTTAAACGATCATCGCTTTCCTAAATACATGCCCCAGTTCGACTCTATTGGTGTACCTGGTCCACCTCGTCACTAGTGTGCCTTTTTTGCTCATGTCATTTTCTATGTAAATCATATATTTCGTATCAGATATCAACCGATATTATTTCCACTGCAGGTGGCTGCAATATAAAAGCCACTGGAATACTTAAACGACTTAGTGTGAATACCAGAATTCGAAAGTTTAGAAATGTCTACATCCACAATGATAAGATGTAGGTATCGCAATGGCGAAAAGGTCTTCGGCCTAGCCACACAGTATCAACTTATTTAATTTGTAAGTGTAATAATTACGTATTAAATAAAATATAAATAACTTAAACAACCTAATACATTTTCCGTATTAATTTACGCCCTAAGAGTCTCAATAATAGTGCCAAGGGACCCATAGAACGCATTAAGAATGATAGTGAAACTTAAAATTATGTGTATACTTACGTATTATCTAAACCACACACAATTTTCGCTCTGTCACTCTATTGGATGGTGCCGGTATTTGGGATTTACTTTTCGGAAGGGGGGGTTCCGACACCGACTGCTAGTCGGAGTCAGCGGGGGAAGCGGCCCGCTGCAGCCAGGGGTTTCTGGGAACGCGCCGGCCACCGGGAAAGGCTTCCGGTGACACAGGCAGCCCGCCTCCCAGCCCGCCTCCCCGAACCGCTTTACCAGCGCCAGCGGGCGCCAGGTTCTGTCAGAGAGAAAGAGAGAGAGAGCGAGAGAGAGCGAGAGCGAGAGAGCGAGAGCGAGAGAGAGCGAGAGAGAGGGAGAGAGAAGGAGAGAGAGGGGGAGAGAGGGAGAGAGAGGGAGAGAGCGAGAGCGAGAGAGAGCGAGAGAGAGCGAGAGAGAGCGAGAGAGAGAGCGAGAGAGAGCGAGAGAGAGCGAGAGAGAGAGCGAGAGAGAAAGCGAGAGAGAGAGCGAGAGAGAGCGGGAGAGAGAGCGAGAGAGAGAGCGAGAGAGAGCGAGAGAGAGAGAGCGAGAGAGAGCGAGAGAGAGAGCGAGAGAGAGAGAGCGAGAGAGAGCGAGAGAGAGAGCGAGCGAGAGAGAGCGAGAGCGAGAGAGAGAGAGAGCGAGAGAGCGAGCGAGAGAGAGAGCGAGAGAGAGCGAGAGAGAGAGAGCGAGAGAGAGCGAGAGAGAGCGAGAGAGAGCGAGAGAGAGAGAGCGAGAGAGAGAGCGAGAGAGAGCGAGAGAGAGCGAGAGAGAGCGAGAGAGAGCGAGAGAGAGAGAGCGAGAGAGAGAGAGAGCGAGAGAGAGAGCGAGAGAGAGAGCGAGAGAGAGAGAGCGAGAGAGAGAGCGAGAGAGAGAGCGAGAGAGAGAGAGCGAGAGAGAGAGCGAGAGAGAGAGAGCGAGAGAGAGAGCGAGAGAGAGAGCGAGAGAGAGCGAGAGAGAGCGAGAGAGAGCGAGAGAGAGCGAGAGAGAGCGAGAGAGAGGGAGAGAGAGGGAGAGAGAAGGAGAGAGAGGGGGAGAGAGGGAGAGAGAGGGGGAGAGAGGGAGAGAGGGAGAGAGAGGGAGAGAGAGGGAGAGAGAGGGAGAGAGAGGGAGAGAAGGGAGAGAGAGGGGGAGAGAGAGAGGAAGAGGGAGAGAGAGAGGCCAATGGGGCCTGTGGCAGAGCATGTGAGTGCGTGAAGCAAGTCTCTGTCTTAGAATAAATGTTACTTCTAGGGCAGGTGTGGGGGTCGAAGAGGATCGCTTTTGTCAGTGAGCATGTGATGGGAATTCTCATATAGATGTGACATTTGCTCCTGATTAATAGGAAACTTAATTATCTCTGCTATTTGGTAGATCCCCATATATCATTGCACTGACATGTGGTAAGTATCCGAAATATCATTGCACTGGCATTTCGCAAGTACCCAAAATATATTTGACTGCGTCAGAACAAGCGCCTGGAGAAACATCTGAGCACAATGAGTTGCCTACAAATCAGGATTGAATGTCAAATGCGTAACTTGGTTTTAACTCTGAGATTGGACCACATATGCATTGTCACTAAGTGATCTTTGACCCCTTACACACTCTAGAAGATTATATTTGTTCTGAGGTATTTTGATTGGTAGTCTCATTGTGAACGAAGAAGTTGCACATCGGAGGAGAAAGAAACTTCGGCCAAAAAGCGAGCAATAATTTTCGAACAGTATGTGAACTGGTTCTGTTGGTGGAAGTGGCTACGGCCGGTAGGTAAACTCGTCCCCGGTGCAGGCGACCACTGTCGGGTCCTTACCCAGAAGGAAAGGACTGCTACTCGAGAAGAAACGGGACAAAGCATCACTGGAAAGGTTCTGTGTTACGGTACCCAGAAAGATGTGATGGACATTGTGACGAAGAAGCTTCGATTACTGACATGGTCAGGTGTATATAGTGTTTTTTCCGTATTGGTGTAAGCTGCAATGTAAGAAAGAGTACCCAAGAAGGAGTTTTATGGCAATTTTGGTGAACCTTGATTATTTAGAACGTAAAATCTACTTCCCATTTACAGTAACTATTTTCACGGTCTCTTTCACATGCTCTTTCATATTCACTCCTATACTTGTCTTTAAAACGTCCATAAATTCTTTAACTATTTCCACCCTCATTTAAATTCGTTCTTATCTATACTCACTGGTTTAGCATATAGTTGGTATTACCTACAATAAACCTAGATCTTTTTCTTAGGTGGGTCCATGTCTCTTCGTCCAATTCATGTCTTCAGCATGTGTTTCTCCTTCTTGTTGTCAGTATCTACTAGTTTTCAAATCGTTCCCTAGTGCCTTCGCCTTGACACACTATTTTTCTCCCTCATAAATTGTATTCCTCAAATACACTGCCAATCCAGGAGCTGTAAAGTTGGTATTGCAATCCTTTACACCTTATTGTATATGGTGCCTAATATTTTACGTATCCAGAAAGTACGATTCCTTAGGTCGTCAACAAAATGAAAAACCAATTTCATGGAAAACATTTATTGAAGCTGATTTAATACATGTTGCACTATTTTTCACATCACCATCAGTCATATCATACCATGTCATATGTCATACCATGAGATCAACATTTGTATCCCTGTGTCGTAGAAGTATGCTGTATGGGGAGAGGTACCAGTGTGTTTGACATCCTCACGTAACTGTGTATCACTATGATACGTGTCATGTCGACCAGAAAGAAATTTCTTGCGATGTAAGAAAAGATGGAGGCAAGATCCGGACCAGAAGGGGCATATTCAAACACCTCCCATCGGAATTGCTGCAGAATATGTGAACCTAACCGAGGGTGTTCGTCCTATAGTCCGGAAATTGCCACCATAAAAAACACAGGTGGGTCATTTCAGGTGTTATATACGCCACCAATGTGTTCCTCATAATATTATAAATAAATGCATTCTTTAGCATTTTGGCCTCAGAAGCTCAGATTCAGGCAGAAATAATTTTCTACAATTTTTCAATTTCTTCGCACCTGCATATTATCGCAACATTACGCGCATTTCCAAGACTCAAAGCAGCTTTTTAGACTCTGAAGATCATAATGCCACTTGTTAACAGCGAGTTCACTGGTATTCTTACGGCTGGTTGACGGTGAAAAGTTCTGACGGCCTCAAATTGGGCGCAATCGCAGGGCCGCGTGCGGTAACGACCTGCCGTAATTTGCACCCTGGTTTCGTGAATTAAGAAAATTTAAGTTTTTTTTCTTTTTTAAGGAGATTTCTTCGTCAACACTTACAAATATCCCGAGAGCATTGAATCACTTTAAGCACAATCTTCGAGACGTTATATGAGAAGAGATGCCAAGAAACTGTGGTCTAGAAACGAGGCGATTCCCAAGAAAAGACCACACGAAACATTTGTTCATCTACACGTAGTGAATAGGGAGATGTATTGTTTACTACCTGAATGACTCACCCAGTGCAACTTTGATTGTGCGAAAATAAACGTATTACAACGGTGATCTCTGACTGAGGAAAATAAGTTGAAATATGAGTTTAACATTTTTCACTAAATAAAAGCAATAGTTATCGAGTTAATTTTGCATTGAAGATTGCAATAGATTTCTTTTATACATATTATATGTTTTTGACAAGATTGATTCTTTACATCCAGTACTCACGCCATTGGATCCGAGGGTTTTTTACTTTTTAAAAAGGTATAATGGATAATAATGCATGCGTTTAAAATACGGTCACGATTGGTGATGGAAGGTGACAAAGAAATGGAATGTGACAGCAAGAGATTTTTTGAGAGTAGCAAACGACGATGAGGAGGTGAATCTCTAAGAACTTGGGCGTCATCAGCGAGAGTAGCAAAGGCGATTCCTTCCGATTGGGGTCTGCCTGCCTGCTTTCCTGCCTAATCTCAATGCTTCCTCCGCGATGGGAAGGGTATAATGCTAGCAGTTTGCGCGCATGAAAATTTAATCGAAAGAGTTGAAGTCATTTCTGAGAAAATTTTATAATGTTAAGGTTTCATGTAATATAACCCCAAAAATCCAAATATTCGTTTCAAAATTACAGAGCCTCGAGTACGGAAAAATCGAGAAAGGAATATAAATTTTGGAGAAAATCTTCTGAACGATTCAGTCATTAGCTTTGACCACACAGTCTGGCGTTTTGTCTACAATCTAATTTTTGTTATCCATACTCACGAAATGTAAATTGTGACTATACTACTTGTTATAGGAAGTAATTTACTATTTTGAGAACAAGATTTGTCCTCTTTTTCGTTACCAGAGCCCGACAAAGGTTTTTCTAATAGAAAATTCGCTGATTTTTCAACACACAATTACAATATCACATTTTTACTGCGTACGTAGAAAGGAGAAAAAGTAAAATGTGAATAGCTTAAGTTGTTCAGGTATGTTTAAAGTATACATAAAATACACAATATTTCATAGAAAGAAAGAAGATCTACTTTAGTCTCAATTTTTACAAATGCGATGAAGTTTCAGACGCTTCTTTCTACAATTGTAAATAAAATTTGCATATTAACTACACACAATAACTAGAATATTAAAACATTATTTGTTAAGGCGGTTACAAAAATTATTTTCTTGTACAAAATTCATCTTAAGCTGACCAAAGGTGCAGGGCATATTTCTCGCAGCGCGGGATTTATGAGCTACAAGGATAATCCGCCGCTGCCTGCACACCGTCACGCTGCCTACGCTGATGGCGGGGAGCGGGAAAGCTGGGCCACCTCAGCGCGGAGACCAGAAGCCACCCGCTGCGCAATTAGACGGCGGAAGGAGCTGTCTCGGACGGGACCTCAATTTCAGCGACTCGCCCGCAGCGCCCGCCGCCAGCGCCCCCACGCCGCGCCCGCCTCCCTCGCCGCCACCCCCTACAACCCCTCCCCTCCACGCTCCTTCGCCACCTTCCTCGTCTTCCTCCGCCGCCGCCGCAGCCGCAGCAGCAGCAGCAGCAGCTTTATGCCGCAAAGAATATAAGCCTCGGGCCACGGAGAATATAATACTTTCGCCGCAGCGGCGCCAAAATGGAGGTCCCTGAATGGCGGAGTCGCGAGGTTCAGCTTTTAAGTAGCTTCCGTCGCGAGGAAGGGGCACGACAAATAGGGCGCCGGACGGCGAAGAGCGGGGCGGCACCTGCTGCGGGCGCTCCCCGTCCCCGTCCCCGTCTCCGCCACGCCCCCTCCCCGTGCACTCCCGCACCCCGGCCACGCCCCCTTCTCGTCCCACCGCTCCCGCACCCCGTTCTCACCCCCTCTGCCCGCTCAAAAAAATGTCCCACGCTCCGGGTTTCTTCTGGACTGCGAGGGACTATCAGTGCGCAGAAAGCGCGCGCGCAACACCAGGCTGCGCCAGGCAGCGCACGCTGCGCCCGCGGCCGCCCGTGGTTCTTCGGCGCGGGGGCCGGTGCGTCCGCCGAGCGCCCCCGGCCGAAATCTCGGGACGTCAGGGCGGATTTATGGCGGGCTAAACGGGTTCCTCCCGTTCCCTGGTCATTCATTATACCTCTTACTCCAACTCCACTCGCCACTCATCATTCCTCGAATCAATCCCCATCATCTACATAACCGCATCTTAACAACATCGTAGTTGCAATAGACGGGTATTCTACGAAATGTACCATCAGCAAGGTGAAACATTGAGAAGAACAGTTTTTTGCCAGCTTTCTAAAACTCAGCCGCCATTCTTTAAAAAAATTGGGATGACAGAATGGGACGGAATACTTCGATTTTGTCGACGGAGAAATATATATTATGTGATATTGTGAGTATATGTTATATTTTGCAATATCACTCTTAAGCGTGTTTTTGTGTGAATACTTCTACAACAAACCGTTAACCGTTGTAGAATTGTGCGTTCATGAAAGTTCGGGGATGTTGTGACCACTTTCTTCAATTAAATTTTGATACTGCTTTTTCGTACATTGTAAATGTTTCTCGCCAACTCCCTTTTGTATCTAAGGAAATTACTAACTTATTAAACAATGACCCGAACATGTCTCCTGGCCTAATGAGCCCACACGGGTGTCCTGTTTCTTCACTTCGACGTTAGAACAAAGGAATCGAGTTCCCCTCTACAGCAGCTGACAGTTCTCCGAGAGTCAGCAATATCTTTGCATGGTATACATGTCAACAATCTCACATTAAGTCTACCTTTGCCTCATCCACGTTAGGGACAACACCAACACCAACTGTCACAGCAGAAGGCAACAACTAAGTCATCTGAATCAGCGAGCTATCATGAAAGAAAATGTTATTGTAAAGACTTAGACCACTCAACATAAAAGGGGCCAGTAAAAACGTGCATGTAGCAGAAGAACTAATTTCAGAAAAATCAAAAGATCTTAAATCAAAATTCAGCGTATTTTTGTTCATGATGCTGAATATAATTCATAGTTAATTCGTGAGTTTATTTCAAATCGAAATCAAGGCTTCACAACTAAAAAACGACAAAAAATTGTTAAAATTCTCTTTACAACTAGACACTTCGGAAGCTACAGAAAGTTTTGTTAAAAAGAAATTGTTCAGGAACACTTCTTTAACTCCCGCATTCCACATCATTATAAATGTTATTTTAGATTAATTTAAAAGAATCATATTTGAAGAATTTACAAAACCAGGTTATCTTATTTCAAAAAATACAATTACGTACTTTCTAATAATGCGAACCATGGTATTGACATTTGTTCTATTGAACTTGACTCTGGCAAAGTCATAAATATTTTAAACTGAATCACTTTGTGCATTGTATTATCAGTGTAGGCCTAAACGTAAATCTCAAATTTAGTGTAAACGATGTCATGAGATTGGAGATTTGCAAGCTTGCACTAATTTTTCTCCCAGAGGTATCCGTTGCAATAGCAATTACCATTTGTCACATTGCGCTAAATCATCTGGTTCATCTCCCATTTGTGTAAATTGCGGTCAAAACTCATTTTCCATTTAACTCTAATATAATTCCTGACTTTTTGGATACTATTATCTTCAACAACGTAGAAACTCCAATATGCCCCAATGAAATTGAGATCACTACCCAATACCTGTACCAAAACTAGTACAATTTAATGTTGAAATTCCTGTTCCATCCATGTTATTCCGCTTATATCAAGTAAATTCATTAAACTCGCGGCTCTTAACTTCTCCTTTTCGAAAAAGGTAATTCTATTGTAATAAAATATCAAGAGATAAAAACGTAATTAACAAGATATTCAAAATGCAGTAATGGTCTTGATAAAAGGGTCATTCTGACTTCATTTTCAAAACAATTAAAAAATTTTACCTTCGAATCTCTTAAACATAATAGTATCAAAACAAAACTTAAGTTGATACTAACAATTGACCGACACCTTTAACCTGTTTGCAATGCATATCATACTATTTCTCTTGGATACTTTTTTCATTAATGAAACATCACAGAAAGACATTACAAAGGACACAAGTTAGAAACGTAACTTCAAAAAGTTCTAGGCTACAATTTTTTTTAACGTTTCAACATTCCTCGCACATGACAAATCAACGAGAGACGTGATATACGATGATGTCCAAAACACTTGCTTCTCAAACATCTATGTCTTTTTTAGTTTAAAAAAACTGGTAAAAAATAGATTATTCGTCTCAACGAACGTTAACAGAAAGCAATGGAATGGAATGTGAGAAAATAAAACCTTATTTTGTGCACCACCTGATGTTCTGGCAGTTCGAGTAGAGACCAAGCAAACGCACTTTTAGAAAAAATGGTGCATAACTATTTTCAGATTATTCTATCAATAATAACCTAAAATAATAATATTAAAATGTTTAAAAAGATGATGAAAAGATTTTCTAAAACTGACTAGCCACCATCGTGGTTTTCACTTTTCCTCGTACCCTATTAGAAATTTTTTTATCGAATAAAAAGCGCAGTATTTAAGATTTATTTACGTAATGATTCATTATGTTTTCATTAATTTGGAATATTTTAAACCTGCGGGCAAGTTCAGTTTAAAACATTAAAATTATTGCCTCTTGATCAATAGAATGACCCTTGGAAAAAATTAAATAGAGAAATAGACTCGATTATACTTTCACAAGGAAACTGTAATTTCTTTCAACGCATATGTTATTTTAATTCCATTTTTATTGAGAGCATGAAAATGAAAACTAAGAAATAGACTACATTAAACAATGCGTCCGAGAAAGCCATTCTGTGGAATTGAAAAGGAGCTGCATTTTGAATATTTCAAAACTACACAAAAAGTTAAGTTTACGATGATAATGTATGTCAGAAATACATCCCAATGAATACTATATACTCGGACATAGAAGTTTACACAGTGTTGGTACACACTCAGAGTTCGAAAATGTGAACAACATTGCGCATAATAATTAACACGATAAAATATATTTTATTTACATACAATATTACTAATTTTCCGCCTCTTCGCACATGCTCCCTTATTCCTCTTCCCCCCCCCCCCAGACAAGAAAAGGAAGATCTCACAATAAAGAGCCCTCTGCTCAGTAAAGATCGAATCCTGAACTCTCGGTCAATGTAGTTAGTACGTCCCCCCCCTTATACAGACCGAGCGGCGTGGGTGGTGAGTAAATTGGTCTAATGTGGGTGTGAGGACGCTGGGCAGCACCACGCGGGGAAGGGGGGCACTAGTGCGACACTCCTCTGGCGTGGGGTCCGCCGCAATCGAGTCGAGTTGGTGTTAGTATTGCGTTGGCGCTGGATTGTGTTAGAGCTGGGTGGCACGGACTGGCCTTGGTAGAGATAATAGCAGACATCGATTTTATGCGCGCGTTGGGATGACATCGAGAACAGTGGTTATGGGAACTATCGAAACGTAATTTTTTGCTTCAATTACCATAGAAGTTCTTATACGAAAAGTATTGATGGTTTGTAACTTTATTCGGTAAATACTACAAAACTAACTAAAATAAGCTCAATTCGAAATATTTATGTATATTATATAACAAAATTTTCGAGAAAATAAAGAGTTGGTGTGCGTCTTTAAAACTCTTAATTTCTCGAAAATTTTGTTACGTAACATATGACAATATGCATATTTATGAACTCGTCTCTTCACGCTTGTTATGATGAGCTAAAAATCTATAGGGTTCCATTTAAAAAATCAAAGTTGGGTCAATATTTCTGCTATAAAAATGCAATAGAATAATATTATGCATGACCATATGTGCTCCTTGCATATAGTACTTTTAGTGAAAACCGAATCTCAGTATCTGCAACGGTTCAGGAGAAAATTGAAGGGAACATCTTAGTGGGGCCACCTGGTATAGTAAATTACTTCCTTTAATATATTGGGTAGTCAGAGTCCATGTGTTGTCGCCATTTTCAATTTTTTCGATGTCTTCCTACAACTACAGTACTGAAGATATTTTTTTTCTCAATAAAATCTGTTGTTGAAAGAAATCTTGAAATAAGGTCACGATTTTTTGGAAATATGAGTAGTTTTTGCATAATTTTGCGTGAAATACTGATAATTTTTAATTTTTTAAACAATAATTTTCTCACAAACTGCGAAATGTCGAAAATTGTTAAAATTAAACAATTCAAAACAAAATTGAATATAGATATTTTGGCCTTAAAAAACTTCAAAAAAGTTCATGTACACATGGACAATATTTTGATAAAAGTGTCGTTTTCGCGCAATTTCTGTTTGAAATTAATGCAATTTAGTAAAAAATCTCAAGAGACGCTTCAAATTTGTTCTTTTAACTTTCTCTTCGTATTTATGAAAATACGGTAAAAAAAGGCGATGCAAGTCATTCCGGCGAACTGAATTTCCGAAACAATTACAAAAAGTTAACATTTCAAAACTACAAAATTGAAGGTAGAGGTTTTCCCCCTAAACAAAGTCTCTTTTAAAAAAGCAGATCTTTAAGAAAGATCGTGTACAATTTTTTGAAAACGGAGTAGTTTTTGCGTAATGTTTTCTTGAAATTCATGCAGTTAAAAAAACATTTTCTCAACCACCAGTCCAAATCTTTTTTCTACTGATAAAGCTAGATACACTTAAAATAAGCGCTCATGTTTCATTTTCGTTTATCTATCTGAATTTTCGATCGTTGCGTGTTGGATATAATGAAGGAGACAAGGGTATTAAGCCTCAGCCTAAGTTGGTAAGTCAGTGCGGTTGCCTTATGTACAGTAAGGCGCACTGCGATTGAACTTGGTGGATCTGAGTTTCAGTTCCAGCGCGGAAAAAATGTTTCTGGATAAAACACACTTTTGCAAGTTCATGTAGTACTATAATATGGCGGAGCAGTTACAAATAAAAAGTTTGTACTGTTGTAGCATCACTAATGAAGTGCACTTTTCAGAAACATTTTGTTTCGCTATTTCAACTTATTTTCAAAAAGATCTTAAGGATAGTGTTATTCCAAGATACATCATAACATTTTACTGTTAAGTGGACTCCGATAGTGTTATTTCAAGATACATCATAACATTTTACTGTTAAGTGCATTTGAAACAAATTGATAATTTTTCTGTATTTTTGTGTGCATACAATCACCCGCAACTTTGATACCGAAGGTAGAGAAATTCAGCTAGTCAAATTTATCCTGCGAATTTACTACTGTGTTTTTCTATTTTGTTTAAATGGTGTTGTTGTTGATTGTTTACTTAGTCGTTATTCGCAGCCAGTTGGCAGTTAAAATAGTAGAGAAAATAGGGAAAAGGTTTAAATCCCATTTAAAGAGCTCATAAACTGTTCGTCCTCACGCCCAATAACAAATAAATGCGTTCCAAGTGAAGCCTCAGAACATCCTATCACTGTCTCGCATTTTACACAGAGTTTCCAACATTGCACAGGACATTTAAATAACAATTTGTGTGACGAGAAAACTGATAGTGTAAACACAAACTTGATATATTCAGATAAATATTAACTCACACGCTTCCATTAAAAGAGAAAAAAATATTGAATACACAACTACTAATGTACGCATGAATTTGTAGAGCAATTCAACGAAGTATGTGATCGTGTATACACAATAATGCCAGATGTTCATAAAACACTTTTTATACTAGGTTTCGAAATCTGGCTGTAAAATGCTTTGAAAATAATGATCTTTATAATAATTGTATAATAATGTTAAATTGTTAATAATAGTCTAATAGTGTCCAATGGTTTCTGAGAGATTTCAGGGGTTTTACTGAGTTCGACTCAGTCATGCGTCGTGAGCCTAATTCTAAATTAAATTACTCGTGTATACATTTTCTTTAGGGATTTAACTATTCCCTAGGCAAAGTTACTAAGAAACACGGTATAATGAAGAGTCGAAAATGCAGCTCGTACAGATTCTTGTATAAGTAATCGAAGTTAATGAGACAATATTGTTTGACACAACTGGAACGACACAGTCGTACTGTGTGGACCGTCAGGCACGTATGTTAGATAGCCGCAACGTGACTAAAAAGTCTGTAAGTACAGATTTACTGGCATCTGACATGAGAGAGAGGGAGGAAGAGAGGGGGAGGGAGAGGGAGAGAGGGACGGTGGGGGAGGGAGAGAGGGGGAGGGAGAGAGGGAGAAAGAAAGGGACGGAGAGAGAGATTGAAAGGCATCTGACTTACATTATTGAAGATTAACAAAAAATTCACCCAAATGCCGATATGTAACAGCTAGTTGGAGGGGAGAGTGATGTTCAAGAACACCTTTACCGCGACTTCACGAACTGAGAAAGCGAAACAGAATGAGCGTCCCCAGAGTTCGCCAGACATTTGAAGCACGGAATGAGAGTGGTGAGGTCGGTGAGGTCGAGAAGAAGGAGGCACAGGAGTGGGTTGCCGCGGGAAGAATCTCGTCACCCGGAGAAACAGCGAAAAAAATCTCAGCCAAACTAATAACAAAAAGTTCTCCAAACAAGCAGTTTCATTCTCTCTTTCGCTTTGTTTGAGGATGGACGGAGTACACTTGTTTCATTACTGAGGGACTCCGTATTATTAATGACCTTTAATTATTGAAAAAACAGTTTAACTGAAAGAGCAAAAAGCCCACTGGGGGCCTCCTTGCTGGAAGGCACAAAGCAAGCAAATGGCGCAAAACTCGAACAAAATTTAGTTTATGTTGTCCTCATTATTTTCTTTACACTGGCGAGACTGCTGGAAATACGACAAATATCGAAACGGCAGTGGCTAATGAAAATTGTAAAACAGATGCTAGAATACTTACAAAGCTCCAAGACTCTAATGAGGGGTTTGGCTCTTTCGCGAAGGAATCGCAAGGAAGTTTGGGACAGTCGAGAAACGCCTCCCAGAGACTGTCGTTCAATTTGGATGATTGTGGAGGTGTGGCGGAGACATTTCTTCGTGATCCGAACAACGGAAGATGTTCATATGGACAAATGATCTTATCTTTAGGCATACATGGCGTACACCGCATTAATGTGAAAAGAATCAATAACGAAAATTCATCTTATATGAAGATATGCATCGTTAAAGATGAATGCCGGTGCGCAGAAAGTGGAGGAAGGCATAGATAGGGAAACGGAGAATCAATTGTACGAGAATATTAATTTTCATGTAGGAAATACAAAAATTAACGATAACTGAAATTTACTGAAAGTCATTTTTGGTAGAAAGAACTGATATTTATCCCACACTGCTAATATGTTTCAGTTCTATGAATTTCGAACATCTTTAACGTATTGAAACACATTTATTCTGCATGCGCGTGGTAAAAAGTTCCGAAAAAAGTAAATAATGATATGTACGAAGAAATGTACAAGATGAGAATTTGTAAAAAATATCGCAAACTGACTTCAGCGCAACTACAATGAAAGCGACCCATCACGCTTTCTCTCATGAACATTCATCTGTTATTGTAATGAGATTCATTTACGCATTGTGTTTAATAAATTGCACGTGGTGCAATTTACTTTGTTAGGTTCATCACTGAACAAGTACTCAATTACACGCCACAATAGTAATAATAACAACAATAATGGAACGCAGTTTGAGCATCAGATGACAATAACCACAAGAAGATGACAATGTGCGCTGCATTTCCTAAATAGACTAGGAGAAGAGCAATATTAGCATACATGTCTCTAAAATATGACAAAATCGCATTTCACATTATGCTGGATCACAAATAGGTGTGTTTGCTACCATATACATTATATGGAAGTGAAGAGATGAATGGGTTACTATGTTTGTAGTTAAACTCCGTACATTGCTACGTAGTTTGCTTTAAGGAGATATATTCAAGCTCGCCGTATTACTTTCTCGCCTACCATGTACTCACGTAATAAAGAGAAACTAGTTTATTATTACAGCGGATACCGTCGATTTTGCAGCGGAATGCTGAACCAGCAATTTCTGAATTTTGTTAATCGCTTCGGAATTTGCTCTAACGTAACATAAAATTAAAACAAGAGAAAACTATGAGATAATACATGAACTGAAAATACAAAATTTATAATAGTTTCAAAGTGAAAACCAAAACGGCATAAGTTATACTTTATAAATTCCGAGAAATCTGTTTATTTAAGTCAATAACACTGTAAAGTCAAGGTGCTTTGTATCATTAAAATCACGGCATTTCAATTGTTCATTAAAACCACGTAAATACATTGCCTGTCTTTAACAAGTGAACTGAAAATTTTTACATAGCGTACACTGGCGTGAGGGGATAAACGACATTCGCACTAGGATAGGGCAGCCTCAATATTGTGGAAGAGGGGATCATCGAAACAAAATTTAATACAGATATATAAAAAAAAACGTAGCTAAATACTCTTTTACCAACCGGACAATAACTGACTGGAAGCATCTACCTGCTGCAGTACTAGCGACTTTTCCCTAAAGTGTGTGTTGTTTCCGGAAACGTCTAGGAAATTGCGTGTGATGGCAATATTTACGTGTTGTAAGACTTGTTACTTATTCAATAGTAGTTGTATATTACATATAATATAATTTCTTGACTTGTCTTTTTCTTTGTATGTGTTTATGTTTTGTGTAAACAATACCACCGAGAGATACACATTAGCGGGAAATAATAATAATAATAATAATAATAATAATAATAATAATAATAATAATAATAATAATAATAATAATAATAGTAGTAGTAATAATAGAACAGAACGGAACAGCACGGAACAGCGCGGAACAGAACGGAACAGAACGGAACAGAACGGAACAGAACGGAACAGAACGGAACAGAACGGAACAGAACGGAACAGAACGGAACAGAACGGAACAGAACGGAACAGAACGGAACAGAACGGAACAGAACGGAACAGAACGGAACAGAACGGATCAGAACAGAACGGAACAGAACAGAACAGAACAGAACAGAATAGAATAGAATAGTTTATTTTCCATCAAATTTGTTGTGGGTCCTGATAAGTCAAACTGATTTAACATCAGGTGCCTATTATTACAGAATTGTACAGAATGTTCTTGTTTAAATTCATAATGTTGATATATGTAATATAATTACATAAAAACCTATTCGTATGACATATTTTACCATAAATAATTCAATGAAAATTTAAAAACATAAACGTCCTATTTGTAACAATTGCAATATTGGATTTTACAGTGAAATAATCTATAACAGGATTAAAACAGTGGTTAACATATCAAATATTTTTATGAAAATTTACAAAATAACAAAATTGGGAAAAAATATATTATAGTTTTACCTTTTTTACAAATTGTTTTAAATTTTGCTCTAAGTCCATATACTTACAGTTTATATAACAGTATATTTTTAGTTAATATATAAAATCACATAGGTACTTGTATATTCTTATTTCTAATATAGTCATTTAGGTGTAACACATACCAGTACGTATACCAAAATTAACACAAAATAATTATGTAACTATCCTAAATACAGTGCTAAAATAATAATAATATTAATAATAATAATAATAATAATAATAATAATAATAATAATAATAATAATAATAATAATAATAAATATAGCCAAAAATAAACACGTTTTTCTCAGAATTTTGTTAAATATCACTGGTCTGGTTTTTGCTCATTCAATTCATTAATTAAATCAAAATCAAACGAGAGAACTATTTTCCCCATTTAACAATTTGACGATTTTTTTAGAAAAATTGTTTCTTTATTTTCAACTTTTTATTTCAGATACATCCCCATTAATACAGTTCTATCAGATGTTAAGAATGGAAATTCGGCTATCCTCTATTCAAAGCCGCCTTTATGGGTTTAAATTTTGGCGTCTTCAGCTGAGGGAACTGAGTTCCTGGAAGCTCACTTCACTTGAAGACGCAGTACAAACACATTTCCACCCCAACTTGGTAGAGAATTATACCCTTACATTGAGCCTACTCTAGGCACCAATCTTTTTAAAAAGAGATATTGGCACGTCGTTGATTGAATTGATGCGCAGCGAAAATAAAAATGAACTAAATTTTCATTCAGTAAATTAACACAACCTTCCTTACCTTATTGAAAGAAAATTTGACTGAGAAACATGGATGTTGAAGTCTGTGTTACCGTCTTGCTTCCTAAGACGCGAGTCTTTTGTTTTTCTTTCATTGGTCACTCCAGTAATAACAGCAATGCAAGTAATAGTTGCTAATCCCTTGTTATGTAATATGTATATAATTTATAAGTTAATTTATAATGTTTCTAAGGAAACGTATGACATTCCGATTCAATTTAAACCAATCCCCTACTAAACTGTGCATACAAAACTGATATCCGTCCAAATAAACTTAGGTGTACGCTTTTAGCAATTTTCAACATAAGCAAGGACTACTTTCTAATCTCGCAACCCATCTCATTTTTGAGTGGAATACATCATCGAGGAAAATACAAGATACATAACTGACATGAGACGATCCCGACAGAGCAAAGAAAAGTTTATCATTCATAAATTTTAATTTCACTGTTTGAAACATTGGGTCAGGTTTTAGATCGTTCCTGGAAATGAGGAGCTCCTGGACGGTTGTAATTTTTTTTACACTGTTTTTATTTATCTCAGGATTATAATCGTTCGTGTTGTATAATTAGAAAAATATTCCGAAAACTCTTCCACTGGAGATTTCTTGCTTTGAAGTATGTATTAGAGAGCATCGTCACTCAAGTTAGTGCAGGAGTTTATATCCCCCTGCAAAAGGATTTTACTCCACATTGTTTCACATTCCGAACAGTCATTTCCCCGTCGGACAACGCCCAAACGCTCGAGAAAGGTGATCGCTATACGCGGCTGGCGTTCGCGCAGCGGTGACAGCTCATACAAAACAGCACCGAGTCACTTTCCGGCCTCGAGACGAACAGCTGGCTGCAACGACACACGGCGACGTGGAAATCCTTTCCATACGTCGAGCCCCGGCGGCGCGTGGCGCTCGGGGGGTGCGGCGGGGGAGGGGACGCGCCCCACACACGAGGGGATCCGGCAGCGAGGCCTGAGCGCAATACCAACGCGCGTTTCTTCCCCGATACGGAGAATGGCAGCTCAATCACAGCCCGCTTCTTTGCCGGCACGCCCCGCCCCTCCCCCCCGCGCGGTGGACAGAGGACACGCGGGTAGAGGGGGCGGAGGAAGGAGGGTCGAGACGGCGGAAAGCGGTGTGCAGACGAATGCGAAAGAGAGGGCGATTGAGAGGGCCAAGAGGGCTCAAGGGAAGGAAGCACACCAAGTCCGGGTGGGCGTGGATACGGCAGGCAGGATACGAAGAAAATATTCAAATAAAAGAGGGAGACAAAATAAAGAATCGAGTCGAAAGGATACGAGAAAGCAGAGAGACAGTACAGGAGAAAAGCGCATGCGTGAGATACAGTCGGAGGTTGAGAATAGGCGGTGTGTAACAGAGACGTGGTCATGGAATAGTGAAATGCTGAGAAACCACGAGACTCTGTGCCGAAATGAACAAAACGGCGAGTGCTAGGAAGCACGGAAAGGGAAGAGAGAAGACACGAACAAGGTCGGCGCGCCATGCCGATGGCAGTGAGAGCGGGCGAGGGCAGCGTTGGAGGGAGAGAGTGGCGGGGGCGCACAATACCGCGAGCCGCGACCCACGCCCCGCGTGGGCACCCGCTACGAAAACATCAGTCTCCGTATTGTCCACGGGAAATTACGTGGCGGGGACACGGATGCGAGCGGCGGGCGGCGCGAGGGCGCGGCGAGGAGGGGCGAGGAGGGGCGCGGACGGGGGAGGAGGGGCGCGCGGAGGGGCGAGGTCGGCAAGAGGCTGCGGCCGCGATTGCGGCGGCGCTAGTTGCGAGTGCGGCTGTGGGTTGACACAAGCAGTGGTTAGGGCGGAGGCGGAATTGTGGACGGGAAGGCCGAGAGGTGGGAAAACGAGCACACGGACATGATGAGGGGGAGCAAAGGCGTGTTGGATGTTGAGGCTGAGGGCTGAGAAGCGCATCACGGGGGGGGGGGGGGGAGTAATGCCACGGCAGCGTCGGCGGAGCCGCGACACAGGAACGAGGAGCCCGTGCCCCATACGGCGCGTCGAGTGGCGGGCTGCGGCGGCCTGGGAGCCCGTGCGGGCGGCAGGGGAGGCCGCAGTCGTCATGGCTGCTGCGCGGGGCCACGCCCATGCCGCTGACGCTGTGTCGCTCCCAGCGCCGCGCCGCCGTCGCGTCCCGTGCCGTGCCGGCGCCGGCCGTTTGACACCGTCTTTGTTGTTCTTGCTTCGGCGCACAGATGGACGTCTTGGGTCGTGAGTTAGGAAGCGAGTGGATGGGAAGCTACGAGAGGAATATGTCGCGTTACAGCAAAGCTCAGCGGCACACGGCGGCTCGACAAGCACGTTTAGTGCGGCTGTGTGACGGAGAAGAGGACTGCAAACGTGGGACCGTGTGTAGAGTCTGTTGTATGAGGGAGATGCGGGGAAGTCCCGATCGGGTTCAGCGGACAGAGTCGAACGCTCTGGTCGGAGAGAGACGCATATCTGGAAGCGAGGTCGTTGTGAGACTGTGGAGGGGAGAAGCGGGGCGAGAGGGCGGAAGAAGGATCAGTGACGGAGAAGTCTGTGAGCGGAGTGGACGGGATGGGGCGGGGCGGGGCGGGGCGGAACAGGAACGGGATGGGACGAGACGAAGGGCCGACTCCCAGTGGGGAACCAAGAGAGGATTTGCATCTGGGAACCCGATCCGGCCACGTCGCGCCCCTCGGCAGGGAGCGGCGCGGTGCGTCGCGGGCGCGGGGTCCCAGACAGCTCAAAGGGTCGGCGGGGCCCGCGCCCAACGAAAGAATTCTATTTACCCAAGCGTGTTGACAGAGGCCAGCGCTGCGCCGTGCTGCGCCGAGCAGGAGAGCAGGCAGGCAGACAAGCAGGCTGGCGGGTAGGCAGGAAGGCGAGTAGGCATGCTGGCGGGTAGGCGCGCGGGCTGGGCTCGCATTCCCGGTGCGCCGTGAGCGAGACGCACGGCTGCGCCAGCGGGACGCACGGCCGCGGAGGCTGCGCCCGCCGCCTCTCGCGCTGGAGGCAACCAACGGGTACGGACCCCGAGAATTTTCCCTGGCTCTCAAACTACGAGGTTCCCCGCGCAGTAACACGCGACTCTCATGATTTAGCGAATGCTAGGACTGCAAATCTGTACTTTCGTATTATCTCGTCCTACAAACATTAGGATTTCCGTCAGAGGCATTGCAGTGACATCAGTTTCATGGGGTTTTAATGGTGAGGTTTGTGATTGATGAACGAGATCTGTAGCAAAAAGGTATGGTCGGAATACATTTTCTATGCATTTATGATGACAACTGAAAAGAAAACCTTAGTCAGGAAATGGATTCCAAAACTAATAATATTATTTCTCATATATCAATGTGACTATTGTTCAAACTATTGTATGAGAATTTAAATGATGAAATATGATAATGGCAGTTTGGTTTTCGGAAAGAAAAAGGAACAAGAGACGCGTTCGCCTTTTAAGAATGTGACTGTTATAATGTATGTTTTCTTAGGTTTAAGTTAAAATAATAAGATTTAATATTACTTCGAATACTTCTGCCCTACAAAGTACAAGTGTTATGGTATTAATGAGATTTGTTATAAATGATTTTCAAGATACATTTGTACGGTTATGGTACTATTAAAAATTGATATTATAAAATCTCACATATAATATAAAATGTAAAAATTAAACATCATGATAAAAATATTCAAATTTCCCAGACACTAATGTTAAAATATACTGAATACCTAAATACAGAACATATTGCATTGAAATATATACATATTTATCTACGTTGATTTATGTTTCGGAGTGAGAGAAATTGTGGAAATGAAGGAGATAAAATGTTCTGCGAACCCAAGATTTCCGGACTATGAAAAACGTACTAAATTATATCGAGACATGAGAAAAATGTTGGATTCTTCAGATTTAAAACCGATATAGATAAAGGGAGTCTCAAGAAAATGTAATTAGTTAAAGTTTCGATTTTTAATTAAAAATAAGTTGTAATATTGTGATGAATTTTATCTGGTCTCAATGTAAACGTAAATGTTTTGGACGCCGGTAATACATCGAAACAAATAATGCCAATTTATCTAAAAAAATGGAGGTGTTGATAAAAACGATATATCATTGCGATTTCTACAGCGTAATAGAGTCATCAGTTGTCGAAACGCCGTTTGTCAAAATTAATATATCGCTGTTCGTTATTGGAGACTCTATGGTTCTAATGCTACTCTTGTTCATCCAGGAACCCAACACTATTTGCTAATAGTTCGTATTAAGAGTTGGGTTTAACAATAAAAACCTAAGAAGTTTGCGATTTTTGAATAAAACAATATTATATACCGATATATCTCTAATGAATGTACAAGTCTTAAAGAAGGTGATCATTAGTTTTCGTAATGTTGTAGTTATATATCCCATTACTATTTCAATTCGTAATTCCTATCACATAAAACATTACTGGATGATAACAATATTGGAGGATTAGAGGTTTACAGCGGGCCATTTGCGAATACACAAAAATGTTTATAATTCATAAATGTATTTCTCAGAGTGCAAATGAATAATTAATGAATGTGACTACACAATACACTGCGAATATTATACTAAAATTAATGTACATTTTGCATTAACCCTTGTGTAATCATACTTTAGGTGAAATAATCTCATTAAATCGACGAGAAGAAACAAACTAAAATAAAATATACTTTTTTAATGGAAATTAAAATCGTCAACGAGTGTTACAACTAATTAGTTAAAAACTATGAGAAGAATAACGTTCTGTTTAGGTTATCTTTGAGAACTGAAGCCTTTTTTAAGCTTCAACTAAATTTAAATGGAAGTAACAAATCTACTCACAAACATATTGGAATAACCTGCGTAAGAGGAAATTATTTTTTATCAGTGCCTGTGTATGTAATAGCTATGCAGCGCAAATATAATACTTGTGTTTATGGCAGTGCCACATATCACAGTAGCGCACAGTCTAAAACAGTTTTATGGCACGTCGAATGAAACAATAACATCGCAGGATACGAGGCAGAGTTGAGGCTCCAGCATTACGACCAATTCCAACCTGGAGGTCGAATGGGCACCGCGCGCACTGCATTAGTCGCAACTGGCCAGGGGCGGCGACAATCTCCGTGGTAGCATCGATCCGGCTGGCTCTCCCTGCTATTTACTGCCCCGATAAATGAGAAAAGATTTTACGATCGATGAGTGAAAAGAATCCTATCGTGGTTGAGTCATCGTATATGTTCCCTTTTTCAAACAAAATCATTACTTCATTTGTCATTAAAAGTCAGCGCTATATCGCGAGTTGCACCCTTTTTGAGTTAGAATTGAGAGTATTTTCAGTGGTTATGTTAGTCTCGAAAGTAGTACGAGAGATGGTGCGGTTCGCTAAGGCAGGTAAACTAATCAATGTACAGTAAAGTAGAAATATTGCATATTGTCGATTAAAACAAGGGGTTAAAGAAGGAATAGATAAAAACAATGACTAAATTTACTACTTTATAGTATCAAATATCGATCTTAAATTTCTCTTTAAGTGTTTTTGTTTTTGTAGAGTACATTCACTCAATCACTTATAGTCCACTCAATAATGTACGGAATTTTGCTACCTTGCTATGATCGTGATGAATCTCTTAAACACCAAAATTTAGTGAATAATGAAATAGAAAATTGAGTTTAATATTTTTCCATTAATATGAGTGGGAAATAATGAGTTGGAGAGACAAGTAAATAATAATCAGCTGTTTCCTGTGTTATACTGTTTAAAATTATTTTTGACATGATCGTATCAACACATCGCCCCTTATTTGACAGAAATGTAGCAATAAAACAGAAACGTCTAAACATTGAGGTCTAGTATTAGAACTGATGTATTACGTAATGAGGACATCCCCATCATTTTGAACTTTTATCAGAATAGTGTGGCGTCTTTGCCGGGGCAAATAATTACAGACGTGAACGGCTTGTAAATATTTAGTATTTATTAGAATAAAGATATTCCGACACCATAACACTATATACAATATTTACAATTAAAGTTAACCGTTACAAGAAGGAACTTTCCCTGGTTACCACCACCGCTGGCCCGATAATTAATTACCATCCCCGGTGTGATGCACCAGTACCTTACGCGAGCATACATGCGAGTATGCCGCACCTGCCGTCACGACGTAGCACGCCGGCTTCGATTCCCCGCCTCGGTAGCCTATGCATTACAATGCAACGCCGCGCACAACCCTCACGACGCCCTACCGACGCGCTCACACCTGAAGAATCAGAAGAATAGAAGAAAGCTCTAGAGTCGGATTCCGCTTTTATACCCTCTGGGCAGGCTGACGGAAGCGCGTCACCCGCAGTGTCTGCCGACGCTTTCCCGCCGGCTTCGGGGTTTCCAAACCTGCACCCACGACACGGCACTCCTTCCAAAGCCTTTGTGCGGCCCTAAGTCACTTCCGCCAGCGCTGTCCACATGGCTGATATAGTACGTTTGTGCTGGCGACAGATATGACGCCACAAACTCCTCTATACCCCCTCGGGAATTTTCGTCGCAGTTGCAATCAACACAGAAGGAAAATTCCACAAGTGTGAAAATCCTAGGCCGATCGGCTCACATTATATACAACTCCGCCTGACTTGGCTAATACACAGATATAGAAAACAAACAGAGAAGGCCCTACTAACCTACCCCATTGACATATTTTTACTCTCACATTGTACATTGTACTTGAAATATTAAAGATCTTGCCGTACGGTCGGTCCCTCTTATGCATTGTTAAGATTTTTCAGCCTGGTGTGGTAACCTCAAATAACCATAGTATGTTCCTTTTCCTTTTACAACCAAATTCTTGAATTAAATTAATTTTGTACAATACACCCACTACCAAAATGACACATACAATATCACCAATATAGCCACAAACATTACATCAATAAACATTCAAAATCAGATACAGTTCTATACACACAAACTGACACACTGAATTACAAAACCCTATACAGTGATAAATGCACAAAAAAACAATAAACTAACTTTTACCCTGTTTTACATTTAAAACCACATACAGTGATACACTTAATGAAACAAATAAACAATTTTTACATCTCTCTCTTGAAGGATTGTACAAAGTTTTCTTCTTGCCAGAATGAATATAAATGAATACAAAAGTTCATGATATTTGCTGGAAACTATTCTTTCGTAGGTTTCTTGGGAAAAGTTTACTCAATCTTGACACAACACAACAAACATCACATTCACCTATACATCATTCTTCTTGCACTATTTGTTTTGCACTGTGTTCCAGTGTTTTCGGCGCACACGTATCGGCATTGCCGGGTGCAGTGTGCCCCTCTGCAACTTCGGACACTGTCTGGCGCTCATTTTCAAACACCCTACTGAGAATGTCAGCATTTACGTTTAATATCCCTTTCCTATGGCTTATGATAATGTTGTAATGCTGAATCGCCAGAGACCACCTAAGCAATCTAGGATTATTCTCAGCATTCTGTTGTAACCAGACTAACGGGTTATGATCCGTTTCTATCTTTAGCAAAACATTACCGTCTAAATAGTAACGCAACTTCCCTAAACCCCAAATTAAAGCAGCACACTCTTTCTCCGTGGTGCTCCATTTTAATTCCCCGTCTGAGAATTTTTTACTGAGAAAAAGAATCGGATTTTCATTCCCTTCCTGATCTAACTGTGATAACACAATGGCTGCTCCCCTAAGTGCCGCATCACATTGCAGTAAAAATGGCTTACTAAAATCAGGTGCATGTGTGACTGACCCCTGACACAGTGCGTCGCGAAGCTGTATAAACGAGTTTTCGCACTCTTCCGACCACCGGATTTTGCCTTGCCTATGTGTTCCCCTCAATAGATCAGTGAGCGCAGCTGATTTCTCCGAGAAATTTCTGATGAACCGTTTATAATACGATATCAGACCTATAAATTTACGGATTTCCTTTTTTGTCGTAGGCCGTGGATATTCTTTTATTACTTGAACCTTGGCATCATTTGGTCTCATCAGACCACTGCCAATCTCGTATCCTAAGAACGTAACCGATTTCCTAGCGAACTTACATTTCACCGGTTGCACGCGTAAATTGGCCTCACGTAACTTTTGGAATACGATTCTGAGATGTTTGCAGTGATCATCCCAGTTGTCGCTAAAGATTGCAATGTCGTCCATATATGGGACGGCGAACTCCGCGCAATCTTTCAGTAATGCCTCCATAAGCTTGCTGCAAACATATGGTGCATTTTTGATGCCGAAAGGCATCCTGAGGGGTTTATAAGACCCGAATTTTGTCGTAAAGGTGGCATACCGTTGAGCGCGCTCGCTCATTTGGATCTGCCAAAATCCTTTACATAAGTCCGTTGTGGTTATGATTTTGGCCCTCGCAACTGTTACGCTCGGCTAAACTCGGAAGCGGAAAATATTCAGTACGAATAACCTGATTTAACTTGCGGTAGTCAATACATGGCCTGGGTTTTTTTCCGGGTGCTTCCACCAAAATCATGGGGGATGTGAAATCAGAATCTGAAGGCTCGATGATACCATCCCTTAGCATTTTCGTGATTTCATCTTGGAGGATTTTAGTTTGGCGATGAGACGTGCGATACGGAGCGCTCCTCACCCTTGCATTTTCGTCCAGCAATTCAATGTCCATCTGAACGTTTTTAGTGAGCCCTGGCCTATCAGAAAAGATGTCCCTAAACTCAATTACAAGCTCTCTCAGCCTTTCACTTCCTTCCGGCTCCATTTCTGTGCCTGCGAGCATTGCCTCTACATCAAATTCCTCCGGTTCTAATTTTAAGGCGTATTTCTCTATTCCGTCCTCCATAAATTCACCCATTTGTTCTGGTTTCTTAAATAATAAGGAATTCTTAACAAAATATGTTTCTCTTTCCGATTCTTCTTTTACATCCTTATACTTTTCAAACAAAGTATTTACACCCTCATTTCCCTTCTGCGCCGCGCCGAATTGTTCCGTATTTACCTTCAACATTTCAGCGATCGGCACTGCCAATTCTAATTCTTCTCCGTCTGCTAATATACAGCTTTCCGGGAATTCCTCCGACGGCTCATGCTCGCCTTCGCCCGGCTTTGCTGTGGGGTCGCCTTCCGCCTCCGGCAATTTTACCTGCGGGTCCCCCGCATCCTTTGCTTTTGTTCTGCTTTCCGCCGCAGCCTTACTGCGCGTCATAACCATGTTCACCGTTTGTTCTTCTACTAAGCCCTGTTTAATATCTTGCAGAAGTTGATACGTTCTGTTACTCAAAAGATAATAGTTAAGTTGGTTTTCCTTCGGCACTATAGCGGTCCTAGTGATTACACTACCTAATTCTGAATTTAGGCGAATTTCCGCCACCGGCAAATTAATGGCAGTTGAATGAAGCGGCTGTTTGATCCAGACCGATTCGCCCGTGTAATCACGATCTGTGACTAGATTCGCGGATACAAGATCAAATGACGCGCTCGTGTCTCTCAAGATCTCAGTCGGCTGCTCATTCACGGTCCCTGCCACAATGTGCTGCCTCAAGAATTCCCTTGCCTCGGGTTCACACACGTGATTTATTTGATTGCCCTGTTTCCGCGGACAGTTCTTAATCAAGTGCGTTGTCGACTGACATTCATAACACTTGCGGACATAAGGTGCCTCGAATTCTTTCTTCGCGCTATGTTTCTCTACCCCATTCGTACTTCCTGCCGGCTTGGGTGCCACGTGAGGAGCAACAGGTGCCCTGTTGTTTCCGTGTTCTTTCCGGAATGTTCTTTCCGGCCGGAAAGATGGAAACTGTGGCTTCTTCCACCCTTGCCGCGCATTCTCGTACGCATCTAGTCTTTTCGCAAACTCAAGCGGATTCGAAAATTCGGCCCATCTATCCACAAAGTGTTCCCGCATATCCCCTGGAACTTTATGCTTCATTTGATCGGCCACGATCAAATTCAATAAACCCTCGAATGTGTTTATCTTAAGTCCCGCTACCCATTCTCTGGCATAGTTTAGCAATTCCCTCGCGAATATGCTCCAGGTCGCTCCGTTTTTGCTATGTTTCCTAAACAACTGCCGGAATTTCTCGGCATCAAACCTGTACAATTCTAACAATTTCAATTTCAACTCCGCATAATCTAACGCTTCTTCTTGTTCATCTAAAGTAAGCCATGTGTTAACATTATGCGGAAGTAATCCTATTAAATTCACAACCCAATCTTCTTCGCAGATTTTCAATTGCCTGCACTGGCTTTCAAACGCGCTCAGATAAGAAGTGATGTCGTCCTGCTCTCCTTTAAATCTACCAATTATTTGTCCTATTCTAATATAATCCCTAGCGTGTTCCGAACGCGCTTCCGAACGATTCTCAGAATTTGTTTCGCCCGTCTGGGCATTTTGCACTCTCGCAAGTTCTAACTGATATTCCCTTTCTTGTAATATTCTCCTATCCTCCTCTTCTACCTTCTTATCTCTTTCGTGCTGTTGCCCCAATTCCTCCGTTAATTTAACGGAATAATCCTCATGCTCTACTATTAATTTCTTTAAAGTCGGATTTGTTTCCGATCCATCTAATTCTATTCCTAAATCCCTGGCGATTCGGATCATTCCCTCCTTTCGAAATCTGAGTAAATGCGCCATTGCTTTCGAACAGTGCCTTACGCGTTGCAAAAGAACACACTTACCCTTAGCTTCCACTGCTTGCACGTCCGTGGCTGCTTATGCTGCTTATGCGTGCACGTTCGGCGCTGACGTATGTCGTGATGAGATGGATGGATTGGCTGCAACTCGTCCTTCCTTCCTTCCTTCCTTCCTTCCTTCCCGTCCTTCTGCTTGAAGTTTCGCCCCGCCGGTGTACTCGCACGTTTTCGTTCGCGTTTTACTTTATTTCGCGCACTATGAATATATGTACGTCGAAACTGTTCCCTGGCTGAGTCTTGCTCGCTCGCCCACTATTTAATCTTTCTCCGGCGGATACCTGCGGCCAAATTTACTTTCACTTCCGCGCGCACGGTCCGCTGTTCTGGGTGACTGTCCCGCTGGTACAAAGCGCCCTACCTGCTGGGTGTTTTGTTCGTTTCTATAGCTGTTGCTACAATACCGACCGAACCTTGAACGTGAACCGCAGAATTCTATCCTTTCTACGCTCACTAATTACCCATGGACGGATGAAGCCCCTTACTGGCGTAATTATTCTACCTGCCGTTCCTGGCGTGCTTCCGTGTGATGCTGCCTACCACAGACAAACACCGCACATACACAACTGCGTGGTCGTTTACTAACCATAAACTGCGTGCTTGAACCGCTACATACACTACACTTGCGTGGTAGTTCCTGAACCGCTGCCTACACTATAACTACGTGGTAGTTCCTGAACTGCTGCCACCATTCTACACCTACGTGGTTGTTCGTGATCCGCTGCATACACTACACGTGCGTGGTAGTTCATTAACCGCTGCTTACACTACACGTGCGTGGTAGTTCGTTAACCGCTGCTTACACTACACGTGCGTGGTAGTTCGTTAACCGCTGCTTACACTACACGTGCGTGGTAGTTCGTTAACCGCTGCCACCATTCTACATGCGTGGTAATTCGTTAACCGCTGCCACCATTCTACGTGCGTGGTAGTTCGTTTACCGCTGCCACCATTCTACGTGCGTGGTAGTTCGTTTACCGCTGCCACCATTCTATCCCTCCTACGTCTGTGGCGTCTTTGCCGGGGCAAATAATTACAGACGTGAACGGCTTGTAAATATTTAGTATTTATTAGAATAAAGATATTCCGACACCATAACACTATATACAATATTTACAATTAAAGTTAACCGTTACAAGAAGGAACTTTCCCTGGTTACCACCACCGCTGGCCCGATAATTAATTACCATCCCCGGTGTGATGCACCAGTACCTTACGCGAGCATACATGCGAGTATGCCGCACCTGCCGTCACGACGTAGCACGCCGGCTTCGATTCCCCGCTTCGGTAACCTATGCATTACAATGCAACGCCGCGCACAACCCTCACGACGCCCTACCGACGCGCTCACACCTGAAGAATCAGAAGAATAGAAGAAAGCTCTAGAGTCGGATTCCGCTTTTATACCCTCTGGGCAGGCTGACGGAAGCGCGTCACCCGCAGTGTCTGCCGACGCTTTCCCGCCGGCTTCGGGGTTTCCAAACCTGCACCCACGACACGGCACTCCTTCCAAAGCCTTTGTGCGGCCCGACGTCACTTCCGCCAGCGCTGTCCACATGGCTGATATAGTACGTTTGTGCTGGCGACAGATATGACGCCACAATAGGAAGATACACAAGAGAAACAGGAAATATCAACAGGCTCAACAAAATACTCTGATGCTGAAAACTTGTTCAAGAAGCGAGGGATAACCAACGGATATCACATTCATCACTAGAAAGTGTAATATTTTTGTGTTATTATATGTGTGAAAAATCACGTCCATTAGAGGAAAGGAAAATGTCATCGGCATACAATGAAAGGAAAAGAAAATGTTCTAATCTCATATCGTTGTGTATATAGCTTATTTGCCAGTATTCGACAGTCATTTTCTGTTCTATCAATTAATTGTCTTTATTTCAGTTTACCTAAGATGATTCCTCATATATATGTCTTGAACCTTTGTAGATACTGAGTTGCGGTTTCCACTAAAGCGATTATATACGGACAAGTGACACTAAGACATATAATATTGTTCGAAAGCATTTTTTTTATTTCAGAGATATCGACACAACATCTATTTTCTAAATTGAACCCTATAGATTTCTTTAGATCGTGGTAATGAGAGTAAGATATTCATTTCATAAAATGCAGATTCTCCTATTCCGTACATCATATTTTTGATAAATGTAGACTTTTTACTGACATACTCCGTCTGTAATGTTCCGTAACCTCCGGGAAGAAGCTACCGCCGTTGCGTCAAAATCCGCCGCCGTCTTGATTCGTACCGTACGACCTTGCAGTCAACGACGCTGCAGAATCAACTGTGTTGCCACCGCAGCCACTTTGTACGAGTAACACAGGGGCCACGCAGCGGCGGGGCGGGGGCGGCAGCGGCAGCAGGGACGTTCGCGGTTGGAGCGGCGGCGGCACCGACGGAGTCGGGGGAATCGGAGTGCCGACGTGGGCGGTGGGGGCGGGGCCGGCGACACGCGCGCTCCGCTCTCCTGGGCATAGATTGCAGGAAAACAAATCTGCCTGCGCTCACCTCGGCGGTGGAGGACGGCGCGGAAGCCCCAGCGGCGACGGGGGTGGGGAAGCACCAAGGCGAGGACGGAGGTTGAGACGGAGACGGGAGGTGGAAGAGCTGCAGCGAGGGTTGGAGCGTCGGGGCGCAAAGACGTTTACAACGCGTAGTCCGATTAGCTTATTTGCATTCTATTGGGGAAAGGCCTCTTGATAGACGGGAATCGCTTCCAATATGGCGTAGGAAAAGAATGGAAACAAAATGGAAACGATCAGGCATAGTTCAGAGATAGAACAAGAAGAGTGAAAAGCAAAACGCCAAGCGAATAGTAATAATAATAATAATAATAATAATAATAATAATAATAATAATAATAATAATAATAATAACAGCATAAAAATAAATATTCTACTACGTAGATTTGCAATCAAAATCGGAAGCTGTCCTTTCGAATGTATGAACTACAAAGTTAATGCGTCGTCTTCTATTTTTTGGTGGTATTTGGTGACTGAGAGGTGGCAAAACCGTATCACACCAGCGCTGACAATATAATATATACATTATACAATATAATATATAATACATTTCGTGTCTTCTACGTATAATAAATAGATGCTTTGTCTAACATAATTCCCGGTTTGACTAATTTTGTTCCTCAAAACAGGCTTTGACCTTAAGATAAATTTCAGGCAAATCTGGTGCCATTTAACATTTTTGGAAAGGCTTTATGACATAACGAAATCAATGTGAAGAACGATCCTCTTAATGTCTGGCATCCGTTAAAGAATTTAAGAATGCTGAGGAAACAAATGAGTAGTAGCGAGAGGTCGCACACTCCAATTCTGAGAAAATGTGTTTCTTATTTTTATGAATTTTTCATAAAAGACGGAGGTATTTCGAAAAATATTCAACGATACACGACCGCTATCACAAATTAAGGGCTTAGCTGGTAATAATCTTTGACTATCGTCATATCCACAAACTTCAACATTGTCCCTTGTTTGCTCTATGTCGGGCTAATGACGTTAACCCTATGTTCTTTTTCGCATAATACACTTAAGTGCTCTTGTATATGTTTTTTCATGACAAAAATATCTCCTAATTATTTAATTGCACTTTATTTATTTATTTATTAACATAATTACACTTTATTTATTTATTTATTTATTTATTTATTTAGTTATTAACATAATATTGCAATCAATTTTAGGAGAAGCTAAAAAGGTATATTCAGGTGTAGTCAAATGGTATATTTCAAGTTCTGATGAAACGCGAAGGCCTGTATACCGTATATCCGTGAGTGTATTGGCACAAAATCAACCAAAGCACATAGTGCCTACAACAGTTGTGGAGAGACTATTGACATAAGGGGTCTCGGATGCGGCTGAAGTTAGGAACACCAAGTCGCTGATTGTCGCGAGTGCTCGATTGAAGCAGGAGGCGCAGACCCAGACGAAGGTAGGGCACATGCAGAGAAGCGGGAAGAGCCGGGGGGGGGACACGAAGAAGTGGCCGAGGCAAACGCAAGAGGCTCGTAAGACGGAGTTTTCTGTTAGTGGGTGTGCAATCCGAGAGGGAAGTAAAGAGCCGCAAGGGAATAATGACAGAAAGGGAGGACTCTTTTAAAGAAGTTATTTCATGACGTTTTCAATACGGGCAACAATTTTATAAGATAATCCGCCGTAACTGTTTATTGATTACCGAAAGAGCTGCGAGAGACTCTGAACGCCTCTTATAAGTGAAATACTCTCAAACTTTGAAAAGAGGCAAACAAACCCCCCGCTCCACATCCCAAACGCTTTCAGACGCAAATCCTTTCTCCAGCACAGCCTTGGGACCACCCGCAACCTCCTCCTACTCGGAATGGGACTCCTGTCCCGCTTCCCCACGCTCGGTTGCCTTGGCCGCCGTACCCACCCTATCCCCCCGCTTCCCCTATCGCCCCGCCCCGTCGCCGTCGCCTCTTCCGCCGTCACTCACGCCCTCGCCTTTATACTCCCTTCCCCCCGTTCTACCCGTCACTTTCACCTTGCCAATATCTTTGCCAGCTCAGCGTTCCAGCAGAAGCAGCCGCTTCATGACCCGTCCTCAGTTGTTCTAAAAGGTTTATTTCTCATTATCCGGCTTTTCACGAGACCATGTATTCAGTTTTTTTTCTCCCAAAACTCGTCCCTAACCATCACACAAGTCCCGAATCGAGTTGTTCTCTACTTTGTAGTCTCTATGCATCACATATCACATTTTACATACCCTCGCCGGATTTCGCCAAAAATTCAAATACTCACATCCATTCGTCTCACACATCTGATTGCATGTCACATAACGCACATCGTATTTTCAAGACACCACACTACACTAAATTACAACACATTACACTATTACATTTATCTCTTTCTCTTGCTTTCATCGAATACTTGTCTTCCCGCATTCGCATTCTCGCGCCGATTATTTTCTTTCTCTAAATTTATCTTATCTCACACTTCATTCGTTCTCATCGCCGATTTCCTTGATAGCACCTACGACACCTTTCTTCACTCCTGAAATGTTAATTTCTCTCTATAAAGTTTTCATCGTCGAAACAGGATCCGAAAGAAATTGCCAACGTTTTAACCCGTCTTCAACATGCGAGAAAGAGAATTTCTTTCAATTCTATAATGTACTTCTCGAAGTTACTTCTCATGCGGAGAAAGTACGTCGGCAATTTAATGTTCAATGTAACAAAGGAAGGGAGTAAACAGGAAACTCAAGCAACAAGCATTCTTCATAAATGGGAGTACAGCTTACTGAAACAAATTTTTGCAACTGTACATTGTCACCTCAACCTAGTCTGAGATAACACTGAATACAGAATACGAAGACGAAAATTAACAATAATTGTAGATGACATCTCATGTATGTAAGAAATGAGAATACATGCAAGACATATTGGATCATGTGTCTCTTCTTACTTTGAAGTACTTCTGATTGTAGATGTCTGTCTGATGTAGAAATAATCTATAAAATTGAAGTGTCTTATTTCAAATTAAAATGTATTCATCAGTAATATCAGTGTGAACAACATAAACAAGTCCATGTAATTTTATCTGCTATATAATCGTAAACTTGACAGCAGGCAGAAAACTGATAATAATGATGAAGATAAGTACGAAAACAAGGGAATAAATTATGATGGAGACTACTTTGAATAGTATTTTTGTGCCGGAAATTTCATACCACAATACTGAAGCCTTAAACGTTAAATAATGATGTTTGAAATTCGCTACTCAGGGAAAAATCAAATCGTGTAATTCTAAGAGATACATTCACGTATTATGAGCGTCTGTTTATTGCTAAGCAGCTAACGTTATCCCAAACTATTCATAACAGATACGGCTATGACCTATCCTGAATCTTATGCTCGTCATTTCCCCCCAGCACGAATAGGGCAGTTATTGTACAGGGTAGTCTTCAGTGATGAACAATTTCCCATCGCATTCCGTAAACACTGATAATGAAATTAACAGAACCATTATGGTAGATCAGGGAAAAGGGGCATATTTCACTAAGAATAATAATTGTATATCACTAATGCATGAAGAAATATTGGGATGGGATACACTGGGATGAGACATGTATCCCCCAGAAATGGGACTTGAATGTGAATGCTGTTTGACATGAATGTATTATCATCATTAGAGGTCGATTTTTATGAGTATTTTACCACACTGGTCAACATTTTGAAGTGATAAACACACGATTATGAGAATTCTTTTGAAAATAAAGTGATATTTTTTAGCATATCAATGAATATTTTGGAATTTATTGTTATGTAATTGTACTGATGAAAAACTCCACATTTTCATTAAAACATCACTACATTAGTACCAGGATACACTGCGTAGGATTAGTACCAGGCGACATATTTTGGTTTTTTAGTGCCTACATTTAAAAAATGTTTTAATTATTTTCTCAAAATATTTTACAATACCCTATTTTCTTGAAATCATTGTGCAGATTTTATTTCACAGAATGTACAGTTTGAAATGCCTGTATACACTTTTTGTGCGCAAAAATATTGCGGTAAGGAAGGCATAATAAGAGGATAGAGAATTTTCTACGGATTGTTCTATTCTAAATTTAAAAACATCTCTACTTCTAAGATTTGCTGTCGGGGCTGAAATGTCAAATATCACATCGAAAGAAGATGAGTCAAATGCAAACTTCACCTTGTTTTTATTGCACGGAATTCGGTTATCAGAGAGAAATTATCAGCAAATATAACTGGGCGAGCAGAATCTCCGTTAATGTGGTCAGACACTACGCGCCAGACTACGCATCCGGATCAGTTAGTGGCAACTCTTCGAATATTAAATCGACTCATTTTTGGAGTGGCAGCTCAGAGCATTCCCGGGCACCTCAACAACGTCTCGCGAAGTGCCTCTCATCAAGTTCGTTGAAGTGGACCACTCCAGCTCATGGGATTAGAATTCTTTGCTGGACCAAAGACACGCGGCTATTGATTTGAGGCTTTGTACCAGCAGTAAGGCACGATTCCAACTGACAAAGGAATTTAAATACCGGTAGATGGAGAAAGCTTAGGCTACAGCGCTTCAAATATTTTTTGATCATCAGCTCCGATGTATTGTTCGGAATTTCATCCAATTTCGTGAATGCCATCCATACTAAAACAGCAGGGGGTGGTGGCACATTTTAATGTAGGGTACATTTAAACGGATTGAGTTTGCATGGATTTCATTCAAATTCTTATCACTAGGGCTTGGATTTAGGTGCTCAAAAGACGAAAAAAACGTTTTATAAATTTTAAAATTATCCATATAAAAATAATTATTTAAATTTATTTCTACTTGTTCAACATGAGGATTTTCAATTTTACATTGTGTGTCATTTTTTTATAGACGAACACCTTCACAAATTAAGGTTAATTCACTCAGGATATGCTTAATTAGTTTTGTTTTTAAATACTATTAAATTTAATTTGAACTGAAAGGTAATCGCCTGACAAGTACTAGGAAGAGGAAAAGGAAAATATCTACACAAAAATTAGTTTAGAGAGGTTTGAGCACATGTTTGAGAGGTTTTGATTTAATGCGACTTGGTATGTTTGATATTTGTCCTAAATAGAATTTATGCGCGGAAGGAAATTATGACGAAAGAGAATATAAATTATTTTCTGGTTATTAGATGTTCTCAAACCGTATCTAATGTATACGTATTTGATAGGATATGAAATTGGATCACTGTAAAATTCCGTGGTGGCAGCAGAGATATTGTGGTCATCTATGGTGATTAAGAATCTAGGAGGAATCGGCCACAAAGCTTACTTAAAATATATTTAATATTATACATAATTAACCAAATACATATTTCGGGAATCTTATTCCAATTTCAGTGGCTCTACTGAGAAGAAAATATGTAATCAAATTTAATTAACATTTGAAATAAATCCAATTTAGACACACAAATAGCAATAGATAAAATATAAAATTGAACAATATAATGTCTGTCGAAATAGGTTACATATCCAAGTATAATGTATTAAACACGTCGAAATTAACTCGGCGCCATCTTGTAAAGCCATTGTATTAAACTGACTTAATGAATTGGGGAAGTTTAGGTAGGAAAAGTGAAAAAGTAAGTTAATGAAGACTTTGAGAATAGGGCTGTTTTTAACTTGAGATTGATCATCAGGACCTATTAAATTCTGGTTTTTGAATAATTTTGAAAAAATAAATATTTATTTCTAAATATTTATTTCTAAAATATTTATTTTATTGCCTTTATTTTCTAAATGGCGAATTTTGAAATTTTGATCAAATCACTCGAAAGATTATTTTCT